>JAECUM010095371.1:0-509813 GCA_016617855.1 Megalonaias nervosa | reverse complement strand
TCTTTTTCTTACAGATAAGAATCGTCTGTGTTCTTAAACTTCTTTAAAGAATAGGGACCTTTTAATATTTAAGATTTGAACGGTAAGGTTCATATTTTTGCAACATTTTTTTCTGAGTTCTTTCTATTTTATATTATAATGTAATGGAATGTTTAATTGTTTTAAAGAATTTATATTCATTCGTATTTACTGTAATTATTATTGGAAAAGACGAATTCGCTACCAACTTCATGTTTAGATTAATTTGGACATAAAATATTCTTTAAGTAATAAAGAATAATGTTTTAGTAACCTATTCCAAATTAGTATTCTATTTTAAATTTAGTAAAATACATTTCTTCAAAACGATTGTTGCATTAAATCGCAACTATTGAATTTGATATTCTTTGGCTATCATGAATTTAGTCGAGATTTAACTGTCTGTATTATGTCCTAAAATGCAGAAATTATAAAAATGTATGAAGTTGGTAGGCTGGAAGGAAAAGTGTAATCTTATATGTATTTCGTGCATTTTAAATAAAAAAGCTTTATAGCTGTATCTCTAGAATGTAGTATTATACATACATACATACATACATACATACATACATACATACATACATACATACATGCATGCATGCATGCATGCATACATACATATATATATATATATCTCTCTCTCTCTCTCTCTCTCTCTCTCTCTCTCTCTCTCTCTCTCTCTCTCTCTCTCTCTCTCTCTCTCTCTCTCTCTCTAAAACCATGGGCAAAGACATTTTTGAGTTATGAGTATTTCCTTTTCACAGCAAGAAATGAGAAGAAGGTTATGATAAAAATCCTTTTCATAACACTGGTACACAATGCCTAGTCATTCCTAATATGGGTTCACTGTGGCTCAATCCTTCCTAACATGGGTTCATAGCGGCTAAATCATTCCTAATATGGGTTCACTGTGGCTAAATCAGGTCCACAGTGACTAAGTCATTCCTAATATTGGTTCACAATGGCTAAGTCATTCCTAATATGGGTTCATTAGGGATAAATCATTCCTAAAAAGGGTTCACAGTGGTTAAATCATTCCTAATATGGATTCATTGGGGCTAATTCTTTCCTAATATGGGTTCTCTGTGCCTACATCATTTCTAATATGAGTTCACTGTGGCTAATTCATTCCTAATATGCGTCCGGGGGGGGGGGGATCATTCCTAATATGGGTTCATAGGGGCTAAACCTTTCCTAATATGGGTTCATAGGGGCTAAATCATTCCTAATATGGGTTCGTAGGGGCTAAACCATTCCTAACATGGGTTCATTGTGGCAAAACAATTCCTAATATGGGTTCATAGGGGCTAAATCCTTCCTAATATGGGTTCACTGTGGCAAAACCATTCCTAATATGGATTCATAGGGGCTAAATCCTTCCTAATATGGGTTCACTGTGGCAAAACCATTCCTAATATGGATTCAAAAAGGGCTAATCCTTTCTAATATGGGTTCACTGTGTCAAAACTATTCATAATATGGATTCATAGGGGCTAAATCCTTCCTAATATGGGTTCACTGTGGTAAAACCATTCCTAATATGGGTTCATAGGGGCTAAATCCTTTCTAATATGGGTTCACTGTGACCCATCGGTCGAATTCTGCAGTGTTTAACAACTTTATTGTGATCGCTTCACCACGTAACTTCCTGATTGATTTAAGAATGGAGAACATTATGGTAGCGTGTTCAAAATTTGCTTGTGTACCAAGTTTCATAGAAATATTTTGAATGGTTTTGGAAATATGCTCATAGTATGCATATTTATTATTTCATTGAGCATCCTGTACAATAGAGGATGGATTTTGGTGTGTACGTGATATTTTGTATTTTGTGTAAGTTATAAATATGCTGCTAGCAGATGTTTGAGTCAAGGTCTAATTTTTTTCATTGATATTTTGGGCTAAATTACTATTCTGGGATTATTGTGAATTCGCTCAAAGACATTCTTGATTATATCACTGTGATACATCAAGTCTGTTGGCACCTGAGCTCATCCAAGACTATTGGCACATCACCACGTTCAATACTGGAATTCATTCGTAACACTATGTACTTTTGGAATTGTGATAGAACTCCAATTTGCTTTAAATTCAAAAACTTCCAAAATACTTGATACGCCTCGGTCTGTAAAGAACATGCTACTCTGCACAAACAGAAGTAACTGAAGTATTCAAGTGATTTGGCGCCAATTTCTGTATCAAGAGATCACTCTAACTGCCTCATGTGTGGTCAGACTTTTAGCATTGAAGCGAAAAAGCAATAGCCGGGAATGGGGGTGGCTGGATTAGTGAGGTGGTAATAGTTCTTCTATGGTATTATGATCAGGTATTTTTTTTAAAGAAATGTAAGCTAAGTGCATTTCCCAAGGATACGTCGATAAACCTGGCCTGGGTAGGTATCAAGAGACTCTATTACAAGTGGCTAAAAGTGATTCTCTTGAATAACAACATCTAGATGTGTTAATGGGTGCAATCAGTGAAAAATAAATTTTTGTTTTAAAATTTTCTTTAGTTTATATATCTTCTCATAGAAATATACGATGCTAGAACTGGCTTATAGTGATTCACCGATTCATATGTAAATCTACATTAGAAACCAATTTTTCAAGTAAAATGTGTTTCTTCGCTAATAATTACTCGATCATATACCTTAGCATAACTATGAATACCTTGCAAATCCAGCCCTACCAGGTTAAAAAATGTTAGCTAAAATTCTTAAAGTTATTTGTCGACCTTGGTGGCAGTTAGATAGTGATCTCCCTTTGATGCCAGGATTGGCACCAATTCCATTGAAATCGTCAATTACTACTGGAGCAAACGGCATGCTCTCTATACGGATGTAACTGCAGAGAATGTGTATGTATATTATGATCGGGTAAGTATTACCGAAAAAAAACATTTTGCTTGAAAAAAATTGGTTTCTTCTTCAAATACGTTACCGGATCATAGTAACTTAGGAGAATAAGTAAGAGGTGTAGTGAGATACATCCCCTCACCCCGGGTAGATCAACTCCGGACCCCTAAAGTATACAGCTTCTGTATATAGCCCGACTGGAACATAGACTCCATATATCGGGGAGCGGCTTCGAAAGGGAAACTCTTTCCTTCTCGCAAATCCTGCAGTAGTCCTGATGCCGCATCCTTCCGAAGCTGTCGAACAACCAGGTAAGGTAACATTTTGCGCCAGGCCATAGGTCCCCAACATCGAGTTGAGCCTTTTAGATTGAAAGATCTCTGAGATAAAAATGGAGAAGTGTACTCGGATCTCCATTTCACGACATGGATAATAATAGTTTGGGAACAGTTCGTTCACATATAATGTTTGGCAGCTGTCTTAACTTCGTGAGCCGAGATGTGAAGCAAATCCATTGGTGTGGGGTTATTTTCGATATGCGTAACAAATAATCCACTTTATCCAGAACTAAAGTGTCTGTGTTGATATATCGTCCTTTCTCTCTATGAGGACTTTGGATCCAGGTCTTGAGATAAATGTTGGGATTTTGTCATTCCACCTTGTCGCCAATAGGTCCATCATATGTCGATTCCATCGGGAACCTAACAGAGTGAAACCCGAGGGATAATGAGATCATATCATCTGTATTACATATAGTTGGTTCTTGCGGGACAGTGAGTCTGCCAATACATTAGCCAGCATATGATATGTCGAACTCGGACATGGATTTATCATCGAGCACACCACTTTAGAAAATCCCAAAACAAGAATGCAAAGATCTAGGGACTTGGTTCCACCATGTCGTTTGAGAATAAGTCACCACAGTGGAGTTGTCCGTCAGAATGAACATTGTCACACAAACCCATCAAATTAACAGTTTGGGTGAAACATGTTGCCAGAGTGAACATAGGATATACTCACTGAGCTATTGTGACGTTGCGATTTTAAGGATAAACGTGTTCCTTCAAGATACCCATGATACTAGGAAAGCAAGGTAATAATACATACACTGATGTCTTTTAGGAATATAAAGCTGTCATGATAGAAATAGAAGTGTAGGAGTGCATGACTCCATAAGAGGAGCTTCACCGAGTATCCTGGCCAGTGAAGGGGAGACTCAAAATTGAAATACAAGCTGGAAAGCAAAGATATAAAATGATTGAAAAGACAGCTGAATAACAGGACTTGAATCACTTTTATTAATCTTATTTAACATTTTATCATCTCCAGAATGTAGTGTTAGTGGGAATGTGTATGTGCATTACTGTTACATCATAAAAGTAATATTATTTGTGTATTTTCTGCTTCTTTGAGTGATTATCGCCTGTCCCAAACATTCACCCTCCCCTATCTTAAGTATTTGACTAAGTGTAGAGGAGTTTGTGACACCCATGCCGGTTCTCTGGCCACAGATGAGACTTTCGGAACAGCTTTCATCTCTATCTAGAAATACGTTGATGCAGTCACACTTGACTATTAAGCAACAGGTGGTGCATGGTCAAGAATGTAGGCAGGATGGAAGCGGTAGGACAGATAGAAGAGTAATGATAGGAAAGGTAGAAGAAAAAAGAGTGTCAATCTATGTTTTCGTCCCTTCATACTCAAACCAATCTAGCCATTGTGATGGCGAGAAGATAGATGAACGTCAATCGGCACAGCCCTGAGAATCACTAGGTCTTACTTGTAGCTGAATAGTGCATTACAATGTGATGATGGATAGCTCCTGCTTATGAGATACCAAGTCAGGAGCTTCTGCAATTGTTGATGGTAATTTGTTCCAAATCCCTACTGTACATGGAAAGAAGGTGAACTTTAAACAGTTTGTTGATGCTGAATTTGAATTTCTTCTAGTATGGCTATATGCTAGGGTTAAGTATTTGTCCATGGGTATGTCCACTAGGTCGTTCACTGCGGTATCTTGTATAACATGATCAGCTGTGCCCTGGTTCACTTGGGTTAAAGTGATTCCAACTGGAGATGATCCAATATTGCACTTATGCTGATGCTCGAGAATGTTGATATGTAAATAATGATCCTGAGTGTGTGTGTGGGGGGGGCCTCGTCCAGCATCCCAGAATGACAGAAGACTTGTCCCACTCCACAACCAGTCCTGTGTGTTCACATCCGTACAGATCATGATAGAGGTTGTACTTCCAGAAGTACAACCTCAATCATGACCTGTATAGATGTGAACACAGATGAACCAGAACTACACATGTAGAGTGGTTTTCAGCCTGGTCTTGCCCATGATCTAACACTGTAAAACAAAACAGAGCAGACAATATATACAGGTATATTGTGGTACACATCCTGCATTATGAACTTAGTAGTGTCTGTTCAGAGTTACACACCATGATAAATACCTGTAAAACGGAGCATGTGGCCTGTACATATTGAGAATTAGAGCATCCCGATTAATGCTTACAAAGTGGATGCAAAATAAACAATTGTAGAAACAAGTTACCTGTAGGAGAGCCAAGTTTTGATTGCCTACAAGGGTAAAATCACTGAAGCATCACTTATAGTAACTATGAAGTGGATGCTACAAGTGAACATGTATAGAAAACTTACCTGCATGTACATGACCACAATGCAAGCATTACAGTAAAATAATTGAGTTTTCTATAGTACACACCATAGCTGCACATAAAAAGGACACTGAAGCATCATTATTGATACTTACAAAGTGGATGCTACAAGATCCATTGTGAGACAATGTTGCCTGTAGAAAAGGCCCAATGATATTCTATACAAGTAAAAATCAGTTGGCATCATGTTATATAACTACCAAGTGGATGCTAAGACAATATAGAAAACTTACCTTTATCTGGACATAGCATAAACTATACACCAATATTAAATGAGTTTTCTGTATCACACACCAGATCTGCAATTACTAATATGGTTATAGCGATGTGAGGGGACATCATCACAACCCATGTACGTGTGTACAAATGGTGCCATTGTGATAAAAGAGGTAAAATGAAGACGCTGAAAAGTCAGACTTTGTAATCAATGACAGAACAGAAAAGTTGGAAATTTATAGATGGAGTATACTTCTTTTTGAAGATGAAAGCAGAAAACTTCCAAACTGCTTGTAACAATTTTATGAGGCTTCTCTGCCTGTATACAGCATGCTATTTGGAACAAGCATGTTATGTTTTAGACTCCTGATGGATGCAATCTAATGATAAATATGTACATGTCTTCTTACACCCCTGATGGGGGCAATACAATGAAAAGCAAACTGCTGGATTGTTAGATTTTTTTTTATTTTTAAATCTGATCACAGAGTAGTAATTTTGCTAGTTGATATTTGCATTCAATAGCTGGGGGATAGAAAAAGCAGTATAAAAATTCATTTGTATACTTATCATGCCATGGAACTGATTAATTAATATGAACATATATATAAGAGTGTACAGACCAGGTTTTATTGAATCTGTCAGAAAATATCTATAAACTGTATAAAAATTACATAGCAAAAAAACCTGCATACCTGACATACCACACAGTGCATATATTGTCAGTCAATAAGTATATATTGAGCTATATATTAAGGAAGGCAGTAGTGTTTTCAAGTACAATAATACATTTATATAAAGCATAAAACACACAGCATTATCAATATATACCTTCCATATCGTAGACTTTGACACATGAAAAGTCAGACTCTTACTAAGCAAGTAATTTTGTAACATTTTCTATCAACTACACACAAGTTATATAATAAAACAATTTTTACTTGTGATGAAAAATGTTATACTAAATTTTGAATAGCAGAAACAATACTATTGTGCAGAATTTAATATCAAATAAGATGTGCTCAATTCATTGAGTGTTTTGATTAAATATCCCAGCTAAATGTGGAAAGTTTTTTTGCATACAATATTCTGTATACAAAATAAACCAGTGTCAAAGTCTTGGTCTACACTCTCAAATGTGATGTAGTAACTAATACCACCGACTAAAATCTCAATAGAACATTTATAATCTTGTTAATTGAAAATTTTTAAAAAAATTCAATATGTACACAGCTGAGGTATGAAAAGCCTTACTTTGCTCAGTAAAAATCTCATCTTTCCACTCTCTCAAAATCTGAAGAGGTATACATGTGAATTATCAGCTAGCACCATAGAAATCTAGGTAGAACATATGAAAAACATAATATTGTTATCATATAAAATTGCAATAATTTGCAAAGCAATAAAAGCAATATCTAAAAATTTCACCCCCTGTTAATTCGAAAAGGAAACATTTTATATCTTCAAATGTTTTTGTAGAAATAGTCACTGTAACCCTGGATAAAATATATAATTACTAGCATAAATATTGGTCATCTTGTCATAATACAAGAATGTAAATCTATCTCAATTTATCTGAAAGCAAAAGCATATCCATTCTTTGGTGCAAAATATAAAAAATGTACTGGAAGACGTTTAACCCTGGTATAATGGGATATATGCCAAAATCTTTTTTAAAGCCTTCAAAAAGTAGTACCACCATACTAAAAATGTCTTCAACACCCTTTTTCCAACATACATTCACTAGAATTTTTTAAATATTTAAATACACGGATATGCCATAGTAACTTAGAATACAGACATGTCACAGTAACTTAGAATACAGACATATCATAGTAACTTATAACAGAGACATGTCATAGCAACTCAGAACACAGACATGTCAAAAAGTAATTTAGAACAGACATGTCATAGTAATTTAAAACACAGACATGTCATAGTAACTCAGAATACATACATGTCATAGTAACTTAGAACACAGGCATGTCATAGTAACTTAGAATATAGAAATGTCATTGTAACTTAGAACACATCTTTAGCAGACTCTAATTACAATTCATGTATAATCAATTAGACAAAGTTTAAAAATTAACTATCTGAATTATTTCCTGTAAAATATGAATATCATAGCTGCAGCATGACATTGAAACACAACTGATAAAACTATGGATATTACATTTAGTTTTTTTTGTTGGTTTTTTTGGGGGGGGTAAATTTTTAATTTTTTTTTATTATGGATATTTGGATTTCAAATCTATCTGTAGAGTTCTCTGGTTTTGTTGAATCGTCTGTGGATTTCAACAGAATATTTTTCCAATATAAAATGTCCACAACTTGTAATTAAATTTATATATCAACTTGTAAAGAAATACAAGAAACAATTTTAGAAATTTATGACAAACAACAAGTTACTTTTGTCAATTCATTGCATAGATCAGAAAGATTGCATAGGTTTATAAACATTATTATTCTTATAATTTGTTCTCCATCCTAAAACTATACAAGTATATATTTAAAGGTAAATACAATTTGTTTTAAAGATAAATTTCAAATATACCTTGGATAAAATTAAGGGGGATGTGACTCTAATATCCTCGGAAAGGGTGACAACTATGATCAGAAACATCCTGCCCATAATATGTCCTATTTATAAAACTATGTGGGAGAGGCATTAACAATATATTGATAGCTTCAAATATAAAAATGCATTAACGAAAGCAAATATAGCAAAATATGATACAAAACTGTTCTTCATGTTGTGTACTGGCATGTAATAAAATGCAACATCAATAATGTGTATTTTATCCCATAAAATTAAATACAAAGTTAATGAGGACTCTACTGAAAAGTCTTGAAGAAAGCTTGCAATCCTACAAACTCTGGAACTTTTTTATGCATCATCTATACAAGCATAGTATTCCATTATTACTCAAAATGAAATAGTAGCGAATTATATAAAAACTTTCATAATACTAAAAACTAAGACAAATTACAAATACAGGTACAGAGTATTTGATGCAATACATGTACTATCTCAATGTCTATCATGACATTCACACATTTTTAGGGACGTACATTTTTTTTAGAAATTATCAGCTGAATTATGAATTCCTCAAATATATGTAGGTATGCATACTTTTGCCTCTAAGTTTCTGACCCTTGTAAAATTAAAATATTATGAACACACCGCAGCTGGAAGAAATCTAGTTCATCGCCTTTCACACATTTAGTTTCAGAATTTCCATGGTTTTATCTTCCTTCGCTGAAACATGTTTTGTTAAAGTGGTCTTATGTATCTGTGTTTATTCTTATTGATTTATAATATCAATATGTTATATGCTATAATTCATAATTTACATACAAAATTTACTTCCAATAGAAAACTTGCTGCCTGTAAAACAATCTGGTGGTTGTCACTGATGCATTTCATAAACAGACAAATCAACTAGTCTTTTTTGCAAGATCAATTGACATATTACCATCTAGTAACAGAATTTGTAGCATCAGTGGACAAATTAATGTCTAACGTTGTAATGTCAACAGACAAATTACCATCTAGTAAGAGATTTTGTAACATAAAAGACAAATTACCATCTGGTAATAGATTTTGTAGCACAAAAGATAAATTACCATCTTGTAATAGAGTTTGCAACATTAAAGAAATAAATGGAATTTCAACTAGACTCCATAATCATGTACAATAGTTCCTGACATCATAATTATCTTATTTCCAAAAATTATGCTTATTTGCTAAAATAATATTTATTTTGTGCGTAAGTGTAAAGTTCATATGTGATTTTACCATGGATTTTTACAAAAATAAAGCTTACAGGGGTCAGAAATTCAGATTAAAAGCAATTCTTCTGAATACAGTTTTTACTTGTTGACACATGGTCTCACATTATAGCCGCTTACAGCATCATTAGGTAATCTCATTGGACCTTTGTCTTGAATACGAATATTTTCTATACAACCATTGAAATTCTGTGTGAATTTGTTCCCTGTCATTTCTTTTACCAGTGCTACTCCACCTAGAAAGAAGGAAAAGAAATATGTCATTATTTCATGCAGTTTTAATGAAGATAATGTGCTAAATGGTATGTAACATGGCCCATAGCTATGAGGAACAGATTGTTTACAAGTAGATTTGCCACTGAGTGGATCAAGTGGTCCATGACCTTTCAAAAATGTGGACTTTCTTGCCTATGCCATGACAAAGCAATACAAACTATATGTCCTTCAACAACAAATGTGAAAAAGTCATGATCAACAGAAGTTGCTGGGAAAAGCAAATCCTTCATCTTGGATAAGCTCTGAAGAGTATCTTGGGAGAGTCATTGCTACACTTTATTGCATACAGCGTAGGAGACATGTTTTATTTATACTCTACACATGAACAGAATTTTTTGGTTTCCAGTTATCAAAATAATAATTATTTAAATGTATCATAATTTTTCGTACATATCACTTTGTATTTTTTGAAAAATCCATTAAATTATCGGACATAATATTTCTACTAAGAAGATTTACGTTTGCAAAAAAGATCAAAAATACCGTATTGACATTTTGTTTTTACAAAAATTAATGATTGATGCATAAGCTCTCTTATTGTCATTACAATATCTACTGGTGTTTATTAACAAATGGACAAAGGACTTCACAGAACGTACCTTTAAATATTATCATTAATTAGTTCTCCTTATTAAGTCCGTCACCGTAACAAAACACCACGTGCATTTTAAAATGAGTTAGGAAGCCCTTTGATGTTTTCTTATCCAAGAAATATTATATGTCAGTACATGCTAAAGTGAAGACCACAGACCACTGGTCAACTAGTCTTCTTGTTTCATTATAGTCATACAAACATAAAATATAAAAATCTTGTCATATTCTATTGTAAATTTGAAAGCCACGGACTCCGTTAAATCAATTTGTGTATATATATATATATATATATATATATATATATATATATATAGATATATATATATATATATATATATATACACACATATACTATCTTTTAAGTGCTTGTACTGTTTTGACTTAGATATAATTAACATTGTATTGCAAATCTATTCTATGATATACCCCTCTACTGTTATCTCTATTGGCAAGTTCGAATAACAAATAATGCATATGGTCACTTGTCCTTACAACATCTGCTGTATGGACAATGGCTTCAATAGCACATGGACAGATTTTCATTTCCCTAAAGAGAGCCTCATTTCCCTACTGGCAGCCTTGCTGATTTGACCTCTTTTGTTGATTCTTGCCCTCAATTTGGTTTCAACTGGAATAACCAAAGCACTAAGCATGTTTAATTACTGTGTAAATAACACTGCATAGCCATGTGGTTGTTGTGGCAATGTATATTGTAATTAAAACAAGAATGAACTGTTCATTTAGCGGTGTTAAGTGATAATGGAATATAGTAGGGTCGTAATACACGAGGATTATCACAATCATCAGGTAACTGAAAAGCCTTTTTTCTCTTTGCAAAAGCTACAAATAAAAACCGCCCTAAATATGGTCTTGTACACTGACAAAATTTTGTTTCATCTCTCTGTCTGTCTCTCATACACACACACACACACACATGCTTGCGCGCATTAACTAAAACATGATTTCAAGTTCTTTATGTTTTTTAATTGGAGCTTGATAGAGATTATTGTTGCTGTAAAAATACAAGTTGCACTTAATTTCTTGACAATGTGGACTCATATCATTGTGTACAATTTACCAATAAATAATACCCATAACTAATACATGTTCAGACAATCTTAATCATTTTGCCAACATTACACAACATAACAGCTACATATGCTCTAAATGCAGATGAGCTTACACACTGAGACATAATCCTCTCTCTCTCTCTCGTTTACTAATAACAAAAATGTTTTTGAGTACTTTTATTTCTTATTGTAATTAGATTCTTGAGTTGAGAGCAGAATGAGACAGGAAATATATGTTTACTTTGTGCGTTTGTACTGTTAGGTTGTCGAGTAGCATGAGTTCTGAAGAACTTGTTCAGGTATGATCCCTTTATTTTTTGTACATGGTCAGTACCACAAAATGATAATTATTTATTTTACATATAATTTTTTGTACACTGAAATTAATAATTATTTTTTCGTGTACGAAAAATGACATGAAATATGGTACATGGTACAAGACACATCAACTTTCAAAGTATAACTCACTGACAGAAATGTTTTATGCTATTGGTTCAGATCACACCAACTTTCCAAGTATAACCCACTGACAGAAATGTTTTATGATATTGGTTCAGGACACATCAACTCTCCAAGTATAACCCACAGTCAGAAATAATTTATGATACTGGTTCAGGACACATCAACTCACCAAGTATAACTCACTGACAGAAATGTTTTATGATACTGGTTTAGGACACATCAACTCTCCAAGTATAACTCACTGACAGAAATGTTTTATGATACTGGTTCAGGACATATCAACTCTCCAAGTATAACTCACTGACAAAATGTATTATGATATTGGTTCAGAACACATCCCTCTCCACAAATGATCCCATGACAGAAATGTTTCATGAGCTCTCCAAGAATGACCCAATAAAAGAAATGTTTCATGAGCTCTCCAAGAACGACCCAATAACAGAAATGTTTCATGAGCTCTCCAAGAATGACCCAATAACATAAATGTTTCATGAGCTCTCCAAGAATGACCCAATAACAGAAATGGTTCGTGTTACTAGTTCAGTACATATCAACTCTCCTTGAATGATTCACAGACAGAAATGTTTGTTTCACGCTACTAGTACAGAACATGCAGGTGAAGTGAAATTGTAGTGACCTGGGTTACCATGAAACTACCAGCTACATGATTTTTAGTAGTACGTATAAACTATTGTGCAGCATTGTAGTATAGTCTGGCAATGTAACATGTAGCCCCTGATATTTATGATGGGATGGGTCGAAGTCTCACTGCTTGAATAAGTGGTGCTGTGATGTGTGTTCCTTTGTCAGTCAGCCCTGGAACTAGAGGCCAAATTTTCAACAATATCTCACACAGTTGGCTGCCTATATTGACAATATTGTACTTTAACATCTAACTGCTTTAGTAATATTATACTTACTATAGTGCTTTTTCCTTACTATAAATATCAATGCACAATCAAGTTGTTGAGTTTTGTCATCTCTCTTGTGCACCATTTCATTTGGTTGAAGACCAATGTTAGCTTAGGAATGCCAAAATCTGTTCACATGCATTTACTTTTCTTTAATGGCATGAATACGCCTGGTTGCATTTGGCCAGAAGTTTAGACATGTAATTTTTCGTTTAAGAAAATATACCATAAGTTAAGAGACTTCAGCATTCTCAGACCTGCCAACCCTAACAAGACCTTTTCTACATGACAATGGCAATGATCTCTTCTGCTATAAGACATACTCAAATCAACATGATATCCAATAAACGTAATTGCTGACCTTAGTGCTTTCTTTCCTCCAAAAATCTGAATATTCTTTTCTATGCTTTTGTACTGACAATTAAAACTTTTTAAGAGACTTATTTTTCCTTTTGTCTTGAATATGTATTGCTTGTTGGATGCCAGTTTTAGACAATTCTGTAACCAACAATATGATCATGCAGTTTGTATGAAAAAATATGTGCAGTTTAAAGCAGCTGAGGTACTCCTGTAATGTTAGTCTGGTTCCCTGACCAACTCTACTGAATCTAATATGAAACCTGGATCTGAATCGAACACATGATTCTGCAGGTCCATATTTTAAAGGTCATTTCTGTAAAACTTGTAGTCAAATCATAAGGGATAGCAGGTCTGCATTCTTTGGCTACCATTGCTCTTCCGCTAATTGAAATATTTATCCAGTGAACTGCAAAATTAATCTGTGGGCTACCACAGTTTTCCTTTTCGTAGCACATCAGACAACTATATATACTAGTGATTATCCACCCCTGACATATAAGCTACCCTAGAATGACCCAACATGAGAAATGTTTCATGTTATTAGTTCAGGACACAGCAACTCTCAAAGAATGACCCACTTAATGAAATGTTTTGTTTGATTGGTTCAGGACATATTAACCCTCCAAGAATGATACAGGACATTATCAACTCTTCAATGTTGACCCACCGACATAAATGTTTCATGCAATTAAATGTATAATAAATACAAACTTTATCACAACTTACCTATGAAAATATTGCCTTTAGTGTTCAACATCTGCAGGAATCCCAGTGAATCTCCTTTAACAGGGGCATTACTATCAACAACTAAAGTTCCACTACGACCAAGCCTTAAATAAAAAAAGGGACACAAATATAGAAATAAAGAAGGTGGTGTACACTGAACCTGCAGTAGACCCTCCAATAACGTAATTTTTGAAAGATTTAAAAATGTTAATGCAAATTTCTCATGTTTCAGTTAAATAAAAATGGTTGTACAACACTGTAAATTAAATTTAATAATAAAAAAGTAAAATCCAGTCTTGGTCTAATGGTCAAGGAACATACAAAATCTAAAATAAGTTTTTCACTGCACTTTGAACAAGAGTCGTCTTGAGATAACAGATTCCACTATCACCACCACCACCAATACCCTGCTAATGTAATGACTCTACCCGAAAGTACCCTATGGTCCGTCACTTACATACTACTTATACTAGCACCCTATGGTTCAGGACTCATAATTTATGAACTACTTATGTTACACTTTGTTTCTACAGCAACATAAACAACTACTGAATGTATCAAAAGGCAGCTCTAGGCGATTTGCTTCATATATGTGCCAAATTTAGTTGGAACACCTTAAAGGAGACCAGAAATAAAATTTTTCCTTTTATGTATGTAATTCTCTACAAATTTTAATTTGACTGTAATGTTTATAAATTACATATCGTAGGCAGGTAGTGATTATATTGCGCGGAAGATACGATTCTGTAAATCGCCGAGTTTTGATGAGGCGACAGATCACGTGGTCCTGTGATGCATTACTAGCCAGTCCTTGAATAGAAACAGAAACATGGCGAGTGAGACAGACTGGAGGAGACCAGGTCTGGGTTGCACATTAAAAAGTTGAATCTGTCTCTGAGAGATGCTCATAACTATATCTGTTGAACTGTGTGTTAAGAATTTTAAAAAAAGCAATGTAATTTTAAAATAAATACTTATACGTTGTGTGCTGTGCAAAAATGTGATAAGGATTAAGTGATGGTGCCCAACGTAAAAATTAAAAATTTACCACAATGCAATAAATTCATTTAAGAAAGATAAGATTCAATCGTATTATATGTAAATGACATATTCATTACCTACCCCCAACACACCGCCTAAGGACTAATATTTTGAAAATATACATCCAACACTGAAACACTGAGAGATAATACTGAATTCTGGGCGAAGAGACTAGAATGGGTACCGACTTGTGTGTGAAACAATATCCATTACCGGGAAGGTGTAAAAGGCATTGAGAACAGTTTTCATCGGTCGTAACTTAAGCATTAGTTTTTCAACAAAAAAAACCCCACAAATAAATCTGCAAAGCAGAAATCACAAGTAATTAATTTAAACATTAAGAAGCTTCCTTACCATGATTAAATTAAAAGACGGAATAAAACAAAATATACCATGCAGTATATATGCCCCAAAAAACTATTTCAGAATAAATGTTTTCATTCAGTAAACAGTGTTACATGCCTTAAGACTTAAACCTAAGGAAATAAGGTGGGATATAAACGTGGGAAAAACAGTTGCCACATGTATGGTAACATGTGACTGCAGATTTGAACTGTCAAAATGAAGTCCTATAGGTGTTGTAAGTTACAACGAAACAGGGAATCATTTATATGCCAGTCAATTGCAGGTACTTACATACACACATTGTCGAACATGGTCTGAATGGCAGTTCTATTCACAAGATAAATACAAGGATAAGGATTAATTGTTAATTAGTCACATTGGCTTTATTGCTTGTGTACTTAAGTCAAAACTTTAGCTATTTTGCACTTTAGCCACAGCTGACCAGAATATGAAAAAAGGGGCCTGTCCTGAGAGATTATAAGGTGTATCACAGGGAGAAATGGTGCGTCCCTTGAGCGCTTGCACACTGGGGCAAGGGGGTGGAGTCAACAGTTGCCTCCCCCCAATTTCTCTTGTCAGCCAGTTAATGTAAAACTTTGATTTTATACCCGACCTCTTTTCTTTTAATCGCTGCTATTAAAACTGCCCAAGGGATAGTTTTATATCACTTCCAATCACAACAGATTACCGTTTATACATACTACATGTAACCAGCACAGACTGAAAGGGTTTTATGTTGTTGTTTTTTTTTAATTTTTGCAAAAAAATTTTAAGATTACTGAAAATTGTGTCTCCTCGAAACACGACCGTGTCAGGGGTTTAGAATCTTATTTTCAGCAAAGCTTCCATTTCATTGAAATCAGATCTCAATTTCACCTAAGACAGCGGTGATTTGATTTAGTTTGTGCAGTGTTAGGCATGTATGTCAACATCTTGAAAATACATTTTCTCAGGCAAACAATTTTTCTTTCGACAAGCCCGATTGGCACCTCACTTTGAATACAGGATGGGCCCGAACTAAAATTAGAGGGATCCTGCATGTCAGGCTATCAATTTTTTTTTAGCAATGCTGGTGTAGATAAAAGATCTGTGAACTGATTGTTGCATTTTGTGGTCACTTATTCGGCCTTCTGCCTATTTCCGTAACTCACATGTCTGACACTTTCCAGGATTTAAAATATCCAACGGTATGTCTGGAACAGCGCCAACTTTTAGTCTAGGCCTAGCATTTGTGTATCCTAGAGAGGCCATTTTTTCAGGATCCCTCTCGTAACATTCCTGTGAGAAATGTAATGAGCACAGAGTGCTGTATGGTGTTTGAAACTGACTTGCTGGCAATAATGTATCCATACTTTCTTTATGTCTTTATTTTTTGGAAAAGAAAAAAATTTTGTCCACAGCCTTTTCTTAATGTGCCATTACACCCGTAAGCAATGCAAAACGGCATTGTCTTTTACGCTGGCAACTGCCAGTTGGGATGCTGGAGTCGCTACTATGACGTCACATCACAAAAACCGAATAGGCGTGGAAATTTAGCGCCTTGAAGATATGACAATATTTAAATACTGGCATTACGGTCGCAGATGATACTTCAGAATAAGGTTTTCTTCTATAGTGCTTTTATTATTATTCTATATTTCCGTTGATTTCTGGTCTCCGTTAAGTGGTGCAAGGGTTATGCTCCAGAACAAATACGCTTATGAACAGACCGACAGTGATAACAATATGCTCCTCTATTAGATGGGTGGGAGGACAATAATAAAATGTAATAAAAAAATTGACCCTACACATATCCTCCATTAAGTCTGCATGCTCCAACACCTTGGCTGGTCACTCACTTAAGGATCATGAAATGATTATAACATTAACATATCTAACTTTTTTCATGAAATCTGTATTGTCTGCCCTCAACTAGAAAGTATATTTCTGCAGGGATAATTGTCAGAAGAAAATACTTGAATTAAATATAACATGCTATACTAATAAATGTGCATTGCAATCTAGGTTTTCATAATGCATTTTTACCAGTATTAAAGAATGCATACATTGAACAAGAATGACTTACAACAGTGAAATAAATCATATCTGCCATATCACATAGAATCACATGGAAAAAAAAGCGACTTTTAACTGCCAAACACAATGACGCCATCGTGACTTGCAAAACAAGAATTCCTAATGATGTATCTACAATAGAGGGGTGGGAGGGTGAAGCATTACCAAAAACTTTCAAAATATAAGTGTTTGAAAGAATATCCTGATTTGGAGAACTGTTTGAATTACAAATTTTATCCAGTAGAATGCACAGTAACTTCCACTGAAAGCACAAACAGTTGGGAAACAGTTGCAACTTACTGGAGAAGAAATGATTATCATAAAACACATTTGGAATTGCTAATCTGTTAAAAGTAACATCATTAATAATATCTGGATTTGATATCTGGAGCTAGAATTGAGGCATATCTCTTGGAAATGCAATAAAATGAACAAGATAATAAAAACATTAGGCAAATGGGCATTATTAACACAATATTAGTCAGAATGAGTAATCTGGTTTGGTTTGATGTTATACAGTACAGCAACACAAGTAGATTCTTCAGTGCTGAGGCAACTATGTTGTCTTACTTTTTATTATTATGTAAGGGCCAGAATAGTTTTATATCAAAAGTATTGATCTTTTTCTATCATCTTACTTCAAGCTACATTTAACACTGCTTCAAAATAGGCCAAATAATAGCTTAATTAGATCATTTTTAATTCATTATGACATGTCATTTAACTTGACTGTGTGTATGCCCCATCTCCCATAATCTGACATGTCAACCACCACTGTCCAGGTATGCCTAAATGGATGAATTGAATCAATATATGCTAAACATAATGCATGGACAAACAGGCAGACCAGGCATAAACATCATAAAGTTTCATAGCTAAAACTTGGAGCCTGAAATTTTAACATCAACCTATCAAAACAAGAGTACTGTGAACGACATATTATATACATTCTTTGTGTTTAATACTCATCTATTAAGACAACTGAAATTATTGTACAGAAAACTGTGACCTTCACCACTGACCTTTTAACCCCAAAATCAACAGGCTTCTTTCTGACACAAATATGTAAGCAATCCACAAAGTTTGGTCCAAGTTTAACATTACTGGGTAGAAACCCTTTTTCTTCTTTCAATCTCAGTGACCTTGACCTTTGATCTAAAATCAAAAAACTTCGTTCTTACCCCAAATTTAAGCCATCCACAAAGTTTGGTTGAGGTCTATCATGTGAAATGAATGTTGTTGCGTGGAATCATTTTTCTTTTTTTTTTTCAATCAATGATCATGACCACAAACCTTTTGTTGGAGAAACCAAGAGTCCTTCCTTTCCCAAAGTACAAGCCCTTCACAAAGTTTGGTAACCATTGATACAAAACTCAGGTTAATGTATGGAAATAGTTCTTTCAACCAGAGTTTAGTAACTGAAGATGATGGACAACTCAAGTCATTGTGTGGAAAAGAATTAAACTGTGTAGAAGAAAAACAAAAGAAATTGGTAATACACCACTCCCTCGATAACTTGCGCAGTGATAACTCGCAAACCCAATTATAACACGGGGTCAGGTGTGGATCCCATTTTTTAAACCAGAAAATACCAAAAAATTGATCCCTATTTGTTGAACTTGATGAAAATCGCTCTCAAAATTGCTAATGGAAACTTTGATATATCGCTCATTTTATCGTCAAAAACGGTAGACAGGGCCTGGAAATTTTAATCAACATTATGAAATATCAACTTTAAATAAGTCATATAATTTGTTACATTTCCTTTTCAAATGACATTCTTAGTACACTGCAATTAATGATATTCAAGGACATTTCGATCAATGAAAATGTCACACCTAGTGGAAGCAGTACTTTAATAAATAAATACCAATTAAATAATCTTTTTTATCAATTGATTTATGTTCTAGTTCTATCTTTTAGTTCCTTTTAAGTGTAATCATCATAAATGCAATGTGTCTTTTTGTAATTAAATGTAAAATGTGTCAATCTACTGAAACAGCTATGTTCATGAGCATTTCTCTGAGAACCTAATTAAGTGCCCACTGTGTTTTGATATCGAACTAGCGGAAGCATTTGTTGTTGCACTAAATAAAAAGCGGACCTCCTTTTCTAGTATCATAATAATTACATCTTTTGAATCAAATAAGAAAAAAGCTAAATAAGTAGAATAAACAAAAAGTTAAAAAGCATACAAATCCTACATGCTTAAGAACCAGTGGCCCTGGTCGTATGTTGGGTAACTCATTTCAGTTGATCAATCGAACACTGTTATAAATTTTATTGTGTATGTAATCTAATTAAACTACATTGAATTAACCTACTCAATCATAACTGTGATTAAAGATAGCAAGGCAACAAGCAAAATGAGTACTTCATAAAATAAAGAGCTTTGTTTTGCAGATACAGACCATTGTGGGAAAAATGAGTTTTAGAGAATTCCTGAATTCACACGTAGAGATATCTTCAAGGATAATAAGAAGTTTCACTATTACTTGCAATGAAATCATGGCATCAATATTTTACCAATTGAAAAATGTCTCATGAAGTAAATGTGGAGTGTTTTTGATAAAAAGGAATCTTGTTTGGTAGTGTATCAACAGTTAGTCTGGTTCCCTACTTCGGAGACTCCTAGTTTTAAAAAATACTATTACTCATTATTCCAGGAACCTGACTAATTAACAAAACAAAAAGCTGTGACGTATTACATGAACGTTTTTGCGTACTGTGTTTGGTTGTTAAAACCAGTTGGAATCATGTTATCGACCTTTCAGATGTTGGACATTTTGAAAATAAACATAATTTATATAAAATAACAAACAACTTTATCAGAAAAAGCGCTTTATTTACAATTTTTCTACACTCAATTATAAAATGAAGATTCAACCATTGAACAGACCAGTTCCCCCGCCCCATGGTTTTCTGGATGTCTAGTGGGTTTTTTGGGGGTCCCTCGGTAACTCGCGTCCTCGCTTATAGTGTGGTCTGTGTTTTTGGACCCCGATGTGCATAAGTTATCATGGGAGAGGTGTAGATGGCCAACATAATAGCCTAATATACTTAGGCAAATAAAAAGTGTTACAAAAGTATAGTATCTTGTGATTGGATGATCACAAATCTCAGTTATATTCCGGAAACCAAATTTATACTGATAACCCACTAAACATGTGCTACCTTAGATTGGTCTTTAGCAAAACAAAAAGTTCTCCAAATAAAGTTTCTGTACCTAATTTGCAAGGATAATCTGCTAATGAAGATTTTCATGTTTACATTAACATAGAAAAGTATTGTGCATACATACTGCTGAGGAATGCTGAGGAATGTTTCTGTAAATGGGATAATTCATATATATAATTAATGTATATTCTTGACTAGAAAGATTTTATCCCAAGCCCAATCACTTAAGAACTTGTTTGTACACCCATTTTATTACATACCTAGAAACTTGGATGGAGTGAGGGTAGCCATCATCTACTCTGACTGCTGACTTCAGGAGGGCCGGACCACTTCCCAACTCATAGCTGAAAGTATGCACTGATGAAAGTTAAATTTTATCTTCGTAGTCTAAAAAGAAACTTTTTTGATCTGTGCTTGCACAACAATTATGCCCCAAATACAGACAAAAAATGTGTATGTCCCTAAATTGTCAAATTTTAGAAAAAAAAATCCTGCTTATCTGCATTTACATAGAAATATACACAACAAATTTCATTTGCCTACATAAAGTGGATTATCCTTAATCCTGCAAGCAATATTTTTACCAAATGTTACTTAACTAACACCTTCTAAGGTATTTCCAAATGCATCTCTAAGCTATGATTGATAAAAATCCATATTTACTTGTTTGTGTTATCATGCTCACAAGCCTGGAAAGCTTGAAAAAAAAAACCTGTCAAGACAAAACCTTTGACTAAAATATCAGAGTGCTGACTATCAACATGCTTACTGGAATGTGACAAGAAAGTCACTGGTGCCACAAAGTCCAAAAATGTAAGCAAATGACCTTGGACTCAAACCCAAAGAAAATTGGGTCTGGTCTTAAACTCCTTTAAAAACATTTGGAAATGTTGTCAGACCTGCACAATTTTAATTCAAATCAATTACATACTGCAAGAAGTGTTTTAAACTTTGTGTCAGTGCCACCATTCATTCCAGTGAAGTAATAATGACAAGATTTTCAACATAGCCACTATAAATCTTGGAGGACAGATGAACACCATTCTCATACAGAATAGCTACTGATTGTTATAGTGTTTTAAAGGAAAAAAATCATGTTGATATAACTAAATATGCCATATGACTAGTCACTGGGGCAAAGTAATGAGATTATTTATAATGGCTGCATTAGTGGCTATTTTAGGAGGTTTTCAGCATCATTTTAATTTAGGACCAATTATTTATACTAAGAAGTTTTTCAGTAAATCCCACTGTCAATAAGAACAGCCCTTCAAAATGAGGAATAATAACATTTTCAACACCTCTGTCATGGCCACTTTGCTGGAGGTATGATCAACACAATTTTCATTTAGAACCAACTAGATATTCAGATGAAAAAGCAATTACTTGATTTTTAAGGTGGCAGCAATGTTGGAGGTTTGATCAGCACTATTTTTATTTAGGACCAACTACATATGAAATTTGTTCTCATGAAGTAGCAAAAACAAGGTTTTAGATGGCTGCCATAGTGGCCATACTAAATATGAGATCAACACCATTTTCATTTATTGACTTCTAAATTTCCTAAGTCACCCACTACAAAATGAAAAAGTACCACACAAAAAAGTGTCTGACCTGTAAATGACATTACTTTTGCTATCTATTTTGACATATAACTTAACATAAAAATGAAAGTGTAGAAATAAGAAGTTGGCAAAAACTCTGCATTACATCATCCTCTTGCTTCAATTTTAACCAGAATTTCAGACAAATGATAATAAAACAAATGTACAGATCTCTCTTTTCACTATATAGCAAATTATAACTTATCAGTATTATAGTAAGTTAAATTAAGCAAATACTAAAACTGTGGAACATTCACAACAAAAAATTTTCATGAATATAAACTAAATGTAAACTTTCCTGCATCAGAGTCAATGACTGAAAATAATTCCATTTCATTACAAAATTTTCAATGTTTTTCTTGTCATAAAATCTTTTGAATTTACAATCATAATTCCAAATACCTTAGTTCCAAATATCCATCTTTCAGTCCAACAGAGAAGTAGTCTGCCCCTTGGAGTTGTTTTCCAGACAACTCACCCTGCCAGACAATGACACCATTTGGCTCCGTGGTTTTGATGTCAAATGAGATTGCCTCCCTTTCTTGCGTATTGGTATGTGGCAGTAGATCCTTAGAAAATTCTACAAACCCACTGCCTTCAACTTCAATGCTTGTGCCCAGGCGTACCGCTAAAAAGAATTAGGGGTTTTTAGATTTAAAATCAGCTGATCCATTAAAAAAAAATGAAATAACCATAAATTTGTCATCTTGTCTGTTACAAATTCATTCTCTGGAGATACTATGTTCTCAAGTTCTTCCACCAATACATGATCTCTTGATGAACACAGAAAAATGGACTGCAGACAATAAAATTAATCAAGAAGATTGTCTAATCCAAAAGAAGAAGAAGAAGATGAAGAGGAAGAAGAATGCAAAACAAAAACCTGATGGAGAAGAATCAGATGATAAAAAAGAAACTAAAAATGATGATGATGGTAATGATGACAAGACAAATATATGGCATGTATTGCCTTGTGTGAAACTTGTCCAATGGAAGAAAAAATAGTAGAATATATGATTGTACATACATATTTAAAAATGAAGATGTCAGGGGAGAATAACAAGTATGTATAGAGTTTAACAGCACATCAGTATAGTACTGGTATCAATTAAAAGCCGTGTTCCAACCATGTACAGATAAAGGATTAGAAAAAGAGATAAACCCTTCCAAATAAAAGTTAACATGTAGTGAAGTATAACAAGCTCATCAACAACAGACAGAACATGTGATACCACCATTGATAAGGGTAGCATCTTCCAATCAATCAAAGTATTACTTCATTATTTAAATGTCAACTTTTCTATTTAAACAAGAGGCCCAAGAGAGTATGATATCAGGGATCATACTTGTAAATATACATAGGTCTAAAACAAAGGATCTCAAACTATGGGTCACGGCCCACTTGTGGACTGCAGGATTGCTGCAGGCGATATATTAGCCATACATAGAATTCCCCAATGTGGGTCACAGGTGCAAAATGTTTTTGAGAACCATTGGGCTAAAAGGCAAATGTATTAGCCATGTGAACTAAAAACACACACTCACACAAACTGTTCTGACACCTTATCTGTGTATCATTGTCAAAAAAATTAAGACAAGGCCTATGTTATAGCTCCACTGAGTGATGGCCCAAGTTTATCTTCACTGAGTGATGGCCCATGTTATAGCTCCACTGAGTAAATGGCTCATGTTATAGCTCCACTGAGTAATGGCCCATGTTATGGCTCCACTGACTAATGGCCTATGTTGTTGCTCCACTGAGTAAAGGCCCATGCTACAGCTCTGCTGAGTAATGGCTGAGTAATGACCCATGTTGTAGCTGCATGGAGTAATGACTTATATTATAGTTCTACTGAGTAATGGCTTAGCTCCACTGCGTGATGGCTACACCTACTTGGTTCCTGTTGGTCTGTCTTACAAAAAGACAATGTGTGTCATGAAAGGAAATGCATACTTTGAAGTTATCTTTGACAATAGAACAAAAGAAAAAAGTGATAGCAAATGTGCTGAATTTTTAAAATGGGAAATAATGTAAAACAGAATTTTTATTATTATTCTTTTATGTTTAAATCATGTGCATAATTATTTATTTTGTTTTGTAAAATTGTTTGTCTTTCATCTTATAATATTTCATGTTTATATATATAAGGGTTATCTTTGTAAGGTTTGAGGTGACAATATAATGTCACAATTTTAAAATTTATCTTTTAATCATCACCATACAGTCAATGCTGTGCTGATGTGCCATTAACCTCTATATGTCTGAGAGTTTGAGAGTGGGAAAGGGGTAAAATATATGCGGAGACAATGCTTATTCCACATTACCTGCTTCACAGTTCTTTCCCATGAATCCTAGAGGACAGTCACAGCGGTATCCATCAGCTGTGATACTACAGGGAGCCTGGTTCTTGCAAGGAGTCTGGGTCAGGCAAATATTGATCTCAATATCACAATTTACACCTGTTTAATAAGGAACAAAATTAAAATTCTTCACGAACAAAAACCTGCAAAAGTAGAAATTCACACTTCAATAGCTCTTAGCCAGCTCCCAATATCAAGCAGAGGATCAAAGCCAAGTTTTCACTGGCTTACAAATCTAGTCATCTTAACAATGCATAATCAAATATTTCATATGGAGACTTTCCTGAAAGAAGGAATTATTTACAATAAAAACACAATAGTGAATTATTTTCTCTTAAAAGGTATTGCAACTCAACATAGATTATTAACATCTTGGTATATCTATCATTAGAATTTATAATGAACCACAGAAATACTGGTTCTTTGCCCATCAGCAATTGAAGGCACATTAATCGAGTAAGGACAGCACTTGTGCACCAAAGTCCCTCACAAAGAAGACCATACCTTGAAGAGAGGTCATAGTATCTTGTACAAAGGTAATGCATTTTTATCATTATGAGCATTTTACTATTATGTATCCCTTGCCACCAAGGTTTCTCACAAGAGAGACTAGACCTTAAAGAAAGGCCACAGTAACCTGTACCAAAGTAGTGCATTTTTATCATCATGTTTCCATTACCACCAAAGTTCATCACAAGAGAGACCAGCCCATGAAAAGAGGCCACCATGTCCTGTAACAAGGTGGTGCATTTTTACCATTATGACTGCCATACCCAACACGGTCCCTGACTAGCCCCAAAAGAGAGGCCATTATATTCTGTATGAAGGGAGAGCAGTTTACCACCATGTCACCTTTGGTGCCTAAATTCCCTTACAAGTGAGATGAACTCTTGCAGAGATGCCACTGTATCCTGTTATTTCTACCATTATATTCCCTTTCTTCATGAGAGGCCCACACTTTAAGACAGGCCACAGGATCCTGTACCAAGGTAATGCAATTTTACCATTATGTCCCCCTAGCCACCGAAATCCCTCTCATGAGAGGCCAACCCTTGAAGACAGGCCACCATCCTGTACTACGGTAGAACATTTGTACCATCATGTCTTCCTTGCCACTATAGTCTCTCCCAGAGAGACAAACTCTTCAAAGAGATGCCACCATATCCTATACAATGGTATTGCACATTTATCATTACATCCCCCTTCCTCACAAGAAAGGCCACATTATTCTGTACCAAAGCAGTGCACCTTTACCATAATATATCCCTTCATCAAAAGAGAGACCAGCATCTGAAGTGAGTCCACAGATTCCTGTACCAAGGTGGTGAATTTTTCTATCAAGTCACCCCTGTAAGAATATTCCTCTTGTAAGTAAATCTTTTTCTCTAGGTAGAGGTGGTCTAATATGATTGGTACCATTGTATTCATGTTCAAAACTTTGGTAATTCATGTACATCATCTCCAAGAAAGATTACATATTACTGTCACACAGAATCAACTGTGACTGTTTGAAAGTGGTATTACATATTAAAGTCAATCTAAACTGAACAAGAATCCCTCTAAGGGACTGATGCCAAAAACAATTTCCAAAAATTCAAGATGACACCATTTCTTATTTTTAACTGTAGAGTGTTGAACCATGTTTGATATTATTTAAGCAATAACAAGATTGTCAAATTAGCCACTGTGGCAAACATACTGGTTGTAATGGCACAATTTTCATTTAGGGCCAACTTGACATTATTAGAAGTCTTTTAATGAAACCCAATGTGAGTATGATCATCCATTCAGAAGCAATGTCATGTCAACCACATTTTCATTTAGGATAACTAAACATCAAGAAGCAGTTTGGTGAAAACTCAAATGTTGATATGGCAATCAATCTATGAATAGCAACAACAAGACATTGGAGGTCAGATTTGCACCATTTAATTTAGAACCAACTTGATAGAAACTTCATATCAATATGACTTTCCATTAAGAAGTATCCATAAAAAAATTTTCAAGATGACTGCTATGATGGCCATACTGGACATTAGATTGGCACTATTTTCATTTAGGTCCAACTAGTCATCATAAGAAATGTTCTGGTGAAAACCCAAGCTGATATGACTTTCCATCAGGGATGTGTAGGCTGCAATAAAATGATTTCAAGATGGCTGCCATGGTGGCTATATTGATCATCAGATGACCAACTATACATAATGGGAAGTCTTCTAGTAAAATCCCCATGCTGATATGACCATCCATTCAGAATAATCAATGATAGCAAGAGTTTTCAAGACTGCTGTCATGGCAGGCAGCCATATTGGACATTAGATCTGCACCATTTTCATTTAGGACCAGCAAATCCATGGGGAGAATGTGTCTTGGGTGGAGTAGCAATAATAAACTAGTTCTAGCAGATGGATGGACGTTGGAGAACAGATGATCCAATAAGCTATTCTGGTCAATGGCCAGTAGAGCCAAAATTTATAGAAAGGTATCCACTACTCTAGTGCAGTTCAAGAAAATTCATTTCCTCATGTAAAAGCAGCTAAAAATATTATACACTGTTAACTTGGATATAACTGATATTCCTTCATCCTGTTTTTTAACCAATGTTTTAAAGAAGACTTCATGAGAGAATAACTTCTGCATTAAGTATGCTACCCTCATAAATAAAGTATTATTATTATTACTATTATTATTATTATCATTATTATTAATGTCTTACAATTAACTTCAAGCTGTTTATTTCTCAAAATATTCGTTCTTTACATCTACTTCTTTTAATGGGCTATGAATTTTTTTATGTAGGAGATACTGGCCAGTATTTCAGAGGAGTCAACTGTAGCAAGCATACACATATAATCTTATTTTCAAGCCAGCTGTTTCAACCTTCAATGTGGTGTTATACCTCCTACATGTCGACTGAAGTGAAAGGTCAACTTAGAAGTGATCAGTAGATCCATAAAATTTGAACAGAAGTTTTGACTTAAAATCAAGATGATTTTCATTTACCCCATTTTCAGCATGCTGATGGACAAAAATGACAACCAATTTCCTTTTTCTATATTAAAATATGTACATCATCTCATCACATCAAACATTTCACAGTAACCTGTTGCCTTCCATACTGTCCTTGTATGTAGCACAAGCATTTTTGTCCTTCCTTGTCAGATCATTCCCTGAAATGTATTGGTGGCACAACTCATCATTGTTGATCTTAACACTTAGAAGATAATGCATCATTACTGGATCCTGGTTTCCTCTAGAGTCAACCTGAATTTTCTCTAGAATAGGAAATATTCTTTCAGTGTCTCTACCGAGTCCACACGAAGTTGGCTTTACAAGAATGGCAGAATGCACATATTCATATCCCTTTTAATTTGATTCCAACTACTGAAATTTCCATTTCCATCTATTACTAAATTTCATGCAATAATTCAGTTGTTTCGATTTGGTGTCTTATCCCTGGAAGATAATGCACACTTAGATGTCCCTGCAAATTTCCATCCAATATTGAATTTTGTGTGATATTTTGGTTGTTTAAATTTGGCATTGTATCATAGGAACATAATGCATGCTTAGATATCTTGACAAACTTTCAATAGTGAAGCCAAGCCAACTTGCTGTATGCCACTTGAACTCTGGTAAGGATTAAACCAACCATGATCCATTAATGTCTTTAATCCTTTTCAACTTGCTTAATATCACATAATTGTATAATCCATCTAAACAAAAACTTTATACAATGAAGCCAAATAGACTCTGCTGATGGAATCTAAGTAATGTTAATTGCTTAATGCACCTTGAGCTCTTTAACAATCCAAAAAACAATCAATTATTGCCTTTAATCCTTTCCAAAATACTACTGATCACACATAGTATGATTACTTTTAGGATACTGTCAAATTAGCAATTAAACTGGCATGTTTGTGTAAGTCAGTTCACAGTCACATGATCACAGGAAGTCTTTACTGTCAATATAGTACCTAGGAAGCAAGGTGTGGAAAGAAGGAAAAAAGAAATTATGGTATAGAATTCTTTTAATACTAATTCTGAATATATGGGAGATTTCAATTACCGACAGGAGACATCCCTCATTGCAAGACAAAAACCCTTCTAGTTGGGAGTTTCACATGATACACTCAATTCAATTGAATTTTCTTCCAACAACGGTTCTGATTATTACTGCTCAATGACCTTCTTCATAAACCTGTGGGTGGTTGCACCTTTAGCTGTATCTACTTAGTCCTCACCTGTCTAAATGGGAGAGCAGATATGAATTTGTAATAAGGGCCAGGTATATTCTCATAGGTACAATAACACAACTGAAAGTCAACACCATTAGCTGATTCTATCCGATATTTACTCCAGGCGAGAAAGGAGGGATGGGTGTAGGGGTGGCATGTAACATAAGAGTTTGTAGATAGGGGTGTGCTGGAAGGATCCAAATGAAGACAGCAAATTGTGTATTACAGTATTTTTAAATTCATATACTAGTTAGTGGCAACCTGTAGATTACCTTACAAAACTAGCCAACCATAAAGTGGCAATTCTTCTGCAAACAAATCATTGCCAAGGAAGGTATGCAATTCTCAAATGTCCCAATGAACTTTAATAACATGACTAAACCTGTGGTGATCAATTATGGACATATTTATTCGACATAATGACCAAATCATGTACTGAAATGAAGAAAAAATACCCATTAATGTACTGCTTGACTTGGAAAATAGACTCAAACACAGTAATTCTCCAGATACCATTATCTAGGAAGTTACCAGCCCTATTTTCCTTTACTTGTGTGGGATGGTGGTCAGACACCTGTAATCAAGGCTAGTTAGGTCTTCACAAGTGCCAAAACTCACAGTACATCTCCAGATACCATTATCTTGGAAGTTATCTCTCCTTATTTGTGTGTGATGGTTGGACTGGCAGCTATAATCAAGGCTAGTTATGTCCTCACAAGTGCCATTTCAGGTAGTACATTACCAATTATTATCTTGGAAGTTACCTTCATACAGTTGTGTGTGATGGCTGGCAGACACGTGTAATCAAGACTCATTATGTTTTCACAGGTGTCTTAACACAAGTGTTCAGCTTTAGCTATACCTGTCTGATCCTTACTTGTGTGAGTGGCAAAGACACCTGTCAACTGGACCAGCTAAGTTATAAATGATGCCATAATAAACTTGCGAACTTGAACCTAAACTTGTAAACTTGAACCTTAAATTATCTGTATATTCTATTCTTTCATCTTACCTGTAAGGGTGGGTGGGCAGATACATCTGTAATCAGGGCCAGGTAGGTCTTCGCAGGTGCTCCCATTGGCACATGGCTGTCTCTCACACACTCGGCTTTCCCCACAGTCCTGGATATTGGCACTCTCCAATGCATCTCTCACTAGGCCAATTGTCCTTTCATTCACCCGCAGCTATAATACAAAATAAAACTATAATGACTCATCACAATATTTCTAAAATTTTGTACCTACTTTTTCATACAAGGTTATATTTTATCCAACTATATTCTTATTATTTCTGGCAATATATTTAATTGATTGCAATGATTATTCCAAAAACTGATGATGATTTGAAAGCAAGAAGTAACCCGTTATAAAATTTGGCAAGCCTTAAAATGACGCTCCTTTGCAGCAATGCCAACTTTTTCAGGCAACCTCAATCAGTACAGTACAAAAAAGAGCCCCAGGTGGGACTGTAAGCATTCACCCAACTCCATCTGCCTAACAACCAAATGCAAGAATAGGCCAAGAGATCTGGGACAGTAGGTCACCTCCTATTGAAATTTCTTCCATTACATACATTGTTACTGGCACATTAGTATCATTTTGCCAATAATGCAAGGCTCCTATAACAGGATGCTTTGTGTCGGTCAATTTTTTTTTCACCAATATTTCTTTTTAAAATAAAGTTGTCTAGAAGATTTTCTACTTTTAATAACAGTGACCATATCTGATGACAGAAGGGCATCATTTGAATAACCTGAAAGGTGTTCAAGCAAAGACCTTTCTGTCAAATTCTGTTAAGTGGTTATTTTCAATAGTTAATAAAGGTTTTGTTTTTTAGAAATATCAGCCATATTTTATGAGAAATTGGCATCATTTGGACAATGTTAAAAACCCATCATGCCCAAATACTTTCTGTGATGTGACGTGATTTGGATTTTTAATGTAGCTTTAACAATATTTCAGTCATATCGCTACGATGTCTGCAGTGTGGCAGTTTATAGTGATGTCTAGCACTGGGGCATCATGCCGCAGACATATAGCATGATATCCCACCCAGTCACATTATCCTGACACCAGACCGACCAGTCCTAACACTAACCTCTTAATGCTGAACGCCAAGCGAGGCAGCTGTTAGTACCATTTTTGTAAGTCTTTGGTATGACTCGGCCGGGAATAGAACCCACGACCTCCCGCATCCGAGGCAGACGCTCTAACCACTAGGCCACCGGAGCGGTCGAAATACTTTCTGTAAAATTTGGTCAAATTCTGTTTAGTTATTTTGTTGAGAAGTCATTTAAAGAATTTAGCATTGTTAGTAATGGTAGCCCTATATGATGGCAAATCTACATCATTTATATGAATTTGAAAACCCTTACTTCCAAACAGCTTCTGTCAAATTTTGTAAATATCTACATGATTTGTTACAAAACTGAAAGCTCTCTATATCAGGGTGCTTCTGTCCAATTCTGTTGAGTGGATTTTTTGAAGGAGTCATTTAAAAGTTGTCTATTTTTAAAAGGGCATGCCATATCTGATAGCAGATTAACACCATTTGTGAAAACTTTTAAAGGTCTTTATGCCAATATGCCTTCTGTCAAATTTGGACAATTTCTGTTAAGCAGTTTTGGAAAAGGTTTTTTTCTATTTTTAGTAATGGGGCTATATTTGAAAGTAAATCAGCATCAGTTGTACAAACCTGAAATGCTTTTATGCCAGGATGTTTTTGCCATGTTTGGCTGAAATTGTCTTTGTGGTTTTCAGAAGCTGAAAGTGATGGATGGGTGTTTCTGTTTTTAGTAATGGTGGTGACAAGACTGGTATCATTTGTACAAATACGAAAAAAGGTAAGATCATACCAGGATGCTTTCTGTCAAATTTGATTAAATTTTATTCAACAAAGTCATTTCAAGGTTGAGAGAGAGAGAGAGAGAGAGAAGTTTTGGATAGTGTCTTCTAGGTTATATGGTTTTCTTAAGGTCTTCTGTTCAGAAACACATCTCCTAGTTTAAATACAGTGTGTACATCAGTTTAAACACACTATTTAAACACTGTGCAAGAAATTGACAACTCTAGTATGTAAATTACAACAATGCTGGTGAATATTAAACCTTATAATAAATTTATCTGCAATACAACAGGACATTAGAGTCCTACTTTCTGAAACCAGAGAAGACCAAATTTGTTTTCACAAAGGAAGAATAGTCTAGCTATCTGCAAAGAAGCATATTGACAGCTGACAATAAAACATGTCATCCCACCTGTGCCACACAGCCAATGAACCCTTGACTGGTACCAGCATTGGGTGACACACGAATGGCTTGGTCAACACCTCCAAGGTACAGTGGCAGTTTAAGGTTCAAGCCAACTGTTTCGCCTGGGGAAATACCTGTTTAAACAGAATGAATAATGTTAATAACATTGACATTCAGAAAATTCATCATCATTCATATTACAATTGCTTAATATACATATATTCAACCATGACAAATTTAAACATTTCAATTCAGTTTGATTTTTGTTCATTTACTTTATCTTGATACAATTTTTATAAATTTCCCTGACAAATTTAAGATAGCATTTGGTCTTCAATAATTACATGCCTGGAGAACCTCTATGATATAGCATCAACACAATAATAGAGATGAACAAAAGCTGAAATGAACGCTTACTTCAAATTGATTGTTGCATTTTCATCATGTTTATTCTGATATTCAGGAATGCAGACTTATGTTCCTAATTCTAAATTGATTAATAAGTGAAGAGAAACTAAAAATAAGAAGTTATTGAGATAGTTTGTAAAAGTAGATGAATAAAAAATCTATGCATACAAGAATTTAACAAAAGATAGACAAAGAGTAACTGAATAAAAAAAAAAAAAAATCAGCTAGTGTACTTAACAGAAATCACCAGCACTTAGCTAAATATATACTAAAAGTCAATTTATTAAAGTGTATGGACTTATAATGTTAAGAATGAACAAATGAAAGATCACATAAAAAAGAAAGAAAAAAACCATGCTGCTGTCAGATTATATTCCATCACTAAACAATATTATTATTTTCTTTTACCATTTTAATGCAAAAATTAATATGCCAACCCAACTAAAAATGTTGAAAAGGTGTGTGTGTGTGTACTCAATAAACTAAGTGAACTTCCATAAATGGCTACATTAGATTTAGGTTTTGAAACATGTATGCAGATCAAAAGTCAAAATTTTTTGAAAGCTTCTAAATGATTTGATGGATTACTATAATGGCATACAAATCTACCAAAATCATCTAATGGGCATAAAATCATGCCTACCAAATTTCATTCCTCTAATCATGTTATAAGACTTTCATTACACAAGAAATGAAACTATAATGGAGATCATATTAATGTCACCATTTTTTCCCCCCGACCAATGACATACTGCAAAAATAGTGTTTTACCCCACATGCAAATCTATGTTTAGAAGTACATGATATGACACCATTTTAACGATGGCCCCTGTAGCAGCTATATGATAACCATTTTCATTTTGGACAAACATCATGCAAATCTTTCAGTGGAATATCCATGTCCATACAACCATCCATTCAGAAGTTGTCATACCAAGAATTTCAAGATGGCTACTGTGACAAAAAAAATTTTAAGGTCACATTGTAACTATCTGCATTTACGAAGAAGTACATAACACAAGATTCTTTAGATGGCCACTGGAAATCAGATTGGCAAACTCTTCATTTAGGACCAACTACATTTCATAATAAGTCTTTTAGTGAAAAGCAAATACTGTGATAATGAACCTCATTCAGGGGGAGTAAAAATACATGTAATAAGATTTTCGAGATGGCAGTTATGCTGGACATCAGATTAGTATCATTTTCTTTTAGGACCATATCAAGTCTTTTAGTGAAAACACCAAGACAGTGACCATGTTAGACATGATACTGACATCATTTTCATTTTGGACTATTTACATATATTAAATAAATAATGACCATCCATTGAGGAGTAGCAATATCAAGACTTTAAAGATGGCCAACATGGCTGCTTTGCTGAACATCAGAACTGCACTGTTTTCTTTTAGGACTATCCACAGATCGCAAGTCTTTTAATAAAGCTTCCATATCAATATGAACATACATTCAGGAGAAGCAACAAAAAGATTTAAAAGATGGCCATACTGAATGTAATTTCATACCATTTTCATAAAGGACCATCTACATATTATATTATCTACATATATATATTAGGTCTTCTGGTGAAAAAATATTGTAGATACTGGTATATGATCATATATTCTAAACATGTAGTGGCAAGGTTTTCTAGACAGCTGCTGTGCTGACATACTGGATATCATTGGACACCTTTTTCATTTAGGACCAACTAGACATCAGGATGAAAATCTTCTAAGTTTTATGACTTTCCTCCGTGTGGTTATAACAGTTAAGTGCTAACAGACAATTGACAGACAGATGAAAGATTTAAGATCATTGTATAATCTCTTCTGATCTTCAACCTATAGAGTGCTAAAAACCGCTGGAACAGTCTGAAAATTCAATATCATCTTCATATGTATATAAATATGCCTGTAATGCTTAAGTTTGTCTTTTGTGCTACCATACTAACAAGCTTCTTTGGATGAATGGTTGTTTCTATATTATAATGAGTTAGATTGCATCTGAAAATAACTAGATATCATTCATAGAAATATTTGGTTTTCGTTTGTTCTATCAGTAAAGCTAAATTGTTTTGCAGACAAAATGACAACCAAAATTACTAAAGCTAAAGCCACATCAAATGAAGCAAAATTCAGCAACATACAAATGGAGCATATTTATGAGTGCCTTATGACATTAGAAAGAGCAAACTCAAATGAACACAGATTACAAATTATTAATACCCATGCCAAGAAATGTGCAGAGATATTTAAAACTGAATCAAATGGAAAGTGAATGTATCAAGAATATCAATATTTTATGGTGATATTTAATGGTAGTGCAAGACGTGTATCATGAAAGAAAATGAATGTACTAATTCCTGGTGCTATATAAGTAACATTAGAATGAAGATGCTGGTACTTATGCAAATCAACATCAGAATGCAATATATGAATATACCAGCTGCTGGTACTTCACAAACATCAGAATGCAATAAATGAATGTACCAGTTGCTAGAACTTCACAACATCAGAATACTATAAATGAATATACCAGCTGCTGGTACTTCACAACATCAGAATGTAATAAATGAATGAACCAGTTGTTGGTACTCTAGATAAGAACATCAGAATGTAATAAATGACTGTACTACCTGCTGGTACCTATTAAGAATAAACATCAGAATATAAAATAAATTAATGTACCTGCAGCTGGTATGCTGTAAGAATAAACAACAAAGTGCAATCAATGAATGTACCAGCTACTGGTACTCTCTAAGAATACATCAGAATGTAAACGATAAATACACTAGCTGCTGGAACTATACAAGAAACATCAGAATGTGATAAATGAATGCACAAGTTGTTGGTACTTCATAAAAATCAACAACAGAATGTAATAAATGAATGTAACAGCTGTTGGTACTATGAAAGAAACATCAGAATGTAAAAAAATAATGTGCAAGTGGCTGGTATTCCATAAGAATCAACATCAGAATGTAATAAATTAATATACCAGCTTCTAGTACTCTATTAGAATCAAATCAGAATGTTATAAATGAATGTACCAGCTTCTAGTACTCTATTAGAATCAAATCAGAATGCAATATATGCATGTACAAGTTGCTAGTTCTCTACAAAAACACCATCAGAAATAAATGAATGTACTATTTGTTAGTGCTCTATAAGAATAAATAACAGAATGTGACAAATGAATGTACCAGCTGCAGGAGACATGCAAGAAACATCAGAATGTGTTAAATGAATGTATAAGCTGGTGCTCTGGTGCTGATTATGAATCACCATCAGAATGTTATAAATGAATGTACAAGCTGCTGGTACCCATTAAGAATCACCATCAGAATGTAGTAAATGAATGTACAAGCTGCTGGTACCCATTAAGAATCACCATCTAAATGTAATAAATGAATGTACAAACTGCTGGTACCCATTGAGACTGAACAGTCAATTTGATATAATAAAATGTGGGTGAGTTTGAGCTGCTATGGACTTTTTTGTATGCAACTAAATGAATCAAATTCTAAAATTTATTACTATTGGCTTGAGGTACATTAGCTGAATAAAACACAATGCTTGTAGCTGCTGCTGCCATTGTTCAAAATAAAGCTCTACAAAGTTGTATAATAACCTCATACCAAAGCATAAACAAAAGATTTTCACAAATGTTCTAAGCATATTTTGTTTGTGATTGAATGTTTTTAAAAAAATAGCATGCCTGCATGATGCATTACTTGAAACACTGGGTCCTCAATTAAAAACCCCTCAGTACACCAATGCAACTCTCATAATGAAGGTATAGCAAAGAAGTCCATTAAATTTATATTAAGTTTTGAACAGTGTTATAAAGAAGGATACTGTATGCTGTGTGTTTCATTGATCTAGACTTTTTCATACAACAATGTCTTGGCATTTTTAACACCAATTTCTTAGAACAGATTTTGTCTCTTACTCTGAAAGTCCAGATTATCACAGATCCATAAGAAAAAAGGTCAAAGACACAATCCTCTAACAGATAATGTGGTATCTTTATCTATATAATTTATTCCTGTAGCATATTATACTTATGATGTATTAATATTAATTTTTTTAAAACTGCATCATTAGCAAATAAATTCTGGATATTTTATTTCAAATTTATTTTGCATTGACACTTAAATAATTAATTGGCTGGAGTGAAATGGATGCTGCTCCCTTCTGATACTGTGTAAACTGTGTACATTTTGTAAGTGTATTTGACTGGGGTGCATCAGAGACGCAAAACATTTGGGCTCTTGTTTGGTCCAAACCCCTACTTCATGGTGTGTTTTGTCCTAAGGATTTGGTTGGTCCAAACTGTGCTTTTATGGCGTCTTTTCCTCGTACGATTTGGTTAGTCCAACATGTTTTATTGTGTGTTTTACTTGTAGTATTTGGTTGGTCCAAATTCAGCTTAATGGTGTGCTTTGCCCTTAGGATTAGGTTAGTTCTGTTGGGCAATGGAAGTAATGTATCTTGGGCAAATCCAAACACACAAAAAAAATAATATAAATTCTACAAATAAACACTGAAACATTTCAAACATAGAGTACAGTCTTCATTAGGAAAGAAATTTTGTGTATTAAGCAAGGCTGTATTTGCATTTACTGTAGCTTACTGCCATTATTTTATAGTTTTTTAATGTGTCATCCTTTCTAGATGAAAGATTTTATAATAAATGTAATTCACTGAAGTTTTCAAGGAATAATTCCACTGATGTGCAAGTTGAGAGTTGTACAGTTTTTAAATATTCCAAAGGGGAGTTAACCAAAATGTGAGGTTTATACCATGGTAACAAGAAGTAAATTGGCAGCCACTACAAACTCATAGAAATGAATTTTACAGTGCAGAAATTAGGTAATGGATATCTGAAATATTATTTTGCCTTCTCTATTGAAAAATGTCCTTTTTTCTTCTTACAGACATTTAAGCTGAAGTAAATTAAATGTTTATATGTTAGTAATAATCAACCATGGACAGATATGTGAAATAACCATAGTGCCATACCTACTTAGAAAAGCATAAAGCAGAAAGGCAAAACAATACCCCAGGTAGAGATGCAGAGAGGCAAAACAATACCCCAGAGGCAGTGATGTTGAGAGGTAAAACAATAGCCCAGATGCAGAGATTGCAAATTTCACATTAAATACTGCACAGTTTTGCTAAAATATGAAATTTTTCTACTACAGGGTGTTATGAAAACTTGTCTCAAATGTTAGCAATTAAAGAACTGAACATTTTCATTAGCTATCTAACACCAGGAAAATACTAGTGCTATTTGCAATCATTTTAATCTTTAGAAGTATCAGAACAAACATTCTTAACACCCTGCAGATATGCTGCGGAGCCATAAACAGTGCCTGTGTATTTGACAGTAAGGTAAAACATAGAACCAGACATGTAACCATGATGAATACCTCTCCTAAAACGCTTAGATTTATAACGGTAGTAGTCGAGATAGTCGTTTCGTAAGTTGTTGTTGTTGTTCAAGTTCCACAAAGACTCTGGGTTGAAAGAAAAATGTTGATCATTAATAGTTAGTTCAACAAAATATACACAAGTCCATATCAAAATGCTTCTACAAGCTTTCTTTTTTTTCCTTCCATAAAAAATGAAATAAATATGTCACATAAAACAGAATAAATAACTGTTTTTAAATTATTGCCAAATATATAAATCTGTCACACTGACCTTAGATTCCATGCCCAGTCAATTACTAAATATACTGTCAGCCTTCATTTTAAAAGAGTCCTCCAACCAAACATAAATAATCAATATAGTTGATGATGGTGATTCTATTATTTAAAAAAGAAAGATCATATTAGTTGATTTCCAATATAAAACATCTGATTTTTCGTGGTAATGTAATAAAATTTAGTTCAAAAATCTGTATTTTCAAATTTACCAGTAGAATTATAGGGAATTAAAAAAAACTTGTGCCTAAGCAATTTGCTTTGGACTTTTGGACACTTCACATCGCTGCAAACAAATTAAATAGTCAAAAAATACAAATAAACTTTTACAAGACTACTTCTATACAGCTACCATATATTAGTATTAAAAACACCACATACCAGTAGATAGCTTGTCAAAACTAGTTTTTATAAAAAAAATTAATCTACTTTAAAAAAAAATATTTAACAATTCATAGTTCATAGCTATTAATAAATAAATTAAAAGGATGAGAATAAATTTTAATGTGTGTATATATATATATATACATATATATATATATATATATATATATATATATATATATATATATATATATATATATATATATATATATATGAGTTGTGCCATAATCTACAGACATGTGCTGTCATATCAAAATGACATTCAGATAAAACCAGGAAATATTCACTGATCCACTGCAAGTATTATTTCAGGCAATTGTAAATACAACGTTACCTTTGAGTCATATTTGACAAAAATCAAAATAAACGATATGCTCAAACAATATAGTTTTCTCTTGGTTTGATTCTAAGCAAATCAAGTTCCTATGTCATTTATTAAAACTTCTTTTGAAGTTTATAAAGAATATTTCTAAAATAATGATTGATCATTAACTCATATCAGCTAAATCATGGTACATCATGAAAAACACAATTTGAACTAACAAACTCCTCTGATGTGGTGAGGCTTGAAAAAATACTAATTTCTAACAAGAAGGCCAGTGCCTTGATTTCGAGTCCCTCGTCAAAGTATATCTGTAAAGTATGACATTGGCCTTAAGCATAAATGTTGACTGAGCATGTCACAGAATGAACTGTCTTAGCTTAATAATGGTTCATCCAACGTGTGAATTAAATCCATCAAGGGGTTCTTCTTCCAGTTATGTGCTTGGCCCATATGCAGGCATAGTTGCACTATGGTGAACTATGTACATGTTTAAAGAAAGGCTCTTTGTACAAGTTTAAATCTGGTTACAACACACTGCACTGTGTCCAAGCTAAGATCGCTGGCAAGTAATTCCAAAGATGGATATTTGAGGAAAGAAAGAACTCCTATATGCATCCACTGAGCAGTGTGGTACTCTGTATTTGCTGGTTGATGCTTCTGCTGGGATCAAGTACCCTATTGTCAGCTTTTCAACCAGATGGTTGATGATTCAGTATATCAGGATGACCATGCTCTGTTGGCAATGGGTTCACAAGTCTTCCCACTGGAGGTCCTTCAGCATGGTTCTGATGCTACTGGTTTATTAGTACCATGAAAAAAACTTGCTGCTTGCTTCTGGACTCTTTCTGGTTTGGCTGCATTGGTCTTGGAGTGAAGGTTTAGAAAATATAATCAAACTGTTTTTTTTAATTCAACCAGAACCTTAATGCACGTTTCTATGACTGTGAGTTTGTATTGAATAAATTCTCTTGGCTTCATAATGATCACTGCCAAGTATGATGTTAATATATCAAGTGATTTAGGAAAGATTAGCAAATGAAAAACTTATGCCAAACCCATAATGCAAAGTTTCTATAACTATGACCTTGACCTCAAAAGACGGGGCAAGCAAGATTTCATATAATATATTGTCTTACCTTCATAATAATTAAATACCATATATGATCAGATTTTGTCAGGGGCTTAAGAAAAATATGCAACTTTAACAAAACCTTTACAAACTGCTTATGTCTTGCTTGCCACTTTTGTGAGGTCATGTTCTCAGACAGTTCTTCATTTGTCTAATGAAGAATTTTGAGAGGTCAATAATACCTCCAGAAAGGTATAAACAAACTATGAAAAGATTTTATTTTACTATTTATCCAGCAGACTACACCATATCTGTCACTGAAATGACATCTTTTCATCAAACCAGGAAAGCAAGATGCAGGGGAAGTAACTGGGAAGTACGATTAAGAACAGTTTGATCTCGAAAATGTAACTTTTGACCAAAATTATATTTGTACAAAATAAAACAGAATGCACAGTGATGCTGATAGAGTTACAGTAATAAAAAGCTTAGCATGTTAAATACCTAGTCTGCCATCACATTTTCGGTTTTGTGTCTAGGCCACAACAGTTTTGTTACAGTATTTTAATCAATAGTTAAGTTCCATTACATTTAAATTTACTCCAAACTAAGAAGGATTTTCAATTAACCAATTGAAGCAAAACTTTTTATGCCATATAAATATTCACTGATGTGGACTTCCTAAAATGACCCCCTTTCAACTACAATGCCCAATGCACAAACCTCAACCACTACTGTCAAGAAAGTTGGCAAATAACCAGATATTTCTGGTACAGCAACCTTTCACCACTTACCATAATCAAAAAACAACTAATATGCATCCTAGCTGTAAAGATGTAATTATATTAAATAGAAACAACTTGTTTGATTCTTTGTAAGCAAGTATTTACCACAAAAAGACACTTGAGACAGAAGCAATCCACACTGTTTTGCTTACTTTTACCCTGGTATCAGATGATAGTCTACTTTACCTTTTCAAAGGCATTTGTTTTATACTGTTCATAATACATGGTAATATGTCATATTTCAGTGGTATTTGTTTCAAACCATTCATGATACAAGGTACATGCCATACCATAGTTTGATGGCATTTGTTACATACCATTAATGATACAAGGTATTACAGGTCACATTTTAGTTCAATGGCATTTGTTACATGACACTCATGATACAAGGTATTACAGATCACATTGTGTTTCAATAGTATTTGTTACATACCATTCATGATACATGGTATTACAGGTCACATTGTAAGTTCAATGGCATTTGTTACATACCATTCTTGATACAAGGTATGACAGGTCACATTATAAGTTCAGTGGCATTTGTTACATACCGTTCATGATGCAAGGTATGACAGGTCACATTGTAAGTTCAGTGGCATTTGTTACATACTATTCATGATACAAGGTCCTGCATATGACATCATGAATCAATGGTATTTGTTAACTACCATTCATGACACAATGTACTACATGCTGCATTGTAGTTCAAATTCATTTTTTTAAAGGGTTATTTTACTACAAAATAAATTCCTTCTACAATGCAGTTACACTTTTAAGTGGGGGTGGGGGGTGGTCTTCACCTTCTCAGGCTATAATGTTGCAAATGTACATCTATGAACCTGAAAATTAAACATACAGTTATGATCACCCAAACTTTGTTCCATGTTTTAGAGTGCTTACATTAAATTATTAAAAAAGAAAACTTTCATCTATGGAACATTCAGTGATTTATCTTGTCATTGTTGGAACAAGATAGTGAATCAGTTAGTGGACCAATATGTCATTTTCATGAATCAAAAACTTAACTGCATGTGTGAAGCTTACAAACAATCACTTCATTATGTTTATTCTTTGAGTTTCCACTATCAGTCTGTAGAAAAAAAATCATTATTCAGTTATAATTTTTTAGTTTATGATATTTTCCTAAAAAAATATTTTAAGTATGGTAGGAATAAAACTGACATTGCAGGGCAAAAACGAGTTTTAATTTTTATTTTCATAGATCTTTCAAAATCATTCTAATAGAGAGAAAGAGATCAGTCATAAAGATTTAATGTATCAAGGATACATGCTGTCAATGCTTATGCAGTGTGGCTTTGCAGTCATACAAGATTCAATGTATCAAGGATACATATCAATGTTTATGCAGTGTGACTTTGCAGTCATACAAGATTTAATGTATCAAGGATACATGTCAATGTTTATGCAGTGTGACTTTGCAGTCATACAAGATTTGATGTATCAAGGATACATGCTGTCAATTTTTTGGGAGTGTGGCTTTGCAGTCTTACAGGATTTATCAATGATACATGCTGTCAGTGTTTATGGAGCATGACTCTGGCACTTTCATAATGTTATTAGTTATATACCAAAGAATTGGAAGGTAAGAGCATTTCCCAGAGAAGCACTGAGGCAGTCAACCTGTGTGGGTATCACTCAAAACCATAACCCTTGGATTACAATTCTGATGGTCTTACATGACAGGCTGACAAGAATATGACTAACTAATAGTCAGGTGGACAGACAAACATATGAATAAATAAACAAGTGGGAAGACAGATAAACTGGCTTTAATGAGAACATAACAAAAAGTAATGAATAAGAGCCAACAGAACAGTGGAACAACTCTTAGAAAAAACTGCATGTGCATGTTATTTTCTGTTGACAGCATTTTGTATAGTTAATATCACAATTCCACTGCTCAGATTCCCATGGATTAGAGTGTCTCTTGTGTAACTTATATTTCTGTAGAAAAACTAAAGCCCTTAAAACTGCCAAGGTTTACCTATCTCAATATTATGTCAGAACTGAAATTCATTCGCTTTCTTTTCTCAGTAAACTGAAGAACAAAAATGTTTTTACAATGACATCATCTTTGTAATGTTTTAACAGTGATGCTTCTATTTGGGGGCAATTAAAGTTACAATCCAGATGCATTTAAAGAAAAGACCACATTTTTGTAAATACTAAGGTACAAAAGATAGAAAATTCTTTATAAAAACATTTGATATCATGGACATCTTACTTTGAGCAGGGATGGCAACAGATTTTACTCAGCATCTCTAAAGCTATTGTCTGATTCCAATCAAAAATGTGTATCTCTACCTGAATGCAAGAAGTCACATTCCAAACAAAAAGAGCCTATTTATACCTCAATGAAAGTTCTTCTTCATCAGTCTTCTCATTATTTTTCATAGAAGCCAGGTCAAATTCAAAAGTACCTGGCTAGATTAATGCATCAATGTAACAAAAAATGGCACTGTTATAAAAGTAGATGGTTTCAATTTTACAATTTGTAAAAGCAAATTTTTTAATTGGCTGATGCCTCTTGATGAAAACACTGCTTTATCCTGTAATAATCTCAGTCTAAAGACCATGTGCATAGATTTAGAAGTCCCTTTTTTGTAGTACATACATGAGGGTGTGTTTTGATACAACAAACAGCAACTGTTCTGAAACCATTGCCCAATGTTTTGAGCTAATCAAAATATTCAATAGGAGACGAGACAATTTACAGACAAAACCCAAACATTCAAACAACTGAACAGAAGCCTGAACTGTTTTATACATGTCTGAATGTAGAGGAAACCTACAGAAAAGGAGGTAAATAATGGAACAAAAACAAACAATCTGATCAAAAATATATCAAAATGCACAAACTTAATATGTCTATTGTGTACTGGAGTTAGAATGACAAAAGGTTATAAAAATAGTCAAAGGTGGGGTGATCTATGTAAATGTGTGTTATCCATATTGTGAACCAATTAATCTGGCCTAATTCCAGGCAACAATAGACAGAAACCATGCATATGAAAAAACTGGACCAAGAGGTACAATATGTACAAAGATTATGTATACCCACCATTTCTATTTCTTGAAAAATTTACCTTACACAATACAGTAACAAAACACCTGTTACTTGCAGCAAGTCAACAATTATATTATACTAGACCGTGACAATGCTTACAAATATAATCCTTGCCATTACAGTATTATACTAGACTTTTCAAAACACTTACAAATATAATCCCTGTAAATACAATATTATACGAGACTTTTCAAAACAATTACAACTATAATCCTGTAATTATAGTATTATACTACACTTTTCACAACACCCACAAATATAATCACTGTAATTACAGCATTATACTCGACTTTTCACAACACTTACAAATATAATCCCTGTAATTACAGTATGATACTAGACTGCAATGTACAAATACCATCCCTGTAATTATAGTATTATACTAGACTAACAACATTTAGTTACAATGAGCTGATAGCAAAATTAAGCTTATACACCAAATGTCTTTATAATTACTATTCATTATTTTAAAAACTCATGTTTTCTTTATAATTGCACAAATTTTTTTTTCTTTGATCTAGTATTTGTGTGGTAATTGTTACACTAATTCAAAAAGATGATTCCATGTTAGTGAAGAAGAATTTCACCTGTATGAGCAATTCTGAAGACTTGCCAAGTAAGCAGAAAGAGATCCTGAACAATAGCACTTTAAGTACACTAAAATTAATTTAACTCACTCAATCAGACAGATATTATCTAAAATGTTGTTAGAAATCTATATAACTCTTAATGCCTGCTTTATAAATTATCTTTAACTTATTTATCTATTAAACTGTCAAACAGACATTTTAACAAAGTAAAATTCAAAGGTTACTATGTCTAGTTTACAGATTGTTTTTTTGTTGAACAATCAACAAAGGTGTCACTAAGCTTCATTCAAAGGTGACTAAACCTTGTTTTCAGTTTCACTGTCCGACAATAGATAAAGGTGTTGCTGTCAGACAATAAATAATGGTGTCTTGCACTAAGTTTTATTCAAAGGTTACCAGGTCTTGTTTATATTTCTTGTAACACTACTAACTGAATGCTATATTGCTCGGTAATGCTTTCAGATAAGGTTAGAGAAGGCCATCTTCATCCTTTAGTGAATTAGATTTCAAAGATTGGCTTCCCAGTATGAAATTTGGTTGTTATTCTGAAAAATAAACACCCTTAGCTGTTATCTGCAGACAAGAAGTTTGCCATACATTACCCTGAATCAGCATGCTAATAGGTTTTTGACATCACTGGAAACTGAGTACCTTGTAGAAACACCTCATTTTTAACCCCAATGCTCTGAGTTTCTTACAGCAATGACCAACAGCGGTCACTTCAAACAGATTGAACTTAAGTGTTCCTCGCCTCACAATGACTTGCCAACTAAAGCAGTAGAGTGTGTGTAGATTATTTATGAAAATGTGTGACAGATTTCTGCAACACGAGATTTTTAATGCATTCAGTGTGCCTGACTCGTACACTTTTCCTGAAGTGTTAGTGACATAGCACAGTTTCCTGATTGCTCATGAATGTTGAACAAAAAGAACAGTCATGCAGTAGTCATTGCCAACAAAATCAATGAGTGGGTGCTTCTCAAGTACATTAAGTACAACAATTACAGAGAACTGTCATCCGTTGCATTACTCTGAAGACTAGTTTCAATGAAAAGACAGTGCCTGAAAGTGATTCATTTGATGGAAATTTCACAGGTACTTGCAGTATCAAGTGTGGATTATAAGCAATGCACTCGAAACAAAGTTGTGGCACAGAGTGAGTGCTGACATTCTTGAAGAACTTATCATTATGGTGATGATGTAGACGACTTTGGTTCAATGCCATCAATCAGTAAGTGGAAACAAAATCAGAACAAACATCTGTTCCAAGAAAATAATAAAAGAAAATGCTTTCACGAAACTGATGAACCTTAAGTGAGCAGATTTACCAAAGTGCAGATGTAGCAACATCATGATTAGTGACAAGAACACTGTTTAAATACACTTTGTCAAACAAATAAAAGCCAAAAAAAAGTTGGGAAATCTGAAGCGAATTATTGGGATAAACTTATTGTTTGCTGCTACCACCTGATGAGACCTCTGGAGGAGCTAAAAGAATTAATTTTTAATTAATAAGATAAATTATAAGCAGTAGATACATGTGTTTTTTGTTAAATGCAACTAAATGTTCGTTTGCACTTTGGAAAATTAATATTGGAGATCCTGAAATCCTTGTATTTGCCAGACAGGTCCAATGGATCAAACGTTTTCACCAGAGATCCTGAAATCCCTGTTTGCCAGACATGTCCAATAGATCAAAGGTGTTCACCAGCACATACTCTGAGCAAGTGGACATCAGTCATGGGATTTTGCAAATATAATTATATCAACTTGTCTTTGATTTATTTCTACATCAAAATGCCAAATAAACACCGTAACAAAGTTAAATTCAAAGGTCATTATGTCTAGTTCAAATACTGATTCTTTGTCAGACAATCCATAAAGAAGTTAACAGCTAAACTTAATTCAAAGGTGACTGGGTCTAGTTTGCACATTGTTTCCTTTCATGGACAATCAATAGAGATGTTGCCAACAAAGCTTGTTACATGTGCATGATCAGAACTCTTCCTGTTCATCATCAGTGGCATCATGATTTAAAGATCCAACCAAAATAGATGGTATATGTGTAGCATCGCGTGATCAGCCATTTTCTCTGACTTTACACACTTACAGACTATGGGTTTGGAGTCTTGGCATCCAACTATATTTTCTGGATTTATGCTTGGTCAGAGTCCAGTGATGGTTCATCTCATTGGCCACTTGTTCTCTGCTTGGCAGTTTCTGATCTCCATATAATTCAGTTTGCATCTGGATGAGATTTTGGTGTCATCAGTATTCCATTCCGAGTGGACATAAACAACGTGATAACCAGGATATGGAGAGGTCACCACAACAATAGAGTCAACCACTTTCTTCACTGGGACCTGCCATCTAAGGCTAACTAAGTCTTGTCATTATCAGAGAATTGGTCTCTTCCCAAACTTGGAGGAGGACTTTTCAGTTGGGACATTAATTTCAGCCCAGGATTCAAGAAATCTGGTTTGCTTCATTTAGTCAGGGAATTTACAAGAAACTCAAGAAGTCAACCAATTCTGTGCATCTGCATAGCTCCAAGTCCATATAATGTTGCGTTACAGTTATCAAGGAAGGCTATAACCTTTCAAAACATGTGGCTACTTTATCAGAGACTATTTGTTCCTTGCCAAACTCAAGAGTGACACGGGGAATGAAGCATCAATCTGGCAAGCAATTCTTTGGGATTTGGTCATTCTTCATCAGTTTCAGGCAAAGTAAGAACACCAGAGTTCTTTTCTTCGTTACTGTAAGAAATTTGATATCATTGGTTTATATGAAACTTGGGGAAAATCATTAGAGGAATTTTACAATTTTCTTGAAGATTTTATCACTTATAGCTGTGTTCATAAAAAGGTGGGTTACGGTAGGAATTCAGCAGGTGTAACCGTTTTTGTGTGCAAATCTGTCGTAATGAAAGATTTTGCAAAAGAGTATTTGATATGTTTAATGATTGAATAGTTCTGCTACTTAAGTCATCAACTTTGCATACTGATAAAGATATAATCATGGTAAACATGTACACTTCCCCTAAATATTCTCCAATATATAACAATATTATTGAACATGGAATTTAATTATTAAGTGATAAGTTATTTACGATCAAAAGCCAATATAGTTATCTTATCGGGAGATTTTGATGTTAGACTTAAGAATTTTGAAGATTTTATCCACGAGGATACATTCAATTTTGTGTATGGATGCAATGTTGATTATGATACATATAATTTTTCAATGCAGAGGCATTCAAAAGACAATAAAATGTGTAACAATTTTGGTTTATCGTTTATAGATTAATGCAGAAATTTTAATATTCCTGTTATGAATGGAAGGCTCTTGGATGATTAAAATGGTCAGTTCACATGCATCATAGTTGACTATATGATACGTTCCTCTGAACTATTTAGGTATATCACCAACTTTGGGATAGGGACTCAAGATGAATCAACACATTCTCCAATATATTGTTCAGTTAGACTAACTCTAACATGTGAGAAATGAAGATAACATTTCTCAAACTGTGGATGTTAATGATCATCAAACTTATTGTGATGTAGAGAAAATTAATATTGACACTTGTACCCTTACTAAATGGAAATATTTTTGTCTTACCGAAGACAATATACAGTCATTTATAAGAATGTTTAGCACAGCCTTTGAAGACATAAAGAAAGATGTCTTCTGATATCTTGAAGCTGATACTGACTTCTCGGAATATTAGTTCAGTTATATCAGAATGTTGGTTCAATTTTGCAGACCAGAGGTATGGGGTGCCTAATATGATAACGAGGCAACCACTTTGGTGGGATATAGAATGCGATAAGGTGAAATATATTAAAAACTACTGGATAAGAGGCTTTAGATTCTCAAACACTGAAGCTGACCTAAAACTGTAGAGAGAGTATAAAACAGCTTTTAAATCAATAATCATGCTCAAGAAAAGAGACACTGGAGAATTCCAGATGAACAAATTAACTGCAGCAAGGAAAAACCCTTGACAATTCCAACATATTTTGAAATGGGAAATGCATTATTCTCAACAAGAAGAACATATCTCCCCTCAAAACTGGTATGAATACTTTAAATCTTTACTGAAGAAGCCTGTGTGCGAGTTAGATGACTCTGACAATATTGTTAGTGAAGAACTACTACATTTACAGGTTGAAACAAAAACCTTTGGACCTGATATGATACCTACTTTTTTCAGTGCACAAAGGAAATGATCTTAACATTCCTTAATGCTCTATTCAACAAAATCTTTGAATCTGGTTATTTTCCTGAACAGTGGGAGAAGAGTATTATCTGTCCTATATATAAGTGCAGTGACAAGAATGATCCAAACAATTACAGAGGTATTTCTCTTATTGACACATTGCAAAGTCTTTATTGATATACTGAATACTCGTACATACACGTGGGCGGAAGACAATGGTGTTTTAGACAAAGCACAGGCAGGCTTTAGGAAAAAATGCTCCGCATGCGAGAATATCTTTATTATTCAAGCTTTAGCTCAGAAATACATATCCAAAAGAAAAGGGATGATTTTATTGTCTTTTTGTAGATTTTAAAAAAGCTTTTGATAAAGTACAGCATGATACATTATTGTCAACAATAATATGCAATGGTATGAATGGTAAAATAGTAACCATTTTAACAGATATGTATAGAAATCTAAAAAGCTATGTCCGAACCCCCAAAGGTTTAACTACTTATTTCAAATGTACATTAGGTACAAGGCAAGGTTGTGTTTTAATCCCTATCATGTTTTCCCCTTTTATTAATGATTTAATTACACAGCTGAAGCTTGAATGCAACAGAGGTGTATTTATCTCAGAAGATATTGATGATATTTTTGCAATACTTTACACTGATGATGTTGCTAATTGCGACGATACAGTAAAGCTACTTTAGAACCAAATAAATGTTATCAAACATTTCTGTAAAACTAGTGTGATGGTCAATCTCAATATAGTGAAACGTGTGAGACCACCTGTCTTGAGAGACCATATTCTCAATGCACAAATTTATTGATTATATAGCACTGTGACCTGTTATGAGAGATCCCGTCTTGAGACCTCATAATTTTTAGCAGAAAGGGTGGACTTTCAAGACAGGTTTGACTGTAAAAGCAAAATCAGTTTTCAGAAAAGTGGGATATCTCGAGCAAACTGAGGTATGGTTTTTCAAAAAAAAAGTCGTATTGAATGTGTGCCTTATTACAAGTACGTGGGTTTATTTTTCACCCCAAATTTGGTTTGGATGAAAGAAAAGCAGATAGCAGCTCAGACAAAGAACGCAATTTCAAAGATTCCGAATTATCAAAAATGATTCAGCTGCTTTAATGTAAAGGATGCATTTAAAACTTTGGATTCATTAATAAAAGCAATTGCTTGTTATGGGTCAGAAATTTGTGGAAATGAATTTAGTAGAGATATTAAAATTATGCAATACAATTTTTGCAAACATTATTTAGGTGTTCCTAAACCTACCAATAATGAAACTGTGTTAGGGGAGTGTGAAAGATACCCACTTTGTACCTAGTATCTTTTAAGTTGCATTTAATACTGGCTGAAGGTCATAAGAATGCCTTCAACTCGATACCCACACCAATGTTATTTAATGTTGAAAAGATTTGATGAAACTAACCATGTCATCTGGGCTACCAAAGTTAAAGAGATGTTATTTTGGTTTTGTTTTGGGTATGTTTGGCTAAATCAAGATCTCTCAGACGAAAAACAATTTTTGCACTATTTTTGCAAAGAAGTAAAGATTCAACACTACAAAACTGGCAAAGTGATATTAACAACTCAAATAAATGTGGGCAGTAAAGCACGTATAAAACCAAACTAGGACCCAAAAAATACCTCTCATGTAGATTATCATATTTTCTTAGGAAATTACTTGCTAAATTTAGATGCTCAGTGCATACGCTGAAAATAGAGACAGGCAGGCCTAGCAGGATTGAGAGAAATAATATGTACTGTGAACTATACAGGAAAATTAATGTTTATTTGGTAGAAGATTTATTCCATTTTGTTTGTGTTTGTCCAGCTTACGACCATATAAGAAAAAAATACTTTAATGAAGTTTATTATCTCTTTCTGTCAGTTGAAAAATTTGTATCCCTAATGAGCCATTGCAATACATAAATGATAAGAAATCTTTCTTACTACATCAAGTTGGCTTTTGTCTTAGACAATCTTTGAAAACTCAAATGAAAGGTGAATAATATACTTAGAGGTAATAACATCTTAATAAAATAATCCACTGATTATTGGAAGTTATGTATCTATACTCATGATTAACACCATATTTAACTTTTTTAAACCATGGCACACATTATATTTACTTGTATTTTGTAATATGGGCTGGTGGCCTAAATTACTGAAGTATTACTAAATTACTAAAGTATATATATATATATATATATATATATATAGTTTTTGTTTTGGGTTTAACACCATTTTTTGGCACATGATAGGCTATACAAGGCAGCCACTATATCTGGTGGAGAAAGAACCCAGACAAAAAGTTTTCTCACATACCCATGCTGGCTGAGGCTGAGACTCAAACCCATGTAGAGGTGAGATGTGGATCTGTAAAATCAAGCACATGAGACCTCTCAGCCATCAACCAGAAGCCTCATATATACATTGTGAAACAGAGATATGCGTTGAATTGAGAAAGAGAATGCAAGTAAATTCCATGCCTAAATATGGATACAGAGACATGGATGGGAAAATAATTTGTGAAATTTATAGGTACAGCATATTTATTTTCTCTTTTTTGGTTTACCAAGCCTATGTTCCCTTACAAGCAAAACAGATCAAGAAAAACATGGCATGGCTTATTGTATGAAAGATTAGAAAGTCTGATTTATGTAAAATGCCCCATGAACATACATACACAATGTAACATAAATATAACCATATAACAAAGAGATGGTGTGAAATCACAATTTTGTGGGACACCAATTTTCATAAACTTCACAGTCTGTACAAACCAACAATTTAAACATCAAAGAAAAAATTATCCTTCTATGTGGGTCGCGAGATTTGTGTAGTCATGTGACTTGGAATGCAAATGGTGAGTTCCAGGTCAAATTTCATCAACACTGTAGTTTTGGATAGTCTGTCAGCGGATTAAAGATATAATGAATGCTATACTCACAATATCTGAGAAAATAAATCATATTTATATCAATTTCATGCAGGTATATCTCGATGAAAGATAGTTAAAGTTTGCTAGGCTGGTTAGTTAGCAGCTACCCTATGCTGACACCAAATGGTGTCGGTGAATTCCAACTTTTCGATAGGGAATGGACTCTGACCCTACACCCCAACATAAATGTCCAATTATCAAAAATAGGGTGGCAAGGGTCAGAGGAAACTCGGACTACCTTCTATGGCAACAACAGAATTCCTTCCGTAATCCATGGATTTAGAGCAATAAAGAAAGAAAGATCCACAGAAAAGAAACTTCACAGCAATAGTCCAAGAATCAATATTTTCTATAACTGCACACATCTATGAAACTACAGTACCTTTAAACAGTAGCAAACAGTTTTATGTTAAAAACATGTATATGAAAGGCTGACATGGGCACCCACCTGGATGGAGAGCTCCAGGTGTCTGTAACCATGGTAATATCATAGCTAATACAATTTTACTAGCTCAAGGATGCAATATGAACGAGTGAGCAGATAGATCTGCAGGCATTGGCTTAAATGATGCTCATTTTTACTGAGAGTATCTGAAAATCCTTCATCATTGCAGCTATTCATGCTAGACCACCAAAAATGTATATTTTGCCCATAGGTTAAATTTCCTGCTGCTAATATGCCCAACTTAAAAGTTCTGCTCAAATGTAATGATGCTAAAAAAGTAATTTACAGTATGATTGTTTAATGGAGTGTAAGAAGAGGAAGAAAATATTAAGTGTTCAAATACACTTACTTTTCTATTTATTAGTGCATATTTGGTCTTCATCAAATAGAACCTCTGCCAACAAACAGGCTCCAGTATGCTACATTATTTTAGAATGTGGTCGAGATTTAAATGTTCAATTTAGTTAATTAACCGATCAAATTGAAGCATACATACTGATTTGTATTACACTAAAAAGTTAAACTGAAAGGTCATTCTCATGAGCTTATAACAACGCAAATCATCCATCTATTTTTTAGTAATAATGAAGAAACACTGTAAAAAGGAATTTCAGCCAATATATATTTGAATCAGCTGTAGCTTGGCAGATCATACAATTCTGCTGTTTCACTGGATTTTAGGAAAGGTCAAGCAAAGGTCAGTATCCTAAAGATCTACATGACAGAATTTCAAATAAGCACTAACATAATGGATATACTGAAAAAGAAAAAATGTCAGGTCTTTTGAAAAATACTGTCGATATCAATACAATACTGAAAAACAACAGTTGACATATATATATATATATATATATATATATATATATATATATAGATATATATATATATGTATACACACACACACACACAAACATTAACAGTTTTGTGGTTTTAACTCGTCAAGACTGTTGCTTATCAAAAGAGGATAAAAATGAGAAACCCCTGTAAAGCTAAACAAATTGAAAAGGACTGAAACTTAATAAATTTCTTAATACAAGATAAATACTACAAAGAAATAACCTCCAAATGAAGACTACTGGTAAGACTGTAAAAAGCAGTCTAAATTGGGAGCTTGATTGGTTTCAAAATGTAAGCTACACTTTTATAAAATGAACGGGAATGACTGGTTTCTATTGGGCAGTGGTCTTTTTTTGGTGGTAGGGTGGGGTGGTGGTGGTTAGAATTTAATGATTTACTGTATTTTCATTCCTACCATAAACTACTCACAGCATGAGAGGATGCAGCACTTACCAATAACCGGTTCCTCATCATTAACCGTTAAGCTTCCCTCCCTGTTACGTCGGAATGCTGAAACTCGTGTCCATTCATTTACACGAACTGGCTTTCGACTTGTGATAATGGCTGGACCTGCAACAATAAAATTGTTTATCTTCATGTTTCATGTGCCACAATGTCATGCAATGTTGGACTGATTAACTGAATAATTCATTCATTGTCTGACGAATATACTGTGCATAGGAACATTGTAGGAAAAAAGATATATATGTAGATACCAGAGCTTGAAAGAAACAAGTGACAAGCTAAATCCTCACTAGTTTCATGAACAATGATCCTGAACTTCACCAAATTAAAAATAAACAGAAATGTGCTTACTAAAAACAAATGCCCTGTCCCTCTTTCCTTTAACCACAGTCACTGAAATGGACAATTCTGGGTCACATTAATGCAATGTTGAAACCACACACAAAACTTACTGACTTGGCAGCACAAAAGTGCATGAAAATATGACTTAAACACAAGTCTTAGCAGGAGGAACAGGTCTCAATGTGCTACTTTTGGTAATGAGTATCGCACACTCTCACCAACATCCAGCACACTCCCACTGACATCCAGTACGCTCTCACTGACATCCAGCACACTCCCAATGACATCCAGCACACTCCCACTGACATCCAGTACGCTCCTACTGACATCCAGCACACTCCCACTGACATCCAGTACGCTCCTACTGACATCCAGCACACTCCCACTGACATCCAGTACGCTCCTACTGGCATCCACACACAAATCTGTATAAACTTGCAACCAAGAAGGCCTGAGAATCTACTCTAAAAACAAAGCAAAGGTGGGGCAGACAGAAGGATGGAAAGACAAGTGCAACACATTTCTGGGTGGTGAATAAAAATCCATATTAAGTTATAAAATGAAAGTCACCTTTTTGTCCAGTAATAGATAATTTGTTTCAAAGTACATTAATACAACAAGGATAGTTTATCAAATCTTTCCAGAATAGAAATGTATTCAAAGTGCTTAAATTCACACCACTCCCCTTTTTGTGCAGCCCATAAGTTAAATGTGTATGAGAAACTGAATCAAATACAAAACTTATTCACAGTTACCTAAGTGTGAAATGTTCATCACACTGACCTAATTTACGTGGGGTGACACTGTATTCACCAAAGCTCGTTATTACACACAATTGCATGCCTCTGTAGTCAACCATTTATGGGAAACTAACCTAAATGCCAAACTTAACCAGTCTCTGCAACAGTGATCTGTGCTTGGTTTGAGGGTACTGTACTCACAGAGACAAATTTACATACCAAAAAGCATGCCTCTGTTACCCACCATGCCCAAGAAAGTAACCTAAATGCAACACTTCAATGAAATCTATGAAGCAAACAATGTAGGTAAAAGTTATAAAATTTTGGTGGAATCATGTTGTGCTTATCAAGACACATGTTCAACAAATAACTTACTCTAGGGTTAACAATGCCTAAAAAACTGACTTCAACACAAACCTTAACTAATGTGTGATTAATGAATGCATAAACAGATGGATGGAGGATGAATAATCAAGAACACTATATGCCCTTTCCAAGTAACATGAAGCCCAAAGTAACAGTACCACTCAGCCTAATGATGGAATCACTATATTGTCTGTGCAACCCCTTACCATACCCAATTTTTTACGTGAAGTACCTTTCCCACAATTCTTAACTATTTTGAAACTGACCCATCACAATGAAAACGTAACTAATACAAGAATCTAGCTTTCTTAATCTCTCTTGAGAAGTTTCTAGCAAAGCTGTGAACTATGTAAAAAGAAGTCTTACCATATCCAGTATCGAATCTAAACTCTAAATATCTATCCTTGATGACAAGTGACATGAAATCACCAGTTCCATCTCTAGAGTTGGCATCATATAGCAGTATGGCATCTTCCAGTGATTGTGGCTTGAACTCAGTGTAGATTGAAAGAGAAAACAGGGCATCCTCAACCACTGGGTATGAGATGAAGGAGGTGCGATTGAATAATGGATTGATTATGTTGACATCTGAAATAATGAAGTTAGTCAAGTTACTCATGTACAAAATGCATTCAGATTTCCCACTGCACAATGTACTGCTAGATCAGGGTCACAGTCATTTGTGATTATAATAATTCAATATGAACCATGTTGACCCTGACCTGCATGGTGCACAGGGATATACACTGATGTTTTACATAGTTTGCCATACAAGTTACACAAATAATATGGCAATCTGATACTTTACATAGTCTGCCATGCAAGATACACAAATAAAAAAAAATATGACACCACTCCAGTGGCCTAGTGGTCAGAGTGTCAGCCTTGGATGCAGGAAGTCGGGGGTTCAAACTCCCACCGAGTCATACCAAAGACTTCCAAAAATGGTACAAACAGCTACCTCACTAGGCACTCAGCATTAAGGGGTTAGTGTTAGGGATTGGTCAGCCTGGTGTCAGGGTAATGTGACTGGGTGGGACATTGTGCTACATGTCAGCAGCACAATGCCTCAGTGCTAGACATCACTATAAACTGCTACACTGCAGACATTGTAGCGATATGACTGAAAAACTGTTAAAGGTACATTAAAAATTCAAATCACACACGTACACACACAAATAGTATGGCAATCTGATACTTTAAACATTTGCCATACAAGATACGCAGATAATATGGCAATCTGATGTTTTACATTTGCCATACAAAATACACAAACAATATGGCAATCTGATGCTTTACATTGCCATACAAAATACACAAATAATATGGCAATCTGATGCTTTACATCTGCCATACAGGATAATTTAATAATATGGGAATCGGATATTTTACATACTTTGCCACACAAGATACACAAATAATATGGCAATCTGATTAAATTAAAGCTCTCCAACATAACAGAGATCTGACAGGCACTGAAAAGAGGTTATGTTAAGCTAAACTCTGGTTCACCAATCACATTACAGCTTTTACATTTATGATAATGTTTAATGTTATTTGTATTATATAATTTTTTATGATAACTCTCTCTAACATGAAGTACAATAAGTTGATCAGGAACTCAAAAGTTGGCAGAACATATCAGTGACCCATCAGATTTACTTATTACAGGTATATTGCCATTTAATAAAACTGGCAAATACGGTAGTGCCTCTTACGATAAATAGATCTATATTAACTGTGATGAAGAAGCTGAGGTGTGACAATTGCTTAAAATAATGAAGGACTGGTTACAAAAGTCAAAGTTCTATTATGATTTTCTTTAAAAATATAAATTATTACAAGTTTTCATTTTTTTAAAAAGACTGACTTTGGGACAACGTTTACCAGGAAAAGAAAAGTATATGAATATATGAATAATAGTTTTCATTTCATACATCCTTCCATTGTTTTAGTAATGACCATACATCTTTTCATTATTTTAGTAATAAATCAAGTGCAAACAACTTGACAGATGACAATGCATCAGTGTTTAACTATTCAATTTTATGGGATACCAGCAACTTAATCATTACCAAGAATGCTAAAATGAAAGTAATAACGAAAAGCTATAGAAAATATATAAATATAGATTAAAATTGAATCTTTGAATTTTAACTAATTCCCACCACTAATATAAATGACTTTTTTGGTCAGAATGTATGGATTATGTAAAGGCTGATTTATTGATTTCCCCAAGCAGAAATGAAACATGGGACAGTCAAATTCATGAAACAACTGAATCAATTATGATCTCTTTATTATTTATGATGGATGCAAGAAAAAAGGTTCAAATGAATTTGGAAACTCGCTTATATATGCAATGCCAAGAAAGTGAAGATTTGTTAAATTTTCCATTTTCAGTTATATCTAGCTTTATGTAGCCAGAAACGGTGCACAAGTGTACAAATACCTGTATATCATATCCATCCATATTGCTTACAGCATAACTATTATGTGTTCTTGACCTCTGAGAACAAACTCAGTATCAGTGCTTAACAAATAAAATGCCTGCCTAACAGACTTACCAACTTGACATCCAGCACCAGTCTTACCCACTGGACATACACATCGGAATCCCCGTGTACCTGACAGTGTGAAGCATCGCCCACTGGGACCACAAGCACCTACATGAAAAATTGACACATACTGTGTGAAGTGAAAATGAAATTTTTTGAATATGCTCAGGGCTAATACAGTAAAATATACATGGGATCCTGGGAAGGCACTTTTAATATAGAAGTCACCCACACATGCAAATTTAGAATTTTGTATTGTTTTCACATGAACTCTTTGGATAATCTGAGTATCCTGGCATATATTTTTTTAAAAATGCCTTAGCTGGGTACAATATGTGATTAAATGGAATAATCCTTAGCAACATTTTATAATATTTCACTTCAAAAAAAGGTAGTGATTAAAATAATTACAATTTTCAAATTCACGCTAGTCAGGTAATGAATTCCTTGAAATTCTCCATTTTTACATTTTGTCTTTCTGTTGATAAACTGTGAAGATATGCACTATGATTTAGTCTTGTAAGTCAGAGACTTCAAATATGCTGACAATACAGCATAAAGACTGGTGATGCTGAGTTAGTTATCAATTCCAAAACACACTACTAATAGAGAGAGATACTTATGAAACAGGTAAGGAACTTCAAGATACAATTCTTACCCTACCTTGATAGGAGCTAAAGCCCATGATCACATCACCCATCACTCAGACATCTTCAGCCCCTAAAATAGCAATCCTAAATAGCTATAACCAATTAACAATAAAGAACAGCAGTATTTGATAAGAAGTGTGTTCACCTTTGAGAACTTCCTAAAAAGTTTAGCCAGTTTTAACACAAGACCAAGTCACAATCAAAACTGTGATATACAGAACATAGGTTCATCATTGCTTACCAGGGTAACATGACTCTCCAGTTGTCTCACATCTTGTACCAGCAAATCCCTGACGACAATGACACTCATAACCATACTTGGAATTTCTGGGTGCACAAATACCTCCATTGAGGCAAGGGTTGTAGTGACAAACATCATACTGCTCTATCCCAACGACCTCAAGTGCCTCTGCTCCCAGGTTCAGACTTATGCCCTTTATCTTCACTTCACTGACACTGCCTATAATAATAAAAGCAATTAGATGCAGGTCTTCTTTACTACAGTATTTAGCTAGAATAACATGTAACTTATAACAGTGTCAATCTTGACTTGCCAATGCATAAAGTGTTGGCAGATAATTGTTTATATTGTTTGCATGGAACCATAAGAAGAGCCAGATCTACAACTGAATACATAAACTAAAACACAATTTCAACTGACAAGACTTGTTCATCTAGTATTTCTTTCTTAAAGTGTTGCCACCATTAGGCATTACTAACGTTTCAATGACCGATATTTCATCGCTAATAAACATTTACAGTGCCTTGAGCATTTGTTTTAAAAGAAACTTTAACAAAATATAAGACTTCTTATTAAAATGTTCAAATTTCATGATGTTGATTCCAAATTTCTGAGCATTAACCACTGATTATCATGATAAAATAAGCAACAGGTCAAGGTTTCATCTTAAAATTTTCAGTGCAATTTGATTCACATGAAATAAATAGGGACCTATTTGGGGGGTATTTTTTGAAAGGAAAAATAAAATCTGCAGCTGCCCCACATTATAATTGGGTTCAGTTATTCAGGTATGCTAAAAGTGAATGAGGTATGTCTGTGTGTACTAAGCCAGAGCCTTACCCACAAATCCTGTTCTGAATCCAGCTGCTCTTGGCACTATACTGAAATCTGGGACAGATCCCAGATACATATTCTCCATCAGATCCAAACCTTGAAACTTTCCAGGGGAAACACCAGTGTAAGCTGGCTCATCATTCACAACCATAGTTCCTGGAATCCAGAAGTAAAAAAGAGGTTTAAAAAAATTTACTCAAAATTAATTCCAAGCGAAAAAGTGTAGGAAATGTTACATTTTGTTGGTTGACCTTCTAATTTAGTACTGAAAGCTGACTATATGGAGTTCACAGGTAAGACATTCTAGTTTATTACCACAAGCTGACCATATGGAGTTCACAGGTTAGTACTGCAAGCAGACCTTGTGGATTTTATTACCATTCAAAAGTATTTATAAGTAAACAAATGATGTTATCATCTGAGTTCCGGCTCAGTCAAGCTACACTCCGAATCAAAACGTTCAAGAGGCAGCAGAAGAAAGGAATCTTATTACAGTAGTCTTCACAACTTGAGAGGTTCCTCTCAAGAGATGCCACCAGTGATCAAAAAGGATTTTGCCTAAAACTAAATTTTTATACCATTTTGTCTCCCACAGGTGAAGTCACGCATTTTTTGTAGACACCTTTTCACTGTGAAGAGATGGTCTAGCTGATGACTCATTATCCCCCCCCGTTTTCAGAAATCATCAGTGATATCATCACGCACAATGTTCATTAGTCTGGCCATCCACCCATCCACCATCATGGTAACAGTCTGTGAGAGGTGTGTCATCACTGGCTTCCACTTGCAAGCTCACTTGGAGGGGTAAACGTTACTCAAATTTTAATTACATTTTCAAATATATTCTGACCGATCTTCATATATATGAACCTAGCAAGAAGATGGATCATTATGTGATGAATTATGCACAATGGTCCATGGGTCACTGGGGATTTGCCACTGTAAGAAATTCTAGGTGCTCTAGTTATGATTATTATTATTATAATCGTTATTATTATTGTCTACCTTTCTGCCTGTCTCTGGTCAGCTTGACAGTGTGCCACTGAGTCATATTTAGTTTGTTATTGCCACGGATAATGGCAGGGCCAGATCCAACATCAAACCGGAATTCTGGATAACCTTCATTCAGGCCAAAGCAGACAAAGTCACCAGCTCCATTACTGGACTGGCCATTGTACAGTACCATACCTGAAAATGGAGAGAGGAACCATTAACTGGTGCATGCAGTATTTTCTTATGACTGGCTCAGAATCCTTTCCTAAAATGCATCAATAATGTTTTGTGACAAAGCATCCAACTGTATTACAAATATGAATTAAATGAGGAAGTTTTGTCAAAGAAAACTTCACATTTAATCTCAGCATTATAGATTAAGATGAGACTCACCTTCTGTGGACTCAGGCTTGAGGGACAGCAGCAGATCAAAGTCCAGATAAACATCACTCAGGGGTCGGTATGCAATGTATGACTTGGGATTCTGTTTAAAGTGTGGAATCAGGTCTGAAAGAGAATTTTTTTAAAATGTAATATCTTAAATACTGTGATTTAAATGTTTTTCGTAAGGTGCTAAGTTTCATGGGGTACCAATTGTTATAGGGTGCCAATTTTTCATGAGGTACCAATTTTTATTGGGTGCAAATCTTCATGGGGTGCCAGTTTTTATGGGGTGCCAGTTTTCATGGGGCCCAGAACTGCCATCCCTAGAAAGACCTTCTTGCTAATGCAGTCATTTGTTTTAATAAGGTGTAACAAAATATCATGTACTGCTAATGTCATGCTGGAAAACATATTTAAAAGCCCAGAAGTGTGATTCAAGACTGATGCAGCAATAGTAAACATTGTGTTCAACTAAATAGTTTGTTAAAGTGTACTTGAACCTTCATTACCTTCAGTACAGTTTCACAAACTGCAGTTCCAAACTGTATGTGGCTCAATGGCTTCTTGCTACCTCTCAACCTGAAGTAATCCATTCAAAACAAAAAAATTCACATTGGCCGTCACGATGGCAAACATCTTTCCCGCCATGTGACATAAACAAATCAACACATGATGTCCACTAAATGTAACTGTTGCCCTTCCAGCTCTTTTCTCCAAGATCTGAATATTTCCTTTTATTTGTCTGTAATATTAAAACTTTTAAATAGATTTACTGTCCCTTTCATCTTAACCTGTAGCTTGATTGGATGCTATTTAAAAAAATTATACAATTGCTTAATCATTCACATGTTTTGCATCACAAAATATGTGCAGTTTAAAGCATCTGAGGTACTCCTGTCAAGTTAGTCTGGTTTCCCGATCTACTCCAATGAATCTTATATAAAACCTGGCTATAAATCAAACACGAACAAGCCTGTAGCTGGTATTTACTGCAAACAATCATTAAAGCAAGTTATTGTGGTGTATACTATTTACCTGCAAACATCAATGACCGTTTGTATTAATTATAACTACAGATACCAAGCACACAGAAGCCCGGGTGATGAACAAACCCAACTGGCAGTGAGCAGTAAACTCATTCTTTGAACTTACCAACAGGACATCAACGACAAAGGTTATATTTATTACCAAGCAAGCCGACCTCAGAAACCAACTTTGGATATTCTGAAGCCATTTTTTTTTTTTATAAAGGATATCAATACAAAGGTTATTTTATTGCAAAGCAAGCCAACATCAGAAGCTGTCTTTGGATTCTTTTAAGTATGCCAATTTTTGGAGGATTTTTTTTTTCAATATACAAAGATGGCCGAGATATGGAAGCTAAGTTTGGTTCCTTTTCACCAGTATTCATGGGAATTTTGAAAATAAATTGAAAGAATGGATCAAATTTTAAAGTCACATAATATACTGCTTCTTGCACGGACATTGATGACCTAGTGTCACCTGGAAGATTTGGAGAAAATAAAATCATTTTATGAATTCGTGAAGGCCAGAAGAGACGCATATTATTTCGCAAATGAGAAGGAAATAATCAACTGATGTCTTGAAGACAACTGCCATTCACGCATGACATGGTGTTAGGTGAAAAATTACCAAGATTGAATTATATCCAGGTCAACTATATGAAAGTATCTCGCAAATAAAAATCATGATCTGAAAATACATTCATTTGAGTGCAAGTGACAATCTTTTTGCTAGCAGGGGTTACAATAGTATCATTAAACTAAGTTATTGCTGTATATACTATGTACCTGCAAACATCAGTGCCCGTTGTATTAATTATAACTACAGATGCCAAGCACATAGAAGCCCAGGTGGTGAATAAACACAACTGGTAGCAAGCAGTAAACTCATTCTTTGAACTTACTGACAGGACATCAAGAATAAAGGTTATTTATATTACAAAGCAAGCCAACCTCAGAAGCAGACTTTGGATACTTTGAAGCCGGTATTTCTTTCTATAAAGTTTATCAACACAAAATTTATTTTGTTGCAAAACAAGCCAACCTTGGAAGCTGACTTTGGATTCTTTAAGCGTGCTGATTTTTTTTTTTTTTTTAAATATACAAAGATGGCTGAGATATGGAAGCTAACTTTGGTTTCTTTTCACTGGTATTCAAAGGAATTTTGAAAATAAATTGAAACAATGAACAAATATAGTGCATCATGCATGGACATCAATGATCCATTGTCACCCAGAATATTTGGAGAAAATAATATCATGTGATGAATTCATGAAGGCCACAAGGGAAGCAGATAATTTCACTGACAATATGATCATTAACATGGATGAAATTCTACTGTACTTGGATCACATTTCTAAACAGACTGACAAATAGATGGGCATCAAAAGTGTGAGAATTAGCAAGACTGGTGCAGATTTGAAAATATCTGACTTTAGTCCTTGCAGTTTCTGCTTCAGGTGATGTGTTGCCTCTAACAATCTTTCACAGTATGAGAAAGCTAAAAATATTATCATGCACCGAAAGAATGGATTGTACATGTGCAGGAGAAGGATTGTGTTAATGAGATGCTGCTGCAGTGGATTAAAGAGTTTATCTCAAGCACACAGTTTATATTTTTTAAACTAAAATTTCAGTTGACATGCAATTTTCAAGTGATTTAAATGGTGTTCCACAACAACTCAAAAAAATGATGTGTCCCAGAACATACAGTGCACAAAAAAAATTACATTTAAAATTAATTTATGGTGTCCCAACAAATACAGTGTCCCAACATATACGGTAAATATGGTAGTCTTTAATATTCGCAGCCTAACAATTCTAGTGTAACATTTCAAATTCAAAGCATAACATTTTGTCTTAAAAGCAGATGCAGTCACTGAACTTGTTGTAATCAGTAAATGCATCTATTTTATGTGCTAAACCCTACTCTGCTTTGATGCTTCAATAATAAATATCAATTCCACACAATCATGTATTTCTCAACTTGATAAGTTAGATTTACCTCTAATATCTGCAAACACACAACAAATTCTGTGTGTTTGTGTGTGCACATGAGAGAGAGAGATAGACAAAGTGAGAGAGAGAAGAGACAATGGGGCAAAATTTTAACAATTCAGGGAATCTCTACTCTGTTTATGGTCAGTTCATATCGAAATGCTGAAGCATGCACTTTCTCCCAATGCTAAATACCATCTGCTAAAAAATGGTGCAAGTTCAATAAGTCAGAGTTTATGTCAGTGTTGGCAAGTGGCAAAGGTCATGAGTGTGCAAAGTGTTTCATGCAAAGTTAAGATGGTATATGGAGGAAGAAATTGTGTCACCAGGCATATGCAAACACTACTGCAAAGGAGAAATATGGACCAGAAAACTAATGAGAGCTTTTTAACTATGGAATTTAATAATCACAATAAATGCCATCAGTCGACACCATACAGTAAACTTGTAAAGAAAACTAAAATGCTTGTGGATTTTATAAAAGAATCTTTGCAGTGAATTATGAGATATACAGCTGTTCCTTTTTTATCTAATTGACATTAATCTCCTATTAATTATGAGACTCTCATTTATGTTCAAAACTTGTTGTGTTATTATAATATGAAAATACATATCATGGCACAAAATGAACTCGTTTTGTTTCCAAATGCCCTAAAATACTGAAATTTTAATGTCTATAAGAAATCCTACTGATACAGAAACCAGTTTACTAATCAAACTTTTGTGTTACTATTACATAACATAAGGGATTCATGACTACACCTGCCTCCTAAATGGAACTGTGTTATATCAAAGTACCTTATTGTGAGGGAACACTGTACTTTATGGTAAATACCTTTGGAGGCTAAAATAAATCACAAATGAAATAGAACTTTTCTTCTTCTATTAAACACTCACCTCCAATCTTCAGGTCTACTGATGCATCAGACTGTCCATACTGGTTCTGAGCTGAGCAGATGTATGTTCCAGCATCCTCAGTTTTAACATGTGGAATCTTAAGATTACCATCTACAATTGTGTATTCTCTAAAAACACAAAATTAAAATACTGTGAACAGATTTTAAAGTTTCTCAACCACAATGAATCGTTAAAATACCCATAAATGATTTGTCCAGTTATGCAAAATATCTTCCATGTTGGAAAATGAGCATGGATCCCATGGAAGTTTCTCACTGTTCCGTGTCACCCAAATCTTGACCCTGTGCACCATATGGGGCATGCCGTTTTAGTCAGAAAAAAAGAAAATTACCCTAAAACTTCTCCTTATTAAAGGATGTTAATCCAACATTGGCAAAAGAAAAAAAAAACACAACTGAAAACATGATAATATTTGTAGTCTGTGACATGCTTGACAAAAATCACTTCACATTTCATGGCCTGATTTCAATGAGCATATCTCTCCTGACAACAAATTTGTTTTTATTCCATCTTGGTCCTGGAATCTTCAAAACCATCCATGACTTGCCATGAAATCAGAGTCATTACCCATACTTTCTACCATTTTCTGCCTGGGCCTTGAGGATTCTTCCAGAGAAAGGAACATCTTGTTCATATTGTTGTGTGAACCATGTGTACATAGCATCATCTAATTCCACATCATTTGCAATCTGTGCCTGTTTTCATTCACTGAATATGCCTTTTACTTGATTCCTTTACTCTCAATGATCACATTTACAAATGATTAGGATACATTATTGATTAATATCTATCTATCTATCTATCTATCTATATATTGACACACACACACACACACACACACACACACACTTGAATGAAGTTAAATACATAATATTTGAAACCATGTTATACTAGTCAAATAAAATGGATTTATTTTGAGACACAACATTGACGACAAGAGCTTATGCTGGTAACATTTCTTTCATTGTTGCCACCTGTTAGTATTTACCAGATTTTTTCGTTGAACACTATTTTGCCATAACACTAACTGCCATTTTTGACAATAAAACAAGTGATGTATCAAGGTTTCATTTACCAATTCTGATCATGATTTTCTTCACATTCTATACATAAGGGTCATGCTTTTTTTTTACAAAAATTTCTCTGGAAAAAAATCCATGCCTGACACCATGTTATAAGCTGGCTCGTGAGTTATCAGGGCATGAGATTTTGCAGGAATGGTGTACACAAAAAGCATATGGGTCCTTTTCATACTACACATGAATGGGATGGGCCCTTTTACACGCTGTACACCTTTTTCACAGTACACATGAAGTATATGTTTTTCTTCTCTCACAGTATAGACAAGAATATGGGCCTTTTCACAAAACATTAAATATATGGGTCCATTTCACTCTAGATTGTGAAGATGCCACTGAGTTACACAAGTAATGATACTCAGCTTAAGTCTAACGATTGAAGATCAGTTCATCAGAACCTAATGACCATAGATTTTAATAAGTTGGATACAATTTCTATACTTTTCAAAGAAACTGCCATCTTTGCATACTTTGAACATTTTTGTTGCCCCTGAATTCAAGAAATTACAAAAGGCCCAAGTGGGTCTGTTATTACTGACCTGTCTGGTATCTATCTAATGGTCAAATGCATCAGCAATTGACCAAGAAATCTGGGTCAGTCAAATGGAGAAATTATCAAAATGCTGCTGACATTAAATGTTATGAAAACAACTGTTTCAATGTATCTCTGTTTTTGTATCATCAGCATCACTTGTCCGATAGTGAAAGGCCTCTATACCAAGATGCCTTCTGTAAATGTTGGTCTAATTATTTTGAGCAATTTTATTAGATAAAACTGTACAAATACTTCTCTGTTTTTAGTAACTAAGGCTATATTTGATGGCAGAAAAGCATCGTGTCTAAAAATCTGAAAGCCTGAAATTTAAAATGTTTTCTGCCAAATCTGGTAACATTCTGCTGGGCAGTTTCTTAGAAGTTATTGTTCAAACATTTTTAGAAGTTCTTAAAGGTTTTTCTATGTTTTTGTAAGAGCAGCCATATATTGCAAGAAACTTAATAGCCCTTCATGCCAGGATACTCCTTGTTAAAAATTAAGTCAAATTCTGTCAAGTAGTTTTTGAGAACAAGTTATTTAAAGGATTGTCTAGCTTTAACAATGACTACATTATCTCACGGCAGATCAGCATCAAATTGTACAAATTAGAAACTCCCTAATGCTGAATGCTTTCTGTCAAATTTGGTCAAATTCTGCTAAGAAGTTTCTGAGAAAAAGCCTTTACAGTTGTTTTATTTTTAGTAATGACAATCATATTTGTTGACAGATCAGAATTTGTAACAATCTGAAAAAAACTTCATGCCATGGTACTTTCTGTTAGAATGGTCTTAGGGTCAAATTAGTTAACACTCTTTATGTCTAATACTGGTAATCAATGATCAATAAGAGTATGTCTGAAATGCAGTAAGAACATTAAAGTAAAAGGTATAAAGACAAAATGTTCCAAACAAGGAAACTTGACTCATTTATGGTCTATTATTGAAACTCATAATCAAACACTGGCATTTGGTTTCTCCAAGCAATCTTTGGTTATTCTGAATAATGTTCATTCTATTAATTTTCACCCTACAGTATTATCTACTGAATTATCTGCAATTAGTTACACCCTCTTACTTTTGCACACCATCAATCTACATAATTATAGTTCTTTGTTTTTAAATATTTTGTACAAAGAATTACATCAATCTAATTAAAATCAGATCTCCGCTGTCCTATGTGCAGATCTGACGATGACCGTTTAATAAAAAATAGTATACCGCACAGAGCACATTTTCACAACTTTGAACTAATGTTTGAGAGTCCTTGTGCATCGCTGCTCTCCAAGTGCATGAATTCACACATTTTGATTTTATATAGAGTACTTTGCATTAAGATTAGCCCTTTGTACAGATTCCATTGTATCAAGATCTTGTACAGAGAAACATGTATTCTTATTAAGAATTTAGGTAGAAATGGTCACAAACTCTGTGTATAAATAGGCTTTAACTGCACATACACAGAATTCTGGCTATACAAAGCTGAAACTCGTATTGTGAATATGAGCAAATGCTTCTCTACTTACGATGGCATCTGTCCATCCTTTCTATACCAGGTAATTTGTGGGCTTGGGTATCCCGTGGCCTCACATCCAATTGAAGCACTATCTCCTAAAGCTGCAGTCATGGAGGTCTGAGGGACAGAGATCAATGGCCGGGCTGAAAATTGGCAATGAGAACAAAAAATATTAATTATCTTTGTTTTATGAAATGTATATGTAATAACGAGGGTGTAAGTTTTTGCTAACTTTTAGTGGAGAATTCTATATCTAGATTTTCAGCATCTCAAATGGGCATGCAAATAATATATATGTTACTTATTCACACATGAGAAGAATATCTTGTGGTACTGTACCAAATATTGTCAATGAAATGAAAAGGATGAGCAGTTCTCACACTGTATGGAACAATTAACATCTAAAGGGGTAATTAAGATTAATAATGAAAGTCCTTTGTTTTTTTATTCTTCAATAGAACTTGTCTGCTGTCCCTTTAAGAGTTTCTCTCTAGAGAGGAGATGGTAGTTTAATAAGCATGTTCAACTTACCTCTAATATACAGCACCACCTTGGATTGTACAGATCCAGCCTGATTGACGGCTGTACAGGTATACGTTCCTGCATCCTCCAGTCTTGCATCTGGGATGATCAAGATTCCATCTCCAAGAATGGCAGACGCTGGCAGTGGTCCATCATCTCTGCTCCAATGGATTGTCGGTAGCGGTGTTCCTATATGCAATGATAAGAACAATAATTTCTCTCCTTCCTTTTGAGTAAACAAATTATCAACCTGCTAGTGATTCAGTCATAATACAGCACATTTTACAAAAGTGTACAGTACAGCTCTTTTTTGGAACCCCACAGATTGCAATGGGGTGGGGTGGGGGGTGTTCAATCCCTTCTCTTTTGCTCTGCGTCAGAGCAATAAATTAATTACAAATCACCACTGTACCTCAGCTGACACACCGATGGCACCTCCACTGTGGAGAGGCTGATTGTCATTACTGACTGACATATGAACAGCCAATCAATGAAGACCACCCATGGAAAGACCAATGTGTCATGAGTGATTAACAATCAAATACCATTTCAGCAATCAGTGATCTATATTTCAATCATATATATGGACAATAAAAACTGATTTTAAAAGTCTTGTATATTGCATAAATTTAGAAAATGTATGCGCTGACTTGACGAGAGGCCCACCTTGTTGCACTTCTCTTGAACAGTGTAAACTTATCCTACTGTTTAAACATGAAAAGTGATCCACTGAAGTATTGACAATTAAATTCCACATAGCAGTAGCTTTTGTTTAAAAACTCAAAACGACAAAAAAGAAAATACTGAATTTACATTTACATGCGAACCATGTGTTTAGTCCTTAAGCAGTAATGTCCCAGTTACGAGATTGAATATACATGTACACAACTATCAACTAGCTAAATTCTGAATGCACATGTACTGTAAGGGACTGGACATTTAATTTTATGGGGCTAAATTATTATTTCTGACTGTGGTACTTTTTTATGATTTCATTCATCACAAGATAAGTTTGTTTCAAGTAAGTAAGAAATGGCATAGTGCCCTTTTTTATACCACCAATCAGAACAAGACAATAGTTTGCATTTACCTCCTGTCCATTTAGATACTTAAATAAATGGTCTCTCCCTAATAAAGACTTGGTTTCAGTGGCTGTACAGCAGAGATCAAGGCAGTGACCTTTGAAAACACTGTTATAAAATGTTAGTATCAGAAGATGTCAATTTCAGCTTGGGAAAGGTGTATTTCTGTCACATAAATGACTTTGCATGTTGCATTTAATACATGGAACTCAAATTATGGTCCAGTCATTAACAATAGAAGTTTTACTGATTGACATTTGAATAGTCAATGAATAATGACCACCCATGGACAGACTGAGACAATCAGATACCATTTCAATAATCAAGTGATTTATTTTCTATCAAATATATTGGGACAATAAAAAAAACAAAATGTAAAAAAAGTCTTGCATATTCTGTACATTTAGAGAAGGCCAATCAACTTCTTTTGCAATATGTTTATGCTTTTATTTTATTCAAAGAAATCACACTGACTTCACAGAAGGCACACCATATTGATCTTCTCTTGAACAGTGTCAACTTAACTTGTTGTTTAAACATGAAAAGTAATCCTCTTGGTTTAGACAATTAAGTTCCAGTTCACAACCACTTTTGTTTATAAAATAACCCCAACAAAAACAAGAGCAAATTCTGCGCTTATGAATCGCTTTATGACCCAGTCATGAGGCTGAATATAACTACATATGTACTGCAAGGCCATTTAATTTATGGGGCTAGATTGTTCTTTATAACCAGGATATTTTTCATTATTTCATTCATCACAAGATAAATTTATTTCAAATAAGAAAAGGTGTGGCATGGTGTCCTTTTTATAATACAAATCTCAAATTTAAATAACCCCTTCAAAGTCCTGTGAACGGATGTCAGAAGAAATAGTACAATATATTAATGAGAACCCGTCAGGGCCAAATCAGCCATCCCCCTACCCCTAAAAAAAATGCACAAATGCACACACAGAAGCATACAGTCACTTGTCACTTAAAATTTGACCATTGTTTTATGTTTACACACATTTATTGCGTATTATACATACTTTGAGCAAACAGACATTTAGACATTTGTTTTGGTGCCCTTTTGTGGAAAGTTTGGGCACTTTTGATATTTTGGAACACCCCCCTACCCAACACTTGACCTGATCCGGCCCTGCTCATGCATGGGGTAACTATCAGAATTTGTGCAATAGTTTCACATCAGTCAAGTATTACTGAGATCTTGTTGTAAAATGTCAGATGTCTATAAAATAAGAAGAAATGTACAGACCCAGAAATAGGTCATTTCACCAGTAAAGAAAAACTGGAATGCAGAATGAATGTAAATGAAACTGATGCATCTTTAAGAAAACAAAATGCACAAACACAAAATGTAAAATGATGGATGAAAATGGAAATGAAACATGAATGCATTCCATGAAGTGATTTGACATTTATTATTTTCAAGCCTGCTAAATTTCTATGGTCCAAAACCCTTTCATATCATAATCCAGAATCTCAGGCCTAACATAGACAGGCAATTTTTCCACCTTACAAGCCATGATAACGTGCTTGTCAAGGTAGATATGTGCGGCATCAGGTCACAATTAATAGTTCCGGTTCAGTACCCATGAATGTAGTCCCAGTCTATTTTTTTGAGCATTTTTTCCTGTCTCCATTTGGTGGTGATACAAGAGTTAGATTTAGGCATTCTTGGTATAGATTTAAAGGCAATTGTTTATTCTTTAGAATACGAGCTTATGGTGTGGTTGTCTGTGTGTGTTTCAGCGACAGTGTACAGTGAGGTCTTGGTGATGATCCGGAAGTGAAATCTGTGTTCCATTGGACGTTGGTTTGTTGACAGTCAAGCCTTTCAAAAAAATGCCAGTGAACCTTTGACAAGAACTTCACCGTGAAGTCATCTTTAAAGGTATTTTAGATTAACATATGATTTGTATTGATTGTCACACAGTGAAAAGTTCAGTACTGAGAAACAAATGTAGAGAATATATAGCAAAATTAATTGTGTTCTATGGCCTGTCAGTGCAGTATTTGAGTAAAGTTTAAACTGGTATAAAATCTTTATTATTAATGATAGACACATGAAATTTTAATATGTTATGTATATTGACTTTGAAAATATAAGAATAAAATTAAAATAAAAATTAATTTTTATTTTAAAAATTTAAATGAAATTTTTTTAAAAAATTACAAAATAAAATTCCCCCCCCCCCAATGCACATATATAATATTTATTGGGAATGATATTAAATGATATCAGCATGTATATACTCCTATACCATATACAAGCTCCAATGATGGATATTTGTCAAATTTTGTCAGAGAAAATATCTTTGTATGTCAAAATGAGACCTTCATTTAAAATACATGAAGACAAAATTCTATTTTGTATTGTGCCTTTAGGTCATTGAAACTATTTATTAGGGGTTAATTTATGTGTTTATGATGGGGTGACTTCCTGAGTAACTCATATCTACTTGTATAGCTATCAGTAATTGTTTATAAACATAGTTATAGGGTATTTAATGAGAAGACAGAGATGAAAACTTTATACTAGAACCTGCTCAAGTTCTCTACAAAATTATATTAAGCTGTCACAGAATGAAATGCAGGTCAAAGGGATAAAATATACTTTCCCCAGGTATATTTACCCTTCCATGTAAGAAAACAGCAAAATGATGTAAGTTGAACACAAAATGCATTCCATTTTATTGTTCAGTTTTGTTAAGATACTGATTGATGTAGTGCGGCATTGTGGCCTAGATGATATTATGGGAATTCTAATAATCCATTTTGCTTTATGCATTATTAATTACTAATAATATTTGTTAACTGACATTCTAAAGATTACAAAATATTCAAACAGATTATTTGAATTTAACTTTGTACAACTAATCTTAACATGTTTACATGTCTGACATGAACAAATATGCATATATTTTAGAATGTTTGGGATCAAAAGTTGACATTCAGTACATCATATAGGCTGACATTGTACCTATAGTGAATCTGTATGGCTCAGTTCTGGCTGTGTGCACTTCAAATATCCCAAGATGTTATTTTCATCATGAATATGCCTCTGTATGGTAACATATTTCAATTTAGGACTTTGACAGAGTGCAGTATTGTAGCATCAGCCGATATCTGATTCCACTGAATCATTGAGCTTAATAACTGGTACCCAACACTCTTAAAAATACACTAAAAATGTTCAAACAGATCATTTGAATTATGTTTGCACATGTGATTTTAACAAGTACATTGCACATGTCCCACACATATAAATGTCCATCCTTGTTTACAAGTTTTGGGGATCAGAATTTCACATTTGGTTGATGATATAGGATCTGTTGGTACCTATAGTTGATCTGTGTGGCCACATTTGGCTGTATTCACTCACAATATCCAAAATTGTTATTTTCCTCATGAATAAGATTGCTTATAGTAATAAATTTTAATTTGGTACATTGTCATTTGACTTTCCTGTATACTGGTATGTACTAATGTTTGCACAAATGATCAAATCTCACCGTTCCAACACTGCCTTAAACTTTATGATACATGCTCTACCTGATTAGTTATTTAACCTGTAAATGGCTAAATATGCTTCTAGAAACCTCATCTATTTTTAGGATGCATTTATTACTTTAATACGTGCCCACTGCTTCACATTTCTGAGTGTCACTCTGTCAAGTTTACTATTTTTTCCCATGTTTGCAACCTGAATGTTATTTTGAAATCACCATATCTAACACATTTTAACTTCATATGCCTACATCTTACTGTTTTCTGGAATTAAGTGAAACATGTTATGTCTATTCAGGTCTAGCCTGGTATCTGGAACAAAATGTTAGAGTTGGATCAGTTTGGAAGCTCTCCAGTAGTCTGGTGGTGATAGCAAGGTCTCATAAGGACATGTACAGTGTACTGCTATAAGTGACCAAGATTAGTTCATATCAGCACACTGATATACAGCACCTCAAAGATAAGGCTTAGACCTTCATGAGAGAGATTCGCACCATTGTTCAGTAAGGTGGAACCTCCCTGAAACTGTATTTTCCTATTACATTGTCGACTTTTGTAGTTATCGACATTGAAATGGAATGCATTTTTGCTATAAAACATGGTAGAAGTCCCATCAAAACTTTAAATTTGAGTGCACTATTAGTTATACAAACAACTGCCCAAGTACCTGACACAATAAATGTGGCACATAGCAACTGTCCTTGTTTCTTTAGTGTGTACACCTATATGTATCTGGATAGGCATACTGCAATTTGCTGCCAAAATCACTGTGAGCTATCATGCTTCAGTACCACTGGGAAAAATGTTATCAGTTGTACAGACCCAAACTACCCTTTGTTTTAAATACCATTCATTAATCAACTTTGCTGCCTTAAATTTGTCAAATTGGACGTTATAACTTATATGAAAATTTAATTTTTCCATAAAATTTAGTTTTTAAAATTTAAATGTTCATTTAAATTTCCATTAAAATTTAATATAGCAATATTTTAAAATCTCAAACATATTTTCAGACAGGCCTTATCATGTATTACAATTAGGTTTTTACTGCATTGAAAAATTCCTATAATTAAGGAAGATATAGCAAATTTAGTTTTCGTTTCTCAAGAACACTTGGACCACAACTTGCACCCAGTGGAACACCAGCACTACATACTTTCTGACAGCTGTCACATGTCTTGTTTGCAAGGAAATTCCAAAAGACTTCATGTATAAAGTTGAAATAAGTGTGGCATGCAAATATAAAAGTCTGACTAAAATTGGCCATACAAATTGGGCCTGTCAGGCATCAGGTCACAATTAATAGTTCCGGTTCAGTACCCACGAATGTAGTCCCAGTCTATTTTTAGAGCATTTTTCCTGTCTCCATTTGGTGGTGATACAAGAGTTAGATTTAGGCATTCTTGGTATGGATTTAAAGGCAATTGTTTATTCTTTAGAATACAAGCTTATGGTGTGGTTGTTTGTGTGTGTTTCGGCGACAGTGTACAGTGAGTAATAAGGTCTTGGTGATGATCCGGAAGTGAAATCTGTGTTCCATTGGACGTTGGTTTCTTGACAGTCAAGCCTTTCAAAAAAATGCCGGTGAACTTTTGACAAGAACTTCACCGTGAAGTCATCTTTGAAGGTATTTTAGATTAACATATGATTTGTATTGATTGTCACACAGTGGAAAGTTCAGTACTGAGAAACAAATGTAGAGAATATATAGTAAAATTAATTGTGTTCTATGGCCAACAGCCACCACCGAGTGGTGGCTGTACCTGTACAATTTTACTTCAATGAAATCAAGAAATACAATTTGCTGACAAATACTCCACAGCTGTATGTTTACACTTTTTGAAGTTGAGGTCAGTTTGTGTCATAAAATCAATGCTGTCTTTTGCATGTGCTATTTCATTAAAGAACACTTCTAATAAGAAATGATATGTAAGCTAGGGTTCTGTAACCTGACTTCCATAAATTTCTATCTTCTTTGAAACAGGGTAAATAAAAGTAAGTGATGGATGGAAGTGATACACACAAAATCTGAATGCATTTCTGAAACCTTAAATGAAAAACAACAAGCTACTCAAAATGTAAATATGAATGAAATCTCAATAGAATGCAAATGAAATAAAAACAGATCTCAAATGGAACATAAATGAAGATTTTGTAAATTTATACATTTCAGGATCCATACATGCTTATAATCACAACTGTGAAAACTCTACTTGCAGACAGTGAGAAGTTTATACCCGTAAAAAATCCACCTGTAGAGAATGTTGTGTACCTGTATCAAACATTACTTTACAATCAGTCTCATTTTATGTACATAACAAATAATTTCAGAAACAATGTGATTAGTCATTATCATCATCATGATCTTCATAGCGATAATTCTGTATTATCATCCTCATCATCAGCATTATCATCCCCAATTCCATCATAACCAGCATTATTTCATTTAAACATTAACAATATCAAAGATGTGTTTCTCACTATGATGATCATCATCACAAATAATCTTCACCAATAATTACAAATTTAAAAACAAAAATATTGCAGATTCTCCATATAAGAGGTCCTATTCACAATGGAATGACTGGTACACCATACATGATTTGGGGTTTTCATGGTACTGTTTTTTCCCACTGCATAAAAGATCGCATTTACTTCATTTCAATCTAGCAGTACAAGATAAACATAAATCGGTATGCAGTTACTGGTATCAAATTAGCTGAGGACAGAAAACTTTGCTGGTTGCAAGCAATTATAGCCTATCTTAATTTACTAGCCATTATAGCCTGATATCAATTTTCCAGCCATTATAGTCCAACTTTAATTTATAATATGGTGTATCGCCACAATTATTCTAATCCATTATTTCGCTTGATATTTCAGCATGTTTTCAAATTTAAAAAAAAATCATTTTCAAGAATTTCCAGGTTTTTCCATTACTACGGGAGTTCTATGGAAGTTACTGGATACATTACACCACAAGAATTTAACAAGAAAATCTAGAAGTGTACTTTGCGGTGTTCTTTTTCATTTGTAATATCAAATGTAAATTTATATGGTAAGTAACATTTTGACATAGGATCTCTAATTTTAAAATCGTTTTAATAATCTTAGAAGTCAAACAAAATTTTGCAAAGGAATAAAAATTCTGTGAAATTGTAAAAAAAATAAAAAATCCAGAAACTGAAATATCCACTATTTGCAGAAAAACATCAGAAGTGGTGACCTGAATACACCATTTATGAGGATATGATCTTCTATTTAACATGGCAGTATGAGCTTACCAGCAACAATACATTCCATTTCCACTCTGTCTCCTACATTCACAATTTGAGTGTCAATACGGGTCTCTCCACCATTAATGACTGGACCACCTGATGGACAGAAATGACAAAGTGCTATATATGACGTTAAAATTACATATGGGGCTTTAAACAAAAATTGAAGTAGTAGATTAATACTGAAGAATGAATGGAAAGAAAACGTTGATATATTATGATTTTTATAATAATAAATATTACTCTATTTTCAGAAAGTACAACTCATTTTAGCCAATTTATTAGGTAATCTTACGTGAGGACGTAAGAGGCATATAACATTTTATACTTGTACACAATATTTTCAAAAGAAAGAATGAATGATGATATTAATAACAGGTTAATGCAACTCAAATATTTCACTTAAAACTTGCAGTGTATATACTAAAACTTCCAATGAATATACATGCACTTTGCTGTAACATTTTGCAGCTGATTTGTGCAAGTGCACAAGAATAAGGAAGAAAATGCCAGAATATCTGTTGAGAGATACTGTATATTTAGTTATCTGAAATATCCTGATCTGAATATTGCAAGACTATTAGACCACTTTGGTTTAAGTGGTAGCTGTGTCAAAAATTACCTATAGGATTCAGATCAAGAAATCACTGGAAACACTTACTTGCCACTGTGAGGAAGACATAGTCCCTGGCAGTTCCAGCTGCATTTGTAGCAGTACAGATGTACCTCCCTGAGTCTGCTGGCTGGACATTGTAGATTCTGAAAGGAAAAAGATCATGTATATGTAAAATTTGGAGAAAAAAATTTTGTACTCTATATATATATAAAACAAAACCAGAAAAAGAGAAACAAATGACATAATGCTGATGGTATCATAATTTAATTATAACAGTTTTGGGATGTGCAGTCGACACTTATTTTACAAAAGCACACATCATCAAGGGACCAAAAAGACTGTTATTCAAGTACTGATTTCTTTTAAATATAGCATAAATATAGAAGCCAAATTAAGAACAAAGTTCAAAACCAGGTATCCTTTATAGTAATTTACACTTAAAAATGTGATAACAATGCTTTTGTCAAAAAAACATAAATAAAAAAGGTAAAAACTGTTGGGTTTAAAAAAAAATTAAAACATTTGCCAAATTTGGTCACAGTCACTAGAACTTCATCATATTTTGAGCCCTGCTTAAGGTATCTAAATATCAAATTTGACCTGGTTCAGCTCAACTTCTTTTAGCAATTTTGCTGACAAGTGTGGCAGATAGGCAGAGTTTAAATGGTGGATAAACTCAGAGTACAACAACTTGTATGTCTCTCTTCCTTGATGGATGGGGGATATACTGAAGAAACCGTAGTTTAAAAAGCAAGTACAATGCCCCAAGTCAAACACAGGAACCACAAACAAGTCACAATTTGACCCCACCCCACCCAGCAAAGTGAAAATGAAACCAGTCTTTGAATGCAATTTTTTTCATATTAAGTCTCAGTGTGAATATGAATCAAATTCCGTATATGTTATTCAAACATTATGGAGTGGAAATTTAAAGACTGTCAAACAAGGGCCATAGCTGAAGTCCTATTTTACAGTCAAACTTCACTCATTTTTTATTTGGTTTCAATCCATAAAGCTCTTCATAAATCATTGAGGAAATAAATTTGTGACATACAGACAAGACAAAGCAGATGAAGGCAAGAATTATGTGGCAAGGGTAATACTAATTAGGAGGATGCCTCTACTTAGGTAGCATGGGGAATACTAGTTGACAGGATGCATCTCCTTAGGTGGCAAGGGGCATATTAGTTGACAGGATGCATCTCCTTAGGTGGCAAGGGGCATAATAATTGGGAGGATGCCTCTAGTTCGGTGGCAAGGGACATAATAGTTGAGAGGATGCCTCTACTTAGGTGGCAAGGGGCATAATAATTGGGAGGATGCCTCTAGTTCGGTGGCAAGGGACATAACAGTTGACAGGATGCCTCTACTTAGGTGCCAAGGGGCATAATAATTGGGAGGATGCCTCTACTTAGGTGCCAAGGGGCATAATAACTGGGAGGATGCCTCTACTTAGTTGGCAAGGGGCATAATAATTGGGAGGATGCCTCTACTTACGTGGCAAGGAACATAATAACTGGGAGGATGCCTCTACTTAGGTGCCAAGGGGCATAATAATTGGGAGGATGCCTCTACTTAGGTAGCAAGGAGCATAATAACTGGGAGGATGCCTCTACTTAGGTGCCAAGGGGCATAATAATTGGGAGGATGCCTCTACTTAGGTGCCAAGGGGCATAATAGTTGGGAGGATGCCTCTACTTAGGTGACAAGGGGCATAATAATTGGGAGGATGCCTCTACTTAGGTGGCAAGGAACATAATATTTAGGAGGATGCTTTTACTGAGGTGACAACATGCACAATAGATGAGAGGATGCCACTGAAGGAGCACATATTACACACAAAATAATTAAAAAATGATAACCTACGTCAGCACACCATCCTGGATTCTGTGTTGCGGTGGTAATTCCCCCGATTCATGATCCCATCGTACAGTTGGCTCAGGGGAACCAGTAAAATCACATCTAAGTTCCACCACTGCATTCTGCTGCACACTGTATTCTCGCTTGAGTGCTCTTACAGTTGGTGGCACTGCAAGAACAAAAGGGAGATCAGTTAGCTCTAACCTACAACATATCAACTCCTGTATCTCTGTTTGTGTGCATACATTTCAGTTCCCATCAAAACGTGCCTCCAAAACGAGTATCTGCCCTCATTTAAGTCAACCTCCACAAGCATTACAATTTCACTGCAACTGAAACTGCTCATATATTTTAATTGTTCTGGTCTTGATTTCACCAAGATAAGTCTAGAGAGTTAAAACTCGGCTTAATGACATTTAATTAGCTGATTGAAAGTAAGAATTATATTTCAGGCAATGATATCACTCGATTCTAAACTTGTTCTGAAGTTTAAACATCAGTTCTTTTGGTGAAATTCAGGTCTGGTTTCAATTTCACCAACAAAAGTCTTAAGTTAAGTCAAGACATAAGACATCTAATTAGCCAATTTGAAATCAAACTTAAATTAAGTTCAATAACATTGCTGGATTCTATACCTGAGTTCTGTAATTGAGATCAGATCCTTGATTGGTGTTTTATGGCAAAGCAATACAAGCAGGACATTTAGTGCAATTGGAGTAAATTATCTTGCCCAGGGGCAGAACATGATAGCCAACACAGGCTGGTCCATTAATAAAAATCAAATCCACACCCTTCTGCTCACAAGCCTGATACTTTGGCCACTGAGCCACCTTGCCATGATAGTCACCTCTAATGAATATGTAGAAGGGTACATCAGGCATATTCTATTTACAACATGTGAAAGGGTACATCTGGAATATTATTTATCCTACTTACAAAATTACTTTATGTGATGATTTTTGTTTGAACTGGACACTCTTGGAACAAAATATTCTGGCTGATTTATGGTGGTAGTCAGTAAACAGGTCTTGCTAGTCAATTTTACCTTTCTGACAACATCTTGTGGAACAATGAACCCAAAACAGAAGTGAAATAATCCTTCTTATTGAGTCTTGATACACATGAATGTATAAAACTTTGTACCAAAAAGGATGTGTAAACTTTCAATTTCAGCTATGCATATTTTAAAATAGAACAGTTACTTTCCTGGAAGAACGATGCCGATAATTGTTAAAAAAATATCTTAACAGAATCCTCCAGTTAATTACAGAATGATGTATATAACTGTGGTTAATTTTTTAACAGACTATTTTCAACATCTCATAATCATGGTAACACCAGTACTTAAAATAACTTCAATGACATAATCCATATGCATGTCAACTAGGAGTATAAGATGAAGCCTAGACTTCCAGGTCAAAAAACAATGACTTATTGGTGAGAAAATACAGTCGACAGAACTATAAAGTCCTAAACAGCGTATACAGATATATAGATGGACTGATGGACAAGATAAAGATTACCTGTTATTTCTACTATGGCATATCCTTCTGAACTACCAGAGGTACTTGTTGCAACACACCTGTAACGGCCAGCATCTGCTGCTGTTACCTGCTGAATTTCCAGAATACCTTCATTCTCTGAGGCTCGGGGAGACAAAACACCATTTACTTTTGACCATTCAATGTTGAAAGGTCCACTACCTGTAGGACTGCATCTCAAAATGATGTCCTCTCCAGCACGTGCCACAAGCCGAGATGGTGACACAGTCAGACGTGGAGAAACTATAAAAATATGTTTACAAGGCAGATCAAAAATGAATAAGATGTGATAAGTGATATATGAGGATGGCACTAAATGCTCCACTCTAAAGAATGTGACATACATTTTTATATAATAAAATGCAAATAATGAATTATGCAATACTACATAAAAAATACCTTTCATTTGGATCAAAGCCAAAATTTCTCATCAGATATTGCTTAGCATTAAACAAAACAAACGGCCAAGCATGATTATAAATTCAATTTCAAGACAAGTCCCTCAAAGAGACTGACATGCTACTTGCCAAAAATTCCAAGAATCCAAGATATAGCAGTTTATTTTGCCATTTTATTCTTTTTAACTGCTTTGTATTGAAATCCTCTCTGATATTCTAGAGAAACTTCAAAATACAAATTCTGAAACAAAGCTATTTTCTTACATGATCAAGTTAACATGTTTACAAGATATCTGCAAGAGTAGTACAAAATTCTTCATCACAGCCTATGTACCTCTCATATTTTTGGTGTTATCATACTCACAAGCCAGTCCAGCTATAAAACTCCAAGTCGAGACTTTTGACCTTAAAATCAATGTCAAGAATGATGACTATAAACTTGTTCACTGAAATGCAAATAAATATGATCTCTGGATAAAATCCATTCTTTGTACAAGTCACTGTGTTCACAAGGTAAAACACAATCTCTTTATGCAGATATGTTGGTGATCAGTTCTTCACAATTTCCATTCAAAGCAAATTCCATACTGCAAAAATAGCAACAATCCTATGTCAAGGTCACCATTTACACAAGAGGAGAAGTGATAACAGGACATATGACAGTACTAGAGCTGGATATTGCTAAAATTTTGTTCTGTGGTATATCAAGGTATTTCTGAACGTACCGTGATATTTTCCATGGCATACTGCAATTATATAAGAGACCAACAATTCAATGTTTTGGGGCAGAGTTCTAACATTTTTTTTGTTTCATTTCTGTCTGTCAATATTTTGAAAAATATTTTGCTCAGATTTATAGCAGTATAACACCATATTATATCCATGATATTATTTGGTAAAAAAATACTATTTATCTTCTGAAAAAAAAAAAGAAAATATTTCCGCTCAGAAGAAAATCAGTCCTATCCCCCACCCTGAAAATTAAATGGCCAACGCCTTATAAGACATTAATTTACTATGTGTAACTGTTGTATAAGTTGCAATCTAGAATTTGTAACAAACGTGGGATGTGTCCCAGTAATGAAAAAGTCTAAACAATAATATTTTAACAAGATGTAATTCTCCTATATTTGAGTCATTCAAAAGAGCTGCTGCTCTCTGTGATATGTCATTCTTTATGTTACAACTGTTTGTCAGATTTATCTTATGATGTACTAAATAAATTGATTCCAGTGATATTATTACACAAACTGAAAGTTTCCACACTTAAACTTGCTCCTTATATATATATATATATATATATATATAAACAAATTCCATAGACCAAAGTTTTTAAATGCTGAAGCTGAAATGATTTTTAGGTGGTGTTGGTTTTTAGATGCTTTACTTTGTGGAATGCCTCTTCTCTGTGGCATCAGTGCTGCAGCTGGGAATGGTATGAATGGTTCAAAAGTTTTTAGTTCTCCAATTTCTTAAACCATTTTGTTTAAGGTCTTCACGCTCAGAATTCAGCACTTTGTGGCAATTAGCAAACTCTTCTGAATATCAAATGCTGTAGCCGTAGTTACTTTCCATTACATATTAGTCTATAGCTGCATTGTAACTATTAAGACTGGTTCAATGTACAAACCATCCAGTTTCATTAAAGTATTTGGTTATGCACCAATTTAAGTATTTCACTGAAAAGTGGTAAAGTTTTCTCTGAATGTGAAGAAATTTCTAACCATTCATATAGTCTTATATACATTGTTTGGATTTTTAAACTTTCAATACAAGATTCAGTGACAATGTACTTGGTCTCTCCTCTATCATGTTTGGCGTCAACTGGAAATACCAGCTTCATATGAAAACTCAGTTTCAAACATATTGTTCAAAATATTGTTGTCAATCTCAACTAACTCTAATTTCTTGGCAATATATACCATGACATACTCGTGAACTCCTCGTCACTATTTATGGTACTCCTCCATTATCCAGAGCAGCAAAAACACCATTTTTGCCCAAAATTAAAATTACAAATGTTGACATTTGTTAATAGCTTAAAAATATATAGCAATAAATCATTCCTAACAGTTTATAAGTGGACTATTCTTGAATATTTGAAGCTGTAAACGGCAGAAAGAAGGAAGCTGGATATGGCGTATGAATGTTGAGGCTGTCAGGAATCAAAAATATGCAAATGTAAAGTTTTATTTCAAATGTGCAGTATTTCTATCCATGCCATTAAACTTTCTGTGACTCAATCAGTCTAACTTACTCTGTCTGAATCTTAAACATTTCAGTATGAGAGAGAGAGAGAGAGAGAGAGGTCACTGTGCACACCAGCTCCATCTGAGAACTCATTATCAAACATTCTGTCCAAGATATGTTGTCCACCTCAAAATATTCTAATTTCTTGGCCTACATACCGTGAAATGCTCATAAACTGCTCTTCACACCTTGTGGTACTCTACCATTATCCACAGCAACAAAAGTGTTGATTTTAACCAAATCTGACTGCATTTCTTAAAATTACTAATGCGTTGGCATTTTTTTTAATAATTTAAAATGTATAGCAATAAATCATTCTAGAAAAGTGGCCTATTATTTAATATTTCAAGTTGTAAAAATAGCTCTAGGCTGTGTGTGCGATATGGAATAACAGATCCGAATATCTCTATCGCAAGCCAGATCAGCCATGTAATATTAAATGGGTATGTAATTAAATTATATTTTTAATATTCACCATTAATTTGTGACAGATACAACCATTTTGTAAAAAGAAGTTAATTTGTTGAGCTATTTTGTCATAAATAATGAAAACATGATGTTAATATCATTAAGTTTTAACATAATTCCTAGTGAATTTCTGTACATTACTGATGGAAGCTAGTGACCTAGTACAGTGAAAAGGTACCGTGGTATGTACCACCAGAAAATAATACCACAATACATTGGTATACAGCAGTATTTTTTATATTTTATATTTTTAAAAATACTTTTCAATATACAATGGTGCCACATAGTTAAGTCAGAATGAGATGGTCATTATCATGCCACATATAGAAGTCAGACTGAAATGGTCACTATGGTGCCACAGAGGAAAGTAAGACTGAAATGGCCACAAAGGTGCCACATATGTAAGTCAAGAGCATGCTACATAATACTTAAGTATTTGACATGCCAAAAGGTAACCTACTTTAAAATGTTAGTAGTCATTTGGGAGATCACAATGGCATTATTTTTATTTAAGAACAACTACATATAGTGAAAACAACATGTTGATATAATCATCCTTTCAAGTGATGTAATCATAACAAGATTTGTGAGATGTCAACCACAGCCATCATGCTGGAGGTCTAATCTGCACCCTTCTTATCAAGGTTGGTTGGTTGGTTGGTTGGTTGACCTCTAAAACACATTAAACACATTACCGGCTATATCCACTTAGGAGAAGTAGCAATAACAAGGTTTTCAACAAGGATATCATAGCAATTGTCCTGGATGTCAAATCAGTAACATTATGATTCAAGAGTAACTAGACATTGTAAAAAATATTTCAGTGAAAACCTCAAGTTGCTATGGACATTCATTTAGAAGAAATAACAGAAACAAAGTCTCAAGATGGACATCACACAGCCCAAATTGTATGTTAAAATCATAGCATGGTTTGCTTTTCCTTTACGTCACTGCGTAAAGTCAGAAAATTTTTGTTTAGGTGTTTTAATTACTAATTAATATCATCTATATTCATTATAAATTTTCATTCACTCAGACTGTGTGCATTCACTCCTGTTACTTTTTCTGATACAGATTTAGCCAAGACAGTTCTCAATTTGCCTGAATAAAACCATCACTGACACTACTATAATCATGTTCTCAAACTTCTTATACATGTTGCCGGTAAGATCAATTTGGAAGTGTAGATACACACTAAATATTCTCTAATTCATAATTACATGACTTCAATATCCTAATGACCACCGAGTGGCCGAGTAGTCTAAAGCGCTCACCATTACTGATCAATGCCATCTCATCTCTGTCTGCGTGAGTTTGAGTTTCAGGCTCAGCCAATGTGGGTATGTGAGAAAACTTGCCAGTAGCTTCTCGTGAGTTGGTGTTTCTTTCAAGGGTTTTCCTGGGTTCTTCCTCCACCATTTATACTGGCCGTCATGTATAGCCTATCTTGTGCTGAAAAATGGCGTTAAACCCTATAACAACAACAACATCAATATCTTCAATTTAAGATTTTTGCTTACCTGTAACTATGATAAACACAGATGCTTGGTAGCTTCCTTCTGGTGAGGATGTGGAACAGATGTATTCTCCACCATATTCCACAGTTAATCGTGGAATTGACAGAATTCCTCCTCTCAAACTGTGTCCTGGTGGCAGGGGTCCCTCACGACGCTGCCATCGGATTAGGGGGTTCAGAATTGCTTTAAATAAATAGAAGGATATTATGGTTTCCTTTAGGTAATGACAGCCCCTCCCATTGTGCATCATATTTTCCTCTTTTATACAGCATCTCACAAGTTAATGAAGAAATTTAAACATATGGAAACAAACTGACAAACAATATTGTAAACATATTTAATAGTGTTTAAAGTGTGACAGCAAAAACAACCACATGTATCCATCTTGTGGAACTTCAAGTAAAGATGACATTATTTACATACAGATTTATATCAGTAAAGTCTTAAGTAAAACTATATTTCAAGGAAGAGTTGAATTCAAACAGGTTAAATTATAAATAATTATAACATTAATTAATAACATTCTAAATATATAGTCTACACTCATTAGAACACCAACATTTGTACACAGACAAAATTGGAACTTAGCGAAAAAGAAAATGCTATCATTAAGGGTAGTAATTATTATATGTAAACAACAATACCAAGTACAAACACAGTACATATTGGAAGGGAAGTAACTTTCCAAGATTACATATACTTACTTCCCCTGTTCACTACAGGACTTCCCATATACAGAATGTTCTTTAAAGGCTTGAGCAGTACAGAAACAAGGATTCACACATTTTTGTGGTGTGGAGGATTTAATCATAATGTTATTGGGCAAGTATTATTTGATAAATATACTTTATGATAAAAATTTCCCTTCTCAACCAAATACATTACCTGCTGACTTTTACATCAAGAGACTCTTGTAGGTAAATCAGGAAAAATGCATAAGAATCTAACTTATACCTTGGTCACCCTTCTGAGGGCATTTTATTATATGGGTCCGTATGTTAAGTATAGAAGTACTCTCCTAAAGAGAAGCACCATGTGGGACAATAGCTAGCAACATAGTCTGGTAGATGTCTTTGCAACTGCCACTGGAACAACCAGATTGAGTTCTCTTTGAGGCTAAATCACAGATAAAACTCAGTGAAAGTCTACTTGCATGCCAGCCAACAGCATGCGGTTCTTGACCATGAAATTTGGTTGTTTCATTAGAACCATTGAACCATCTAAGCAGACCTAAGGAGTCTGATCCAGCTAAAACAACATGCAATTCATCCATCCTGCTGGCTGAAGCTAAAGCTATCAAAAAGCATACCATGCACTACAGCTAGCTCTGCAAAGTACTGCACAAAGGCTCAAACTTGGCAGAATTCAGCCATCTCAGAACCATAAGATTTTATTTGGGGAACAATGTGAGTGACTGGGGACAGCTTCTAATGTTTCCTTTGCAACAGTGTGGAAAGACATTCCACTTTCCCTTATATGCCTTCAGAGTGGAAGGCCAACTTGAACAGTGAACACCTTCTGCACATGATTTTTCTCATACTGCATATCAGATGCACCTCATTTCGTTTAGGACCAACTACAGACCATAAGAAGTCTTCTAGTTAAAGTACAATGTTAATTTGATCAGCCATCTATTAGAAGTAACAAGATTTTACAGATATTTTCATTCATTCAGGATAAAGTAGCGATAACTATATTTTCAAGATAGCCATTGAGGTGGCCATTTGGGATGTCTAAGCAGCACTATTTTCATTTAGGACCAACTAAACATCACAAGAAGTCTTTAGTAAGCCCCCATCTTGATAAGACCATCTATTCAGAAAGAGTAGCACTAGCAAGATTCTCAAGATTGCAGAAGTAGCAGCTATATTGTATGTGGGACTGGCACCATTTTCATTTATGACTAATTGAATATGACAAGAAGTCTTCTGCTGAAAACCCCATGTCAATATCAGTTTGTTCAGAAGAAATAGTGAGAAGATTTTCAAGATTGCTGCTACAGTGGCCATATTGGAAAATAAAAACTAGATTTTCAAGATGGCTACATATTAGATGTCTGACCAGCACTATTTTCATTTAGGACCAACTAGATATTGTAAGAACGCTTTCAATGAAAACCCCTTGTTGGTAATATAACAATCCATTCAGGAAGAGTAGCAACATTATTTTCAAGATGACTGCCATTTTAAACATCAGAACAGCACCATTTTTATTTAGAACAAAATCTACACAACATAACAAGTCTTCTGGTGAAAACACGATGTTAGATTACTTTGCATTCTGGAGCAGAAATAACATTTTCAAGATGGCTGCCATAACGACCATACTGGACGTTAGATTGGCACCATTTTCATTTATGTCCAACCAAATATCATAAGAAGTCTTTTAGTGAACACCCCGTGCTGATCTGACCATCCATTCAGGGAAAGTAGTTGTAACAAGATTTTCAAGATGGCTGCTGTGGTGACCATAACTGATGTGCAAACAGCACCATTGTCACTTAGGACCATCTAGACCAAGGGATGAATGTGTGCTTAAAGTTTTATGACAATCATGAGTATTTCAGAAAGTGTGGCAATAACAAATTTGTACTAACAGACAGAAGAGTCACACAAAAAATCATCCCACAAGCTCTTCTGGTCTATGACCAGTAGAGTTAAAATGACTACGTAATGGAAGGAACAGCATGAAATTTCAGTACATTTTTATCCCCTGGCTACCATGATACCATGATTCCACCTCATTCATAATGGAGCTACAATCAGCTGAAGACAAACGCAGAGGCACAAGCAGTATAAATCTAGAAACTGCATCCTCTATTGATCAAGGAAGCCCAAGCAGCATCTAATGTTAAGTGTGTCAGAGACAGTTCAGTGCACAAATTGGCCTGATCAGCAATATATGTGGTCAAAGAAACTAAATCAGTGATATCAATGTCATCTTCGAACTAAAAGGACAAATAAAACCAACAAAATCCATGCTAGGTCACAAAAGTCCACAATAATGACATCTGTGACCTTTACGCCAGCACTATAAACCCAATTGCAGACATGGAAAGTAATCATGATTCACAACCCTATCTAAAGGACATTAGTGAAAAACTGCAGAAAATGGGTTATAAAAATTGATCAGTGACCCCGTATTTGAAGATAAAACCCTGTTACACATGAGATGCCATCAAACTGAGAAGCATAACTGTACCATAGGTCATCCCTGTACTTCAAACAGATTTTATATTAAAATGAAAAAACAAAAGAAACCTTGAAATACTAAACCATGACAATAACGATAAGACTTCAAACTTGCTGTGCAACGTATCTTCAAGTGAAAATATTCAAGTACACCTAGCTTTAGCCATTTATTTTAAACAGCAGTGGAGTTAGAAAGCAGAAAGACAAAATTAATGTGACTGAAATAAACAAATTTTGACTTTGACCACAACAATAGGACACACAACCCATCCCCCAAAATTTCTTATAACTCCTTTAGTAATAATGTAGAGTTTAATAGAAAGTGTAATAAAAATATTAAACATATAACACCACAATGCTGACCAAAATGAAACTCCCAATGGAGTAAAACAACACACCTGCTATGATGATATACACCAAGTTGCATCATTTAATCTCATGCATCTCTAAAGTTGTAGAGTGGAAAAGAAAGTGTGAAGGAAAACATAAAATACTGAGTCTTGACCTTCAGGATAGGATATGCAATATAATTTATGATACACATTTAAGTGACTCATGTACAAAATATACCAGGTTTCATCTCTTAATCTGAAACAGCTTTAGAGCTATGAGCATAGGAAAGTGTTATGGAAAACATAAAAAATAAAATATCGAGTCCTGACCTTGCCCTTAAAGATAGGACTCACAGTATGGTACACAATACAGCATCCAGTGATGATGTACAGGTATAATTTCACCCCTTAATCTCAAATGACTTTAAAGCTGTAGACTGGAAGGGAAAGCGTCATGGAAACACAATACTGAGCTGTGATCTTGACCCTGAAAATAGGCTTGGTTTTTTGTGGGATTTTGTGCATACTATATCAGCTTTTCTTAGAAAAGGTAGTTTTGTGGGATTTTGTGCATACTATATCAACTTTTCTTAAATGATTTAGTTTTGTGGGAATTTGTGCATACTATATCTGCTTTTCCTGAAAAAAAAGGTAGGGGATAAAAAGGGTTCAGACTGTATGTAGATTCAAACACTAAAAGCTGTAAGATATGACAATACATGGAAATTCAACATTACCCACTGGAATGCAAATAACAAACTGCCAAAATATGAAAATATGAAAATGTCCTCAATAGTGGAAAACACGTACCTATGGAAAACAAGAAATAAAGTTATACATGCTTGAAGCTATGATACTTCAATATACACTCTAGGATTGCAAAATAATGTGATATGAATGCCTCAAATAGACACATAATGGGGTTTAAAGCTGGTCATAGGGGCATCATTGCAACAATCGCTCTCCATTTTGCCCTGTTCTCCATTGCTCTTTGAGGCTTTGCAAAATCCATGTTTGCCCACTCTTTGTTGTTAACTTCCCATCTCTTCTTCTGTCTGTCTTGTTTTCTCTTTCCTCTCGCTGTGTCCTGTAGGGTTGTCTTTCACTGGCCATATGAGTGTAAGACATGCCCATACCCTCTTAGTTTGCATTTTCTAAAGTGCTGAATAGTTTTGTGTTTATATTGTATATCAACAAGATGGCCCACAATGCTGCATGTCATACCCTGTCTAAAACCTCTTGAAGTCAGTTAAACCGTGATAGAGGTCCTGTTGATGCTGCAGATACTTTTCACAGAGGAATCTAAGACTGAAGATCTGTTTTATAGTGTTACATCCTGCTCTGAAACCTGCCTGTTCTTCATCAATGATGTGCTCTGCTTGGGGCTGCATTCTGTTGATGATGATCTTAAGCATAACCTTGCTTGGGTGACTGATGAGGCTGACTGTTTGGTAGTTCTGGCACTGCTGCAGAATCCCTTTCTTAGGAAGAGCAATTATGGGAGACTGGATCCATGGTGTGGGCCATTCTCCTTTTTGCCAGATTTTATTGCAGATTGTTTTTTCTAACAATTGGTGGTATAGCAAAGGCAATTAGTGAAGATACAACTAGTGATGTAAGAAAAGCAATTAGTGCAAAAACAACTGGTGATGTGATAAAGACAACTGGTGTAGACACAACAGGTGATGCAAAAAGGCAGCTAATGTTGACACAACTGGTGATGTAACAAAGGCCATTAGTGCAAAAACAACTGGTGATGTAACAAAGTAGTGTAGACACAACAGGTGATTCAAAAAGGCAAATAATGTAGACACAACTGGTGATGTAACAGAGACAATTAGTGCAAAAAACAACTGGTGATGGAACAAAGACAAGTAGTGTAGACACAACTGGTGATGTAACAAAGGCAATCAGTGCAAAAAAATGGTTTGATTCAGATATTAGACTGGCAGATGGTGGTAGGCAAGGGTAGTGGTATGACACAAGATGCAATTAAAAAGTCTGCGTAACCAAGTTTTACAATTTGTTAGGAATAAGGCAGAGTGACTGCATATTCTGTAGCATTCTAACGAATATAAACTGTATTATAATAAATCTAAATGACATACTAGGACAGTCGTGTCATCAACTAGTTGTACAGTGTGTATAAAGTAGGCTTTGTACAATACTGATACGTGACAATTTTCTGCCTAATTGTGTGTAACATACCTGAAGCAGTGCAAGTCAGTTCCACACTCTCTCCATCAACAACAGATAATATCCCTGGGCCTGCTATTTTCACTTCAGCACGCTGACCCTCCTCAACTGCAATAAGACATAAAAAAGCATATCAACCTTTATTAAAATCCATGTCTAGTGATTGCTGCTCTCAGGAGACCTTCTGTAATGAAAAGATTGCCTTATGAGAGACGCTGCTCTTAGTAAGGCCGATAAAATGGTGCAAATGCACTAACCTGATGTTGATGCAGAATAAGGTGGCCTCTCTTATGAGAGGTCCTATTAAATGGAGGAAGCAATGTACTGACTTCTGAAAACTCTGAGTCTCTGTCTAACATTGCTATGCATGATCTTTCAACAAAATTAAATTACATGACAATTTGCATATTTCAATAAAAGTTAATGGAAAGAATTGAAACACCAGCAATGTATTGGAAATGAGTCTAAAAAAATAGATAATTAGATTCTAGGACCCATAAAATTACATCTGACACTATCTTTATCTACAAACGGAATAAAAACAAAATTGTGATAAATTAATGAGGCAAACTCACTTATGCATTTTCTATTCAAGCTATGATTTTGGACAAATCAACTGTGCCATTTTATACTGAAGCCATGATCTGTGGGCAAGTAAATTAATACATTTGTTACTTAAGCTAAGATTTTGGGTAAATAAACTGAGACATTTTCTACAATAACACAGATTCTGAGGCAAACAAAGCTTGACATTTTTACTCATGTTAAGGTTTTGGTACAAATACATTCAGGTGTTTTAAGGAAATAGCATGTCTGTATAAAAATATATTCTATAACTAAAACTTAGCAATAAATCAATATAATAGCATTGAAAAGGACATCAGTTTTAAGTAACCTTTTCACATCAAACATCCTAACCAAGTATTTAACAAACAAGGAGTTTTGAGAGGTATTTGAGCAGCTCTGAATATCTTCTTATATTTTTGTTTTTCCTTGAATGTGTCAATAAATTTAATGCCAACTGATGGACAAAATAACATTCTATAAAATGATCTGTAGATGTACATGCAGCGCACTGAACATCTGTAGATATATGCATCTGATGAACAGTAAATTGGGTAAATGACAGTCATGTAAAAATGTAAGAGAGGAAGAACACTTATGCTACTGGGCAAAGCTCATACTGTAAAATCTGTGCTCTCTTAAGACACTCAGAATCGCATCAAGGCCGATTTGAATAAAGTTTACTACTATAATTCTCTGTCACATCCTGCAATTTTAAACTGGTTTCAATGTATTGGTCACAAACCACGGAAGGTTACCCCCACTCTGGAAGACTGTTATCTGTGATTTGTTAGTGGAAAGTAGCTGCTGTGAAAGGGTAATTAATGAAGTTATTCAATGCAAAGTGGAAGATATTTCTATTATCATGGGCATTAATTTGTCAGAATCATTTGAAGCCAGGAAAGTCAGTGCAACATAGGTCCCACATCTGTTGATGGCTGATCAAACAAAAACAGACTTGGGTTAAAATTGCCAAACAGCTATGGGCCAAACAAAAAAATGAGTGATCTGAGACATTTGAATGAGGCTGTCACAGGTGACGAAACACTGACTTACTTTTCTTTAACCCAACTCAAGAAAAAATAGCTACCTGCGGATCAGAGAAAACAAGCAGAGACCACAAACTGCTTGATGTAGTTGGATTGTCAAGGGAATTTTATACATATTATTTTTCAATGCAAAAAAAGTTCATGTTATCACAGTAGAAGTGCCTGACTTTGCCAGGTGAATGGACATTTTTATGCCTCTAAAGTGTTATCAGAAGCTGTGGAACACTACACTGTATTGGTAAAAAACCACGGAAGGTGACCCACACTCTGGAAGACTGTTATCTGTGATTTGTTAGTAGAAAGTAGTTGCTGTGAAAGGGTAATTAATGAAGTTATTCAATGCAAAATGAAAGATATTTTCTGTTATCAAGGGCATTAATCTGTCAGAATCATTTGAAGCCAGGAAAGTCGGTGCAACATAGGTCCCACATTTGTTGACGGCTGATCAAACAAAAACAGACTTGGGTTGAAATTGCCAAACAGCTAAGGGCCAAACAAAAAAAAATATGATTGATCTGAGACATCTGAATGAGACTGTCACAGGTGACGAAACACTGACTTACTTTTCTTTAACCCAACTCAAGAAAAAATAGCTACCTTCGGATCAGAGAAAAAAAAACAGAGACCACAAACTGCTTGATGTAGTTGGATTTTCAAGGGAATTTTATACATATTATTTTTCAATGCAAAAAAGTTCAGGTTATCAAGGTAGGAGTGCCTGACTTTGTCAGGTAAATGGACATTTTTATGCCTCTAAAGTGTTATCAGAAGTTGTTGAACGCTACCAAACCACCCATCCACATACCAGTTCCTGAGGTATCCATCTACTACATGAAAATGCACCAATGCATAAATCCACCATCATGAGAGACTTTCTGATGGAACACAGCATCCATACCTTGCCACATCCTCTATACAGCCCTGATTAGCTCCCAAGTGATTTCTGTCTGAATCTCATTACCAAAGATTTGCTGAAAGGCAGATGATTTAGAAGCTGCCATGCAGTTGGAAGTGTAGTTTCCTTGGGCATATACAACATACTCGAAAGTGAATGCAAAGTCTTTGTTGATGTGTTGAGGGGCATGAATAGTACTTCTGGGGCATGCACTGACATACTGTTCACTAATTTAAAAAAAAAAATTGTGCAGTGCACTAATATTCAGAACATTTTAAATACCCCTCATATAAGTATCTTCTTGAAAGTTTTTACAAAAAACTTTGTTGCAAGTTCAGAATCTTCAAATCTGATGAGAAATATGTCACAAGACATTTATAATGCAGATGCAAAAAAATAAATAAGTTTTGAACATTTTAAATTTGCATGATTCTAACCTAACTGGATGCTCTGTGAAATCAAAGCTTAATGAGGACCTTGAAATGACATTTCTTCATGACATAATTACATGATCAATAGGATGTCACTTGCTACCTAAGTGTATCACAGTGTATGAACTTCAGAGAAAGTGGACATGAAATCACAAGGTTGTCACTTCTGTCTCTTATTAAATAATTAAAAACAAAATTCTTATACAATTTTAAAATTTTCATATTCACAATAGAAACAGTCCTGTGAAAGAAAATAATAGGGTCAATAAAAAGTGTACAAGACTATGGGAAAACTTTAGCAATTTATGATTTAGTATAAATTATCAGTACAGGCCTTCTGTCGTGGAAAACAAAAGTGAAGCTAATAATTGCCTCAAGACAAAAAAATTCACTCACCGTCAGGTAATTACCCAGTGTCAATGAAAAATTCCCTGGTACCATCAGTCAATTCCCCAGTGCTATCGTGTAACTGCCGAGTGCCATCAGGTAACTCCCCAGTGCTATTGGGTAATTTCCTAATGCCAAAAGGTAATTCCCCAGTACCACTGGGTAATTCCATATTAGAACTGAGTAGGTCTGCAGTGCAGTAATTCCTGTCAGTGGGCAATCTCCTAGTAACAATGGGTATTTCCCCTGCAAATCTTGGTCTACACTATTTGCTTATGCAATCAGATAGAAAGAACTCTGTCAACTCTCATGTCATTAAGTGATGGCAGATCTGGCTCTATGCTGAAGGTAGATCGTTGAGCCCGAAAGAAAACCAATTTTGTGTCTAAACAGTGTAAAGAACACTGAACCTATAGAACTCAAACTTACTAATGTACTGTCTTCTCTCCTTGTAAATGGGTAAATACAGTAAGCCTGACTTGACAGTATGGTTAAATACAATAAGCCTGACTTTACAGAATGGGTAAATACAGTAAACCTGACATGACAGTATGGGTATATACAGTAAGCTGGACTTTTCAGTATGGGTAAATACGGTAAGCCAACTTTAGAGTATGGGTAAATACAGTAAGCCAACTTTACAGTATGGGTAAATATAATAAGCCGATGTTACAGTATGGTAAATACAATAAGCCTGACTTCAAAGTTTGGGTAAATACAGTAAGACAGACTTTGCAGTATGGGTAAATACAGTAAGCTTGACATTATAGTATGGGTAAATATAATAAACCTGATATTACCGTGTAAAAAAAAACTTTGAGATGATAGAGACATAACCTACCAATGAGCCGTACTCTGTCTTCTGTTGTGCCACCAACATTCTGTGCAACACAAGTATAATAGCCTGTATTTTCCCTGCCAACATTAGTTATGTCCAGAATAGCTGTTCCTTCTTCTAGTGGGAATCCCTCTGGAACAATGTCACCACGTCTTGGGACCAAGGGGTCAATCCAGTATACACTGGGAGTTGGGTCTCCCTGTGCTATGCATTCAATTCTTACCCGCTGACCAATGATAGCATAAATTGTTTTGCTAGGCTGGATCACAATTGTAGGAGGACATTAAAACAAAATGCAGAGACAGCTCCAAATATTTTATTCTAAGAAATTGGAATAGTTTGAGTGTTATCCAGTTTGATATTCAAGCCAAAAGTAATAATGAGAGAGAGAGAGAGAGAGAGAGAGAGAGAGAGAGAGAATTGTGTTCCACACTTTAAGCATAGGACTTATCCAGCTATTATACAGAGGCAACAAAAGATGACACGTTATTAATGATACCAAGCTACTACCTATGCAAGAGGATAAATTACCTATCCCTTCTACTGATTCCAAGGAGACAAATTACCTATGCCCTCTTCTGAAGGCAAGGGGATAAATTACCTATCCTCTCTACTGATTCCAAGGGGACAAATTACCTTTCCCTTCTACTGGTTTCATGGGGATAAATTACCTATCCCTTCTACTGATTCCAAGGGGCAAATTACATATCCCTTCTACTAATGCCAAAAGGATAAATTACCAATCCCTTTTATTGATGACAAGGGGAAAAATATTCAAATAGAAGTCATTCACAAAAGTTGAGATAAATCAGATGAATAATGAAAGAATGGGAATGCATTACCAGTAGCCAACACTTTGATAAACTAGTTTCATCTTTTGTGAATATATCAAAACATAATTTAAAATGAAGTAATTTTTATTATTTTTAAGCAATCAATTTTATTTAAATCATTTGTTAGAACTATTGATAACTCAATCATAAATTTGGACTTGGGTTCTAAAATAGATCAAAGCCATTATATATTGGACTGTGACACAGGGTTTGATTTTTCAGGCTTGGTCACATTACAATTACATGTAATCTTGTAAAGGTACAATTATTTTTCTGAGGTGCCAGTCTGTTGAACAAGAGGCTTTTAACACTACCATACCAGTCAATGGCATAGAATGTCATGAAAAACATGTTTGTGGGCTGTCAAACCTGCAAAACATTAACTGGAATGTTACCTGATATACCTTTATGGGATATACATGTCTTTTATGCAAAGTAAGCACTCAGTAAAAGGTCTGAAGGTAAAGAGATTTAATAAAGGATGTGACTTTTTTTTTGCACTCACATATTTAACAAACACTTTACAAAATTCAAATCCTGCGATGATGCAGCATCATTCTAGTCCTCTGTATCTAAACACATGCCCAAACATAAGTATGCTGCCTGAGAGAATTAAATTGGTATATTATGCTTAACAAACACAGAATGATGAATTCAGATTCGTGACTCCTTAATTCCATACTAATCCAGAAAATTTCTGGGAAGTATTTCTTACCTCGCACAATAAGTGTAGCAGTGGCAGTGGTGGTTCCCATGTCATTGGTAGCAGTACAGATGTAAGACCCCTGTTCTTGCTGGGTGGTTCCCTTGAACATTATCACACCATTGTCCATCACCTCTGTACGCTCTGTAAGCTGCAATCCTCCAACCCTATATAGATCAACCAGTAATGTTACTATATGCTGGGAGTCTGACAAAAGGGATCCAAATTTCAGGATTCATGGTTGTGATATTAGATGTTATGAATCCGTTATTTCAAAAGAAAGGATGCATCAACTTTCTTGGTTGTACATTAACTGGTCTTAGTGTTTCTTGTAATGTTTTAATCTAAACCTTCTAGCATCAAATGTCTTATATTTTTCAAGTTCATACAGATCTAGACTTCTATAATGTTGTTTATTATTATATTATGGTTCATGATATAAGAGAATTATGGTCATGAATCCCATTTCATAAAGTGGTAACAAAATTATATGAAATATGACTTCATTATATGCCTGTCTCACTATAAAACAGTAAACTCCATGGCTTGCATGGACAGCATTTTAATATGCGAGTACTGTACCTTAATGACTTTAAATCTTGGGACAGGAAAAACATTTTTTTTTTTGTTTCCCAAGACTTATATGGTTGTAAAAAATATAGCATTTTTGGTGTCCCAACACTTACAGACACAAATAAACATAAAGACTAAATTAGCAAGATTGAACATGACACACAGCACTTATCAGCTCTTTTAATAACGACCTAAATAAACTGTTATAAACTAGTATGATTGTTCTTGCTGTTATTTTGCATGTGCATATTTTGCAATTACTCCAACGTGAAATTAAATAGAAAGACCTCATAATTCAATGGCAAGATAGAGTTTACCCAGGAGACCTGTTCTAGAATGTACTGACATGGTGCAAATCATGCTTATCATCACTTATATCCTTGTTTATTCCAGGAATATTAGTGCTGATTATGTTCCATTCAGATTACATTTCACCTAGATGTACAGAACAGTTTCATTTACTTTGATCCACATTATACAAGTTACTGTTTTCAAGTGATTTTCAGCAATCCTAAAAAGTGATGTCATCTATATCAAAAAGTACACATATTTAATTGTATAAGGCACATAACCATTATGTATTTACATAACTGTCATACATTCATGAAAAAATAATCATAATACAGGTTAAGATTATGAGTCACTTACATCAATGTAAACTACAACTGAGTTTTTATGGTATTACAGTTATTTATGAAGCATTATTTCTGAAATTGCTTTATCTTAATTTAGTGTTATTAATGAAGTTTAATGCAATGGTACCCATGATTCCAAACCAAAGGTTGTACTTCATTCAGAGCAAGTCAGAATCTTCAATGTACAAGTGCGAAGCCATGATGTAAATATGCTCACTAAATGCAAACACTGAACCAAAAACTGTTGTTGTTTGGTAATGTCAAACTGGGATCACATTTTAATGAGTTAGGTATTACACTTTCGAAGCAAAATAAAAACATAATTAATGGTATACTCATAAAAAATTCCAATGTAATAATCATAAACAAACAGCAAACCAGAAATAAAAAGGAGAGGTACAGCAACCTGTTAACGCTCAATTCTTGTGATCATTTGATCAAATTATACATATCTGAATTAGGCAAAAATATCATGTGGGAAAATTAAATACATTTATTGAATTTTCAAAATATATTATTTTTATTACATTTCCACATAATAATTCATGATGACAGTCTCTAACACAACCACAAAGTATTTTTTTCTTTTTTTAAAATGTCATTACCATCAATAAAAATATATCATTTGATTAGTATAATAATAAAGTTTAAGGTGTCCCAAGACTTGTAATAATTTCATGTCCCAACATTTATGGATCATAAAGAAATTACTTTTGAAAATAATTAAGGATGTCCGAAGACTTATAGTGTACCAAGACATACAGTCATAAAGGTATGCATTATGACTTCATTATATGGATGTCTCACTATAAAGCAACACTGTAATCATTTATATTTCATAATTAGTATATCCCACTATAAAGCAATATGGTATGCAACAATACTTCATAATTAGAATATCTCACTGTAAAGCAATGCTGTATCAGAGACCTTGCTAGGATGTTAAAACAAGGAGTCCAGGACTACTATTTTGGTAAAAATATACGTCTCATCAGCAAAAGTTGCAGTCCCCATAAGCGTATTTGGCATACCTAAAGTGGCTAAATGTTCAGATGAGAAGAACCAGTGGTTGTCATTGAGTTTAATTTTCCAAACTCTTTACACCACTGACATATAGCTCCTCTTTGTTCATTAGAGTGAGACTGAATTTTGTCAATTCAAGGAAAGGTCTTATTCCAAACACTAAGCCAGGCATCACACACTTTCTTACACTTGGCTACTGTTCCATCTGAACTATCAGTTGTAGCAACTTCAGTACTTTTCTGAATCTCATTACAGTCTTCGTCAGTTTGCCGCTATACCCCAAAATACTTATTCAAACTGTGCAAATGACATTTTGTCTAATTCTCTACGTGTCTTGATTTTGAGGTCCCAAGTACTACTTGTTCTGCTACACTAAGAAATGAACACAACAATGAAAGCTAAACTTGTTTTGATGTACTCTTATAATGACCACATGTACATCTCAGGGTCTTCCTGCCTCAGAATTCAGTCATTGCAAATATCAGCACATTTTCCCACCACTCAGCAATTCTGAGACCTCTGCATATGAATCATTACTTCATAATTAGAGTGTCCCACTATAAAGCAATTAATTCCATAACTCCCATGGACACAATTAGCTCGATTTTTTAACACTTAATAGCAGGCAAACTACCGTATATACTCGCGTATAAGCCGAATAATTTAGGAAAAAATAAAGGCCTGGAAGAAGGGGGCTTGGTTTATCTGCAGGTCAGTGTCTAAACTTTACAGTTTTTAAGTCTTTTTGTTGACTACTGTAAAGGCTGTAAATCTTGGGACACGAGAAAATAATTTTTTTCTGTGTCCTAAGACATATGCATGTAAAAAAAATCATTTTCGGTGACCCGACACTTATTAAACTGTTATCAAGTACTATGATTGATTTTGTTATTATTTTGCATGTGCATATTTTTTGATTTCTCCAACACAAAATTAAATAGAGGCAAATACAGACTTCATAATTTGCAGGCCAGTTGAGTTTACCTGGGAGACCAGGCTGAACTATAATGTACAGTACTTACACAACGTAAAGCATGCATAACGTCACTTAAATCCTTATTTATTCCCAAATATATTGGACGTAATTTCGCATTATTCATTGTTTCGACCAATTTGCATTCTTCCAAATAACATTTCAGCTAGTCCTTAATAGCTGTTCCATTTACATTGAATCACGCACTCACGTGATGCTCATTTTCAATGATATAAGCAAACCTACAAACTGAGGTATTATTTATGAAAAGGTACGCACGTTTAATTGTAAAAGGCACATAACCAGCATAACTTACATGTTCACGAAGAATGGTAATAATAAAGGCTAAAATTCTCATTACAGATCAACTAAAATCATCATCAATCTATGTTTTGTGTTTGGCTGAACAACATCACAACTTTCCACACAATTTAAAGCCTGATATTTTGGCATCTCCTTTGTTGATAGTTGGTGGATTTGTCTTTTGTTTTCTGACAGCAGAACAGGCCAGTTAATCATTAAAACCCCGAAACTGGCTTGTGTTAAGAGGGAATTTTGACCGGCAACTATACCAGTACATTGATATGTAATTGCTTTTCATTCCATAATATTAGCATGATTACATTAGTTATGTAAATCAGGTTGTAAGGGATACCTGTCAACTTTTCAAAAGCCAAGTAGGGAGACTGAATTAAATAAATAGAGAGATTGGGACCTAAAATCAGGAGGTTTATCATTGCATTTTTAAAGCCTTGTTTTCACTAATATTGATCGATCTTCCGGGTCTAATATGGACGAAATTCGCAAAGGACGCATGGTTTCTCCCTGTGACGTACCTTATTTTCTCTCAGGATGTGCCCTATTTTCATATTCTGGTCAGCTGTGGCCAAACTGCACAATAGCTAAATGTTAGTCTTAAATAAACAAGCAAGAAAACCAGCTCGACTAATTAAAAGTTACTCCTTATCGATGCAACTATTTTGTGAAAATGACTGGCCCGCCATCATGATTCAAAGAAACGGTGTATTACACAAGTACCAGCAATTGATTGGCAAATAAAGGATTACCAATTTTGTTGGACTAAAGGTACTTGAATAGGTATCCTCACGGTACCGTACATGTGGCAACTATTTTCCCCTCGTTGTATATCGGACCTTATTCCCTTATTGTCAACTTGTAAGGCATTTAGTATTGTTCACTATAAAGCATGTATTCTGAATTAGTTTTTTGAGGATACAAACACTGCATGGTATGCATTTTCATTCTTTCTTTTAATCTAATGATGGTAATTAACATTCATATATATGGTATGAAAATGCCAAGTGCTCACTTGTGTAAGTTTCTTTGGTGGGAATGGAGCTACAGCATTCACAGTGATCATTCTTGGGATTGAAATTAATTGCCGACAATTTTATTGTTGTGTTTTATTTTTTGTTCTGGTTTATTTTCTGACTTTCGTATTATTGTAGATGAAAAAAATCATAAATTTATGTGAATAATGTTTAAACTTAGTAATTATTTCCTCTCTATAATATTCACCGATGATACAACAGAACATGGCTTCCATGGAATACATACGATATATCTATTTTTGTAGGACTTTTCTTTTTTTAGGAGACATGAAAATCGAAGACATAATGTAATAATTGGAAGTTCTTTTGCAAAAATCGGGAGATATTATAAAATCGAGAGGTAGACATGGAGTGACCCCAAAATTCAGGAGTTTTATTTTTCTCCCGGAGTGAGAGTTGACAGGTATGGTGTAAGGTCGCTTACATCAAAGCAAACTACAACTCAGCTTTTACAGTATTAGCATAATTTTCGAAGGATTATTACTGAAACTTCATTATTGTATTTTGGAGATATCATTAAAGTTTAGTGCAGTGGTGCCCATGATTCAACTCCAAGGGATGTACTTCATTCAGCAGAATGTACTTCATTCAGCGTGCATTCAAACCTACAATGTACATGCGGTGGCGCCAGTATGTAAACACGTTCAGTAGCCTAATTGCGAGCGTTGAATCAAAACGTATTGTTGTTCGTTGTGTTGTCATACTGGGATCAAATTTTAATGAGTTAGGTATTTACAATTTCAAGGCAAAATAAAAATGTAATTACTGGTGCACTGATAAAAAATGTCCAATGCAATAACGCATAAACAAACAATAATTCAGTCAAAAGGGAGACATAGTGTTACAGCAGCTCGCGATTACTCAATTCTCGTCATTCTTTGATCAAATTATACACAAATCTAAATTAGGCAGAAACAATAAGAAAACAGAAAATTAAATAAATTACTTTTCAAACAAGTTTATTCCATTTCTTTTTAATAATTATACATGCCAAGCCCGAGATAAGTATACATGTACTTTTTGTTAATATAAGTTTGCCTAAATAAATGCATTTAGAATTTGGCTTATACGCAAACAGGCTTATACACGAGTATATACAGAATAACAGCACAATTATGATAAACCTACATTTCTTAACGTCTGTTAATTTAAAGCATAATATTAAGAACTTGGCCAAAATTAGTCTTTCGAAATATTTTATTGAGAAACAGAATTCAACTTCAGTACATGTTTAAGTTTAGAAGTTTTGTGAAAGCCACACATGATGCAAACTATTGCAATTTAAATCACTTTGTTTGATGAACTGGTTTTATTTTGGATTATTTTTTTAAAGAATATCACTCCCAATTATTAACGGCACATCAGCAGAATAATGGCTACATTGTGCCAATTAAAAGTTCTAAAAATATAAATATAAAGAATTGTCAGAAAAAAAGAGGAAGATAAACCGTTTCAAATAAATGTAAACTTGAGATATGACAAGTCATAAGGTAAAAGGTAAAGCAAGTCAGATAAATGAAACTGGATTAATGCGATTAATCTGCATCTGAGGAATGTATTTCTAGCACGTATATACTGGTAAATAGAACCTACCTGGACCATGTTACTTTCGGTGGTGGGTCACCATCCATCACTCTGCACTGGAACAGAGCACTGCCTCCAACAGAAATAGTCTGGGTACCTTCTGGATACAAGTCAATCTTTGGCCTCATTCGTCCTGAAAAAGTAGTGATCGAGTCCTGAGTGATGTAACACAGATACATTCAGAATACTCTAAGAATATACTTGTCTCTAAGACAGAGACTCAGCTGTAAGCAAACCATCACATATCTTTTGAAAATATTATTTTTGTTAATATTACAGGACTGGTTTATCTCAGAAAACAGGGATTTGTGTTAAACTTAGCAATATTCTGATGATAATTTGACAACAGATGACTTTTTGAACATCCTGTAGAATAAAGTATGCTTTTTGCATACAGTGTTCAAGCCGTTTGTTTTAGAGAAAATATGTTTACAGAACTAAGCCAGTTGCAAGAAATGAATGGATGCAAGCAGGCAGACAGATGCAGTAGATGATTACAACACAGGTGGTCTTTAATGATGCTGGGTTCTAAGGATTTGATTGTGTTGTTGGTTTTATTGGCACTTTTAACACATTACTGACACCCAGGCAGCCAACCTGGGCTGGCCTGAGCCCTAAGGAATAAAATTAGCTTCAATGTTTTGCAATGATATTAAGGAGTCGAGATCTACATAATGTATGTAGACCAATCACTCACTTTCCACTTCAACTATTCCCCAGTCCTGGTCTGATCCAGCAATGTTTTCTGCACGGCAAACATAAATTCCTCGGTCTTCCATTGTGGCTTGAGTGATTCTCAAAATGTCTCCATCAATCTGAAAGAAGTAAACTTAAATTAATTAATACAGGTACTTTGTTTTAGGAAGAATGAGGATGATACCTGAAGTTTCTAAGAAAACTAAAGGTAATGGATGAATCAAAATAGCTCCACAAACAACTCCTACTGGCAAGTTGGTTATAAAAAAAATCCCACTGTAGTCTCCCTATTGGCTTCAAAACTTTAAATTCCTTGATCCTGCTTTAAGACCTAAGAGTAAATTTATTATAAGCAATTCAGGATGTTCAAGCTGACTGTGTTCGGCTTAGTGGGGTCACTTGGCACAAAGATTTTAATTTATGGGGCATAACAACCATACATATTGTTTGAGTGATGAAACTACAAAGTGGGAGGCTAAAAAAATTTCTTTAAAAAATTCTCAAGATTTGGACACTATAACGGGTATTCAGTACCAGCAAGGACAATCATCATTGTCAGGATGTGAACCAGAAAGGATATTCAGTACTAGAAAGGATATTCAGTATAACAAAGGATATTCAATATTAGAATTCAGTACTAGAAAGGATATTCAGTACCAGAAAGGATATTCAGTACCCAAAAGGATATTCAGTACTAGAAAGGATATTCAGTACCAGAAAGGATATTCAGAACTAGAAAGGATATTCAATATTAGAATTCAGTATTAGAAAGGATATTCAGTACCCGGAAAGATATTCAGTACTAGAAAGGATATTCAATATTAGAATTCAGTACTAGAAAGGATATTCAGTACCAGAAAGGATATTCAGTACTAGAAAAGATATTCAGTATAACAAAGGATATTCAAAATTAGAATTCAGTATTAGAAAGGATATTCAGTACCAGAAAGGATATTCAGTACTAAAAAGGATATTCAATATTAGAATTCAGTGCTAGAAAGGATATTCAGTCCAAGAAAGGATATTCAGTATTAGAAAGGATATTCAGTACCAGAAAGGATGATCATCAATGTCAGGATGTGGATATTCAGTACTAGAAAGGATATTCAGTACCAGAAAGGATATTCAGTATAACAAAGGATATTCAATATTAGAATTCAGTACTAGAAAGGATATTCAGTACCAGAAAGGATATTCAGTACTAGAAAAGATATTCAGTATAACAAAGGATATTCAAAATTAGAATTCAGTATTAGAAAGGATATTCAGTACCAGAAAGGATATTCAGTACCCGAAAGGATATTCAGTACTAGAAAGGATATTCAATATTAGAATTCAGTACTAGAAAGGATATTCAGTACCAGAAAGGATATTCAGTACTAAAAAGGATATTCAATATTAGAATTCAGTACTAGAAAGGATATTCAGTATTAGAAAGGATATTCAGTACTAGAAAGGATATTCAGTACCAGAAAGGATAATCATCAATGTCAGGATGTGGATATTCAGTACCAGAAAGGATATTCAGTACTAGTAAGGATATTCAATATTATAAAGGATATTCAATATTATAAAGGATATTCAATATTATAAAGGATATTCAATATTATAAAGGATATTAAGTATTAAAAAGAAAATTCAGTACTAGAAAGGATATGCAGTACTAGAAAGGATATTAAGTATTAGAAAGAATATTCAGTATTAGAAAGGATATTCAGTACTAGAAAGGATAATCACCAATGTCAGGATACGAACCAGAAAGGGTATTCAGTACTAGAAAGAATATTCAGTACCAGAGAGGATACGCAGTACCATTAAGGACATGCAGCACTGTCAGGATATTCATTTCTAGAAAGGATATTCATCACTATCATGATGTGAACCAGAAAGGATATCCAGTATTGGAAAGAATATTCAGCACTGTCAAAACTTTCCTTCAGTTCTGTTGGTGCCAGAAAGGGTTTGACATCATTCCTGTTCCCATATTCTCATAACTTTAGGAGCAAACAACTCAGGCTCAAAATGTAAAATCTGGTATGATACATGTAGTATATCAATTTTCAGAATTTAGCAATCAAGGAAGAGACTTAAAAATTCCTAAATGATTTACATTTCTAACTTTATTCTATTAAAGTTATAACAGTTAAAGTTTTGGAACAAAAGGCTCAAGCTACAAGTCCCAAAATCTTAATGATCTGTAACTTTAATACCCATGAAGTCTGACCATATAACTTTCTTATTTCCTAAAGTCTCCCTTCTGAGCTGCTGAATTAGACAGAAACAGACATACTCCAAATTCCAATTATAATACATGTGAGCCTCTCAGCCGTAATGTTTTTCCTCCCTGAGGAGTGTCTACCATCCCTTCCATCACTTAGTGAAATCTCCTATGTAATCAATATTATTATTTAAAAAATTCCAGAACAGAAATCTTTCATTTTTTTCATACCTTCCTTCCAGTGTACAGTACAGCTCACATGATTTTTCAAAACCCAAAACATCACAATGAGGAACTTAATTAACTCCATGTTGATGCTCCGTGACACAGCAATAAATACCTGCAAATCACCAATGCACCTTGGCAGGCATGCAGATGGCAACTCCACTGTGGAGTGGCTAATCAACATTACTGATTGACATTTGAACAGCCAATGAATGAAGACCACCCATGAAAAGACTAAGACATCAAGAGAGATTTACGCTCTGACACCATTTGAAAAATCAGTGGTCTTTATTTAAATCATATATTTGGACAATAAAATTTTTTTTTTAAGTTTTGTATATTCAGTACATTTAGAAAAGGTTGGTTGACTTCTTTTACAAAAAGTCTACTATTTCACTTTATTCAAAGAAATCTGAACAAATGTATGCACTAACTTAACATGAGACACACCTTGTTGATCTTCTCTTGAACAGTGTCAGTTTATCCTACTATTTAAACATGAAAAGTAATTCTCTGTGGTATGGGCTATTAAATTCCAGATGACAACCACTTCTGTTTAAAAAAAACAAAAATCAAGCAGTAAACACTGAATTTACATTTAAATGCAAACCTTTTTTTATCCTTAAGCAGTAAAGGGCCAGTCAAGAGGACGAATATACATGCACACAACTGTGAACTAGTTCAATTTAGACTGCATATGTACTGTTAAGTGACTGGCCATTTAATCTATGGAGCTAGATTGTTCTTTCTGACCAGGATATATTTGATCTTTCATTCATCACAAGATAAATTTGATTCAAGTAAAAAAAAAATGGAATGGCATAATGTCCTCTTTTATACTACAAATCAGAGCATGACAAATGTTTTTAATCCTTTATCTCACCCTTTAAGAAAATTAAATAGTATCTCACATAAACACTTGACTTCAGCAGATGTTCTGCAGAAATTAAGACAATAACCATTGTCAACACTGTCGTAACATATTAGAATCAAAAGATGATGTCAATGTCTGCTTGGGAAATGTGCACTGGCAGGAAATTCTTTTTTCTTTCCTCCATGATGCTATAATGCATAGAACAGTATTCATTTTGTTTACCACTTATGAACTTTTCCAGATGTCACTTTTGTACATGTTGATTTATAACTGATAACATTTTAATACTTTAATTCTTAAGAATTTCAACATGTCATGCAGAGAAAAAGTAAAATTTGGTAAGCATTAAATAAGCATTTTAGGTTTATTTCTGAAATTAAACTGGTGCAAAATTCTTAAAAACATAATCAGAATCACAAAATACTTTCATGGCAGGAACATCTTTTTGAACTGTTTTTCAACTGTTGAAATGTAAAAGGCAGGAGCAGATTTTAATATACACTTAAGATAATTCTACAGCAAGGAATCAAATGATCAAGTCTCATAGGTCTCATTATTGATAACAAATGGTCAAATTACATCTTTGTGCTTATGAAGCTCAGTGTAAGACCATTGTCCATCTTAAACAATCTTATTTCAATCTCTCTATCTCACCTCATTAACAAATAATCTTTACATAGGTGATATGACTGTTGCAAGGAATGGAAGACAATGGACAGATAAATGCAAACATTTTATATTAGCTATCTTGATTAGTTCACAAGTTCTTCTTCCTATCACAGATTTTTCTTTTATAAGAACCAAACAGTGAAATATCATGTGGGTATGCAGTACGAGTCAACAAAATGCTCATTCAATAAAATTCACTTAACCCAGAGTACATTTTCATCAAAATAATGGCAAAGAAAACAAACCTGCATAAGAGCTGCTGTTGTGCTTTTAGGTCATCAGTTTGCTTATGAACTTGACATATTAGTGGCACAGGAATCTATTCTTGTTGATGGCTTCAAATGTGCCATGTTTTTAGCCTGCATATGAGAATCCATCTTCAAACAGTATGTGTGAACCTACATGTATCTAGGATGACATTTTGTTACCATTGTAAAAAAAACCTGTTAATTAATAAAAAATAGTATAATCCAAATTAAAATAAACATGTTAAATCTTAATAATACTCTCTCTCACATCTAAATATCTATGACTAACATCCAAGAAATCATACATTATGTTAATGAGAACTTGCACATGGGGTATTTATCAGAACATGTGCAATTTTGTTTCACTTAAGTCGGGTATGAATGTATTTTTGTTATAAATTTTTTTCATATATATCTTTCTTCATGTTTTTTTTTTTTTATTGCAGGGAGTGCATTATCATTTTTTCAATAAATTTTGTGTTTTAATTCTGGTATTATTCTATATTTGATAATGCACGGAAACTGGAATTTCACTGGATGGAATATAGTTCAAAGGGTCATAAATATGCATTCTCCCATTCTTGTAAAGTTGATTTTCACAAATTCAATCCAGATAGCACCAATTTTGAACAGTTCTGGTCGGCAGGCAGCATTCTGAATCTAGCCATTGGCTAGAAATAGTTTCAACTTCTTGGTGGACTCAGTACTAACACTGCCACATTCTAATGCAGACGATGAAAGAACGTTCTATTCTGATCAAAATTCAGACTAAATCCCAGGAAAACCTGGATCTAGTAATGATAAATTATCTCCTAAGTGTTGAGATCAACAAAGGTGAAGACTGCCACAAAACATAATCCAAACAATGATCTAGTAAGAAAGGTTAATGTACATTTGTGCTACATTTAAAACAGTATGATAGGCAACAAATTACTGTGAATGGACTGATGTAATAGATGACATGCATATTTTAATACAGAAAAAGGAAATTTGCTCAATAGTCGTCATTTCTGTCTATATGCATGCTAAAAACTGACTCAATGAAAAGCCTGATTTGAAGTCAAAACTCTGAATCAAATTTTGCAAACCACTTGATCTGTCCTAAGCAAACCTCTCCATTCATTCATGTGTATGAAATATCATATTTTTATGGGTGAGGGTGGGGGAAGCTTGAATTGAAGCTCCATGCTCAAAATGTGTTTAGAATAATGCCCTTGGTCTTAATTGTCTCTGTTCCTACCTGGTGATTAGCAGAGAGCTCCTGTCGAGATTTGAGCCAGGTTATAGTTGGGGCAGGAATTCCAGTTACAATACAACGCAAAGTTCCTGTGGTCCCCATTGGGACAGTGATCTTCTCTGGTTCAACACGCACTGTTGGTCTCTCAGCTTTAAGTATAGATTTTTGAAAGAGTTACTGTCATATGTTAAACTGATTTTGTGCAATTACAAAATTTAGGATAATTCATAATGTCTTGTGACGATGATAATGTCCTTTTCCTAAGAAAAACATTTCCATATTATTATTCCGACTTTGTATTTCATTCTTAAAAAAAATTCCCACCAAGTCCATTTTGTTCCCCAAATAATGGGATCAGGTCCCATTCTCAGTTACCCCATGAAAATAGACACACATTCAATCAAACAGACATTGTAAAATTATATATGGCTGATAGATGCTCTGTATATTATACCAGCAAATGATTTATTTGGCTGTATAGAGAATCTTAGACCATTAAAACAGTTCAGGTTTATTCTGACCTAACTTTGCTATCATACTGCTTGTGAAACAATGTTATTGGCCTTAGTTCTGAAAGTTCTATGAGAAAAACTGATAAATGTCTTGACATTTTACTTATATAAATTTCTTATAAAAATAAAAACTCAAAACTCTTTTTACACTCAATTTTGTTCCGCTCTAGTTTCCCTTTTTTATAATCTATAAAATTCGTTTTTATGTGTCATTACAGTTTCACAATTCAAGGTATTCAACTTCATTGCTAAAATGTTGATAACTATATTTATTTTCAGTTTTTATTTTATTTTATTATTATTTTTTTTACTATTTAATTCTACATACCCAAAGACCCATTGACAAAACTAATAACAATATATGTACCATATAAAACACTGTAAGGTAGATTTACATCTACATCATGTATCTATAGATATATAAATAATGGCAAATAAGAAAGTGTGTTTGTACATTCAATAATGAAAAATCAAATTTACAAAACAAAATGTGTATAACTTGGTTATTATCAAGTAACATGTACAACTTATTTCCTAAAATGTTGTCAACTAAGTTCAGAATTCTACACATATGAAATTTATGTGATTAACAACATTCAAATCAGAGTAAGAAATGTTTTTCACTTACTAACTGGTTTGACTTCAACATCGAGTCTTGTGACAGCACTTCCTGTTCTTCCTGTGTCAGTGGTACCTGTACACACATAGTTACCAGCATATGATGGTTGAATATCCGGAATGGTCAGGATACCATCTGTCTGCACAGACCCTGATGATGATAATAATAATACCAATTACCTAGGATTGAAAATTCACTCATCATAACAAGTGGGTAGTTGTTTAGAATGAGACAAGTGTCTAAAAAAAAAATATCAAGAAACTATTACCACATTTTTGTCTTGTTTTGCAGGCCAATTGACAATTTAAAACTTTTCAATACCTGATGTCCTAAAAAGAAAAAAATAACTATTATTTAAGCATGGTGCTAGTGATGGTGAAAGTAATAGTAATAGTAGTAATGAAGACAGTTTGTGTGCTTCAAGCATAAAAGTAGTTATCACTGAAGTGTTGTAATTCTTATTCATGCTATTATGCAAACAAATAATTGCGTGTTGTCAAGCTATTATTGTTTTGTAATAGATGAAAAAAACATGGCTTTAATAGTAAAATATTGCCATCTCTGACTTCTGGAAAATGGATCACTTAGAAAAAAAAGCTCAATAATAAGTCAAAAAGGAAACAGACTCAAGTACAAATAGGTCCCTAGAAAAACTACAAAATTTTAATCACATCCCTGATAAAATCACATTTATAACAGAGTATTCTCTGCTACTAAAAAAGTGTGATTGTAACTATCAAAGTGTAACTTCATAAGTATACTCAAATACAAAATTCTAGTATCATACAATTTTGGCCAATATAGTAAATTCATTCCTCAACACACAATACATGTAAAATTTTCTCAATGACAAAAGAAAAATATTGAGATACATGTAAATTTTGTGTGAATTTGATTTATTGCTGTATTAGCAAGAATTTCTATATTTTTATAAAGATATTTCACTCTGGAACACCTAAAAAGAAACCTTTCATCCTCCATCGATGGATGCTAGGGTCACTTTTCTGTACATCTAAGCATGACTTTATCCAAGAAATTTCATGAAACTCCTATGTAGACCAAAATAGCAATGAAAGCTAGCAAAGTTCTTGGTTTTATCAGAAGAAAAAGCAAGATAAAAAGCAGGAAAATTGCATAACTAGCCTCTTGTTCATCCCCAGTCTGAGTATCCCAATTCCATCTCTAATTGACATACAATAAAACATTAACAAAACTGAATTGGCCTGGCATCATGTTGTGTGGTGGACCATCTACAATTATTCTTTTTGTGCCTCAGTCATGCTTGATGTATTATGATAGAGGTGCTTGAAACAAAGATGATCCGAGTCCCAAATGTGTCTCTTGTACAAATCAGTACTGTATATACTTGTTTGTAAGTAACACTTTTTATTGGAAATTTAATTCATGCAGAGTAAGGACTGCATACAGTACATACAAAATACTGTCAATTCAAATATTTTTTTGCTTTTATTACACTATTCCAATCGAGAAATTCATATATGGTTCACACTGTGGATATAAAATTCATTATGGTATTCATTACACAATACCTGCATCAAAATTTATCTGGATTTTAATAAATGGAAAATATTAAGTTAAACATTACTCACTGCAAAGTGAAGCATCAATCAATGTATTTTAGCATGATTTTTTACTATTTTTTGTGCAAGTCCCAAAAACAGAATTGTATTTGCATTTTCAGGAGTCGGATCTAATTCGAAAGTTTTAATTTGATTTGTATTCATCTTTTCACAAGTCGGATCTAACTGCCAACTGATGTTTATTAAGTTATCTGCCAGTGCACATGAGACAATAAGCCCCTATGTTGTAAAGGCAGCACCCACTTTGTTTTCCCAGTTGACCATTCATTTGATAGAGCTGCAAATGTGATAATGTTCAATGCCTAAGTATAGTCCTATATTGTGGGCACTTCTTTTCAGCAATTTAAAAGGTTCCTCTATGTGACTGACCTTCAACCACTTCATTTTCCCAGTTAACAATACTTTGGTCACACCATGAATTTGATACTTGTTTTATGCCAAGTCAAGTCCTATACTCAGTCAACAGTTGGTACTTTTTTAAACTCCCTTTGATCATGTGGCACAACTGATGCCTGTTCAATTGCAGCAATCCTTTAATAAGATTTCACTGACTGTGAGATTAAAGTGTCAATTAATGACCCCAAGTTCAGTCTCCACGTAAATATCAGCTAAAGTTTCTGAAATGTCAGTGTCCTGTCAGTTACTGGGTACCATGTCACATGGATATCATACATCATGAATTGCCAAGCTATGGTAGTTTTACCAATATGGGGAAAAGAAAATGTATTTCTTACAATGAGCATTCAAATTTAAGGTTATAGACTATCCAGAGAAATGTATTAATTGCACTGCACTGTTTATCTGGCTTGTGTATTTTTCCAGAATGGAACTCTGACCAATGACAAGTCAACCCTTACAGATGGACTTGATTTGCAAAGTACAACCCAACTTATAGGAGGCTCAAAGATAAATTAGACTCATTTGCTTTAAACTGCTGTGCTGCAGACTGTCCTGAATCAGATTAGGCTGCCAAGCTATTGTGCTGCAAACTGTTTTGGATCAGATTAGGCTGCCAAGCTATTGTGCTGCAGACTGTCCTGAATCAGATTAGGCTGCCAAGCTATTGTGCTGCAGACTGTTTTGGATCAGATTAGGCTGCCAAGCTACTGTGTTGCAGACTGTCCTGAATCAGATTAGGCTGCCAAGCTATTGTGCTGCAGACTGTTTTGGATCATATTAGGTTGCAAAACTACTGTGCTGCTGACTGTCCTGGATCAGTTTAGGTTGCCAGTCAGCAGCTTTCAACACAAATAACTAATACTGATGCTCTACATTGTTTTTAATCTGATTTTGTTGTATTAAACTTTTAACCTTACTAATCTCTAGCATTTACCCTGAAAACTATAAACATTTTTACTCTTCTACCAATATGCTAAGACATACAAACTGAAACAATTCCAGGGGTACAGCAGCATACAGAGATGTATAGATATCTATCCATGCAGCAGTTCAAAACACATGAAAAATATAAAACATCACTATTAACAAAAGCTTCACTGTAGTGAAATTTAGTTCATTTATTGTACCTGGTGGTAGGCCACCAGTTCGTGACCAGAACAGTGTCACACGACCAGTTTCTTCTTCGACATAACATTCCAGCCTTGCTGTTGAACCGATCAGTGCCACCACAGATGTCTGGCGTACAATGATTGTAATGTCTGGTTTAGTTTCCTCTGCAAGATAGATAATGAATTCATAAGTAAACAAATCAATGTCGTAAACTGATTTGATGTCAGGATTTAAAAGTTATTTAGTTGCATCCTCATATTCCTTTTATGTCACATGAATAAAAACAAAGACTTGGGCATACTTTGATTGAAAAGAGCAAATGATAATATGATAATCATTTTTTTTCTGGGTATAAATGTTTGTGGTTCTGCAAACCATGATATCTTCCACAGGTACTTAATTTGTAAACTAGATAGCACTAACAGTGTCTTATTGTTTTCAATGAATGATCATTATTCATAGGTTTTTTTAAATTCATGGTTTGTAGACTAGACAACACTAACAGTGTCCTGTTGTTTTCCATGAATTGTCATTATTCATCAGGTCCTTAATTTACTGGTTTGTAGACTAGACAACACTAACAATGTATTGTTGTTTCTCATAATGATCATTATTCATTGGGTCTTTAAATGATCCATAATGGGTCCTTAAAATCATGGTATGCAGCAACCAGGAAATCAATCAAAATTTATACTCCACAAATTCCGATTTATAATCAAATTTGTATGCATATATTAATTTATGTATTTGGTGCTAAATGCTATGGGAGACAAAATCAAAGAATAAATAAGCCTTCCACGACTATGGAATAAATTTGATATATAGAGAAACCCTTCAAAACCCAAACTCAAGGGATCTCCCAAAGATTTTGGTTTTGAGAGGTTTTTCTTTTAGTGCGGTTTTTGCCGATGTGAAAAGATATGTCTTTTTCTAAGCACATATGTGATGAGAGAGAGACAGTGAGAAACGATATAATCATTCTCAGTTGGTAAAGCATCAAAAGAGTCCACATGCCTGGTTAATAAAGCCCTTCAATTGATCATGTATACAACTGAATAGCATCATTCACAATTATTTAATAAGCAGATAAACCTAATCTTTCTTAAATCGCTTACCTATAAGCATTTAGTAATAAACAATTCACCTTAAAAGCTGTCTCTTTTTTATGGTGCAAAGTCTTCAGATTAACCTACTGTCAACCCTAATCTGAGTTGGTGCAAATGTCATGAATTGTTTTAACCTTACATGCCCTTGGTACATTGTCCAGGTCTTTGTATCATTGATAAGCCTACTATAGTACTTGCTAAATGTAATTAATCTGTTCCAGCATGTATCAGGAATTTAGCAATTAAAATGCATTTCCAAGTTTGAAGCGAGTTTCAGTTTACAGAGCTTTATTTAAGCATAAACTTGAAACTTGGGGTCAAATTTTTGGTTCAGTAGTTGGAGTTGAGGGTTTATGGTTTACTGGGGAAAAAATAATGATATTAATGATGGAAGAGTTTGGGACTAAAATGGGGTGGGGGTATTCTGGTATCCTGAGGCTTTGGTTTTGAGAAGTTTCATTGGATCATATTTCAAAATCTTCCTTCATTGGGAATTGTGCTTGAAATTTCACGTAAGTTCCAAATTCTTAAGTCATAACAAAGAAAATGAAATTATTCACACATTGATACAAAATGAATGTATAGTCCTTATTATCTCTTTCTGTCTGCATCTTCAGAATACCCAATCTCCCTCTCCCACACATTCAAAAGCAATGTATATACCAACCCCTCTACAGCATTGCAATACTCACTCTTGGTAACATAGAGAATGGTCCTCATATCTGAAGTACCAACATTGTTTGTGGCCTTGCAGAAATAGTCACCCTCATCAGATGACTGGGCCCTTGGTAGCTGGAATACTCCATCTTGGGTGACAGATGCCTCAGGACTAAGAGGACGATCACCACGATGCCACTCCACCTTTGCTCTTGGTCTGGCAGTCACTATACACTCAAATCGGACTGGTGAACCTTCCTCAACTGTCTGATAACGTGGCTCTATTCTTATGGATGGAGCAGATTCTGAGGCTGTAAAACAAAAAAAGCTTTTATTCTGTCTGCACAGGTACATGCACTTATTTAAAGATAGAAAAAAGGAAAGAAAAATATTTTTTTTCAATAACTCCTTGAGAAAAAACTCACAGATATGACCATGTGCAACAAATACAATAAACCTGCACGTTTTGTCAATACTAAATTTTGTTGTCTCCAAAAATAAAACAACTTCACAGTTATTGTATTGGACCCCTCCTCAAATGCCTTAAGAAAAGTGCAGCCCTTTTGATAACTTTAGTCAAAATGGTATAAAAAATGCCCTTTACTGAGCGCAAATCTTGATTGTAGTATGCCTTACATCAGGAAGCAGCTCCAAAAACCAACCTACATCATGATTTTGTTGGAATTTACCACCAATTATGTTTGGCATTATGTTAGTGCTAAGCTTTGTGATTAAACCCATCTCAAATATGGATCTGATATGCTTTATTCAGCACAAATACATTTGGAGCCTGTACCTTTATTGTGGAGTAGTCCCATCCTGGAGAAATGGAGATAACTCTTTTAATATGTATATACATGTGATGCAGACATAACTGCACTGTCAGTGTGTGTTTATTATGATGAATTGTAACCACAGAAGAAAAAAATTCAAATGCAGTATTTAATTAGGTGGATCTGACACTGTTCTTGTCTCATTTCCTAAAACATATATGCACATAAATACTTAATCCTCCTGCAAACTTAGTGACAATAAATAGCATGCCAAAAAGTAGGCATATGGTTCACTGATACATGTGCACTGAAATCTGTCAATAGGATATAGCAAAAAGTTTTAATCAGTATATTGTGAAGCACTTTATTCAAGACTTTTCACAAAATTCTACCAGAGGGTTTAGTCATACAGCAAAAGTCTACAATGATTTGCTTTCGACATTAAATTTTAGTAATTTTCATATATCAGTATTAGTTACTTTGAAAATGTACATCATAATATGTATCAACATGTATCTGGCATCAACAAATCAGATGTAATGCAATTCTGAAAAGGATATAAAGTCTTTCTCTATCCTTTTAGTTAAGTTTACTTCAATCCTGAATAAAGCCGTTATGTAGCACTTTTTCTGTCAATGTCCCTTTAGCAATGTTTACTTCAATGCTGAACAAAGCCCTTTTGTAGTTCTTTTGCTGTCAACATCTTTTAGGGCTCAGATAACTTCAGTGTTAAGTACCGCCCTTTATATTCATCCTTCTTATATTTCCTTAAGCTCAATTTACTTCAAAGCTTTGAACAAAACACTTTACTTCAATAGCTCTGTACCTGAAAACCTACTTGTGTTGTTGTGCCCAAAAGCACCCACTCAAGAACCAAAAAATAACCTATTGCAATTCATTTTGGTGTCTAACATTTTTAGCTCAATTTACTTCCATGCCTAATAAAGCCCTATTGTAACTCTTTTCTGTGTCAGTATCCCTTTAGCTAAGATTACATCAATGCTGAATAAAGCCTTTTTGCAGGATTTTGTTGTTTTTGATTTAACTGGGTTCTTTATATTGTTATGACCCTGTAATTTAATTACATGTGTGTTAAAAATTTGAATTTTTTCTAATTCTTTCGATTTCATTTTTATTTCATTTTTATATCATTAAATATAATTATTATTATGATGATGATTATGTTCACAGGGTCTGATATTTTGTTAGAAACATCGTGTTTATTTAGAATGTAAATGTGACTCGCATAAGCACCATTTTTGTATGACTGTTTTGTCCTATTAAGTAAACAGTCGGAAACAGCTATGTAAATGATTGGTTGTGACCACGGTCATTACTAATAACACTTGTTGACATTCTATACTACGTTCGCGAGATTTCGAAATCTCCATGATTTCTTCGTGCGTGTACATGAAATGACGTATTAGTTTGCTTTAAAATACTCAGGTACCTGCGAACTAGTCGAGAGTCATATTTTAACATCTTAGAGAGTCACATCATAATATCTTATAGAGTTTCTAAATACCTTAAGAAGGTATTCTTTTGTGCCAGAAAGAGTAGTTCGTTCATACGTCTGTGTAGAACGACATGTTTTGTTGTTGATGATAGCTGCACTTCATCTACCGTTTAAATAATTATTTTCCCTGGAGAACTACACAACTGGCTTTGGACAAAGATTTTTGGTGAAATTAATTCTAAATTGGAACAGGACAGTACAAATTGTGATTCACAGTGAAAATTCTGGACACTTGTGTAAAACCTTCGTCTGACGTCATCATCCGCCATCTTGGAACGGAATTGAGATTCAGACTACTTTAATTAGAACTGTTTATTCACAGGACTTATGTATTTTTACAATTGTATGACAAATTGTTGGATCTTCTTCGTAAATTTAAGTCTTGTTTCATATTTTTACCTTTTCACTGTGTTTTCTAGGGAAATAAATTATTTTTGTTAAAATTTGCAAAGCTTGTTGTAGTCACTCTTTTCTTTATGTTACTTTAAACGAGCCGATACATAACAATATTTTCATGTAAATATTTCCTGGTTTTGGTATGACTTACTATATATTCAGATTTCTAAAATATTTCATTTTAAAAATTTCCCTTCAGTTGCAAACTTCAACAAAGAATCATTTAGAAGGATCAAACAATGACAATGTTTTCATACTTTGCAAATAAGATTCTCAGTGTAAAGGTATGAATTAAGAGATAAACTTACTTGTAACAATGATGGTAGCTGTGACACTGTCAGTACTAAACATGTTTGATCCAGTGCAAACAAAGTTGCCTGCATCGCTGACCTGGATGTTAGGTATGATAAGAACACCATTTTGATCAATGGTACGGCTTGGCATTGCTGCACCTTGCTTACTCCATGACAGGATATATGTAGCCTTTAAAGATAGTAAGGTTTCTTATCAATGTTTAGATTCATTTTGATAAATTCTGATTTCTCATCTAGTCATTAGAAATGCTTCAGACAATTCTGTCTCATCTAGTCTGTAAAGAATGTTTCAAACAATACTGTGAAATTTTCATATCTGGTCTGCAGAGATTCTTCCATGTTGTGAATTCATATATAGTCTCGGCTCTAGAGAATGCCTGAATACTGTAAAATTCACATCTAATCTGTAGAGAATGCTTCAAACAATGCTGTCATATTCTCATCCAATCTTTACAGAATATTTCAAATATTGCTGTGAATTTAACATCAAATAATGCTATCCATGTTGACAATGCTGAGAATTTCACATTTTAGCATGACAGCCATGTGGATTACATAATTCTAACCTCTATTTTACATGCAGAAATGGTGATGATGATCCAATCAGGGAAATAAAATACAATAAACAAGACTGAAAAATACCATCGAATGTAGATGCTAAATATTACCAACAAGTGTAGATGCTAAAAAAATAACATCAAAGGATACACCATACACATTGTTTTTTAATATTTTTTTAAAGGAATGATTTAAATAATACTGAATTGTATTCCAAACAGAGGAATAGAAACATTTATTTAAAATTGAGGAAGCCTAGCATGTGACAGATGATATAATGATTGCTAAAACTGAGTCCAAATTATAATATGTTTGGACCCCTATCCAAATATGAAATAATTAAAATTCATTCAAAATATCACATTTTGCCAATTTATACCCGAGTTTTGACCCCACACCGAAAATGGTTATCTCTGTCCCCAATCTGATGTGATCGTTTCCTATTTGCAATTAGTCTAGAACTATAAATGCATTCATAATACACAAATGCTTCAGAATTCTTATGATCTTGCAGCCAAAAATACACAAGAAGCTACCTAGATACAAAACTTGAATGAAAGTATGTACACAGTGTAATCCTTCGACATTCACAACAATGTACAATGAAAAAACCCTTAAACACAAAATACATTTTGTATTACCTCTCTGAGAGATCCAACAGCAGTACAGACAATGCGAGCAGTTTGTCCTTCCTCAACCTCTATTCTGGTCCTGTCCAGCTGTACTCGGATTGGATTGGATCCTGAAGGGACAAAGACATCAATGATGAGGACATTGGCCATGATTTACTGGGGATACAATCAAAAAGTTCATAATATGCATAATACATGGCTTAATATAACGTAATAATAAGGCAAGAGAAAACAAATTAAAATCTACTATACACCATACAAAATTGGTACAAGGTAGAAAAGAGAAAAGCGTTTAAACAATACTTTTGGGAAAATGTATTACAAACATGTGTATCTTAATATATCAAAAGGCATAACCCTATGATCCAACAGCCCCATCCAAGGGCAGGAACGCCACATGAAGTTGTATCTATAGGGCTTAATGACAGATCAGCATAATCCTATCTGTACAGTGCTGACTAAGTTCAGACCCCAAAAGAGGCACACAAAATAATGATAACGCCAAAGACAAAATCATTACAGTACAAATTTTTTTTATGTAAACAGCTCTCTTTTAAAAAAGTCCAGGACTTTCTCTGATGGAACATAGTTATGAGACACATCTGAAGGAAAAAGGGTTGCTTCCATTAGTCACTTTTTACCACATGCAATAGGGCACATCAGGCCTATTCTATCCCCGAGCCTGTAAGGAGACTCCAGGAAGTAAGGAAAATATCTGATGTTGTTACACATTTCAAAAAAGGAGTAAGATGGATAAATTACAACCATGCTAGATTTGTGTTTGTAATGTAGATATGACCCTACCACAAAACAAAATGTGTATGTCCCACAATTTTCAAAAATGTAGGAAAAAAAATTGAAAAATTGCAATTCTAAGTGACATTTTACAGATAAAGTTAATGTTTTATTTTTATCTGACATTTTACAGATAAAGTTATTTAACTTTTTTATTTTTTATTTTTTAAGTAATGGCAGCCACATTTGATGGTGGATCATCATCAGCTATACAAATATGAAAACCCTACTTTCAACTGTGTTTTCTATCAAATTTGGTCAAATTCTGTTGAGTGGTCAATTTCAAGGTTTTTCTATTGTAGTAACACTGGCCATTTACATGGTGGATTGACTTCTTTCAAAATTAAAAGCTCTTCATGCAAAGATCTTTTTGTCCAATTTGGTCAAAACAGTTGCCATATTTGATGGCTGACTGGTATCATTTACACTTACCTGAAAACCTTTTAGGCCAGGATGCTTTTTGTAAAACTTGTTGAAATTTTACTGAGCTGTTATTGACAGGTCATTATTTAAAGATTTCAATTTTTGTTAAAAGTGGCAACATTTAATAGCATACTTACATCTTTTATACAAACCTGACTACCATTATGCAAAGATACTGTAAATTTTGTTGAGCAATTTTTCAGATGTCATCATTTGAAGATTTCCGTTTTTAATAATGTTGGACATCGTTTACAATCATTTGCAAGGATGCAGACAAGCATCATTTGTACAAACCTGTTAATCAATTAATGCAACAATTCTGTAAACTTTGGTCAAATTCTGTTAAGCAATTTTCATGATATCACCATTTGCGGATTTTTCTTTCTTTAGCAATGGTGGCCATATCTTACAGCAGATCAACATCAATGTACAAATTTGAAAGGTCTTCATTCTACGATGATTTCTTTTAAATCTTGGTCAAATTCTCTTCAGTGATTATTGAAAAGTTATACCTTTAGTAACAGTCATATTTGATGATGGTTTGGCATCATTTGAACAAATTTAAAAAAAAGCATTTATTCATATTTTCAGTCAAATTGGTCTAATTCTGTTGAGTCGTTTGTGAGAAATTATCTCACAGTTTTTCTACCATTTGTAGCAACAATCATACTGGATGACAGACTGGCATCAATTATATAAATATGAAAAGGTTTTGATGCCATAATGCTCCCTGTAAAATTCTCTGCAAACAGGACCAACATTTTTTACAAGTTGTAAACAAAAAATTGTGAATGAACAACTCACAACAGATGATGCATGATACTTGACACAATATGGATGAAGGAGCATACCATAAGCTCACATAACTTTGTGGCTTTTGTAAACTAAAAGCAAAGGAATTCAGAATAACAGGGCAGTCAGTGAGGGTTTTGATACCTGTTTTCTTTTGTTTTATTAAACATTACCCCAACCAAGAGCATACTTCAAGTCTGCAAATAGTCTAGGAAAAGAAGTTTTGTTCTCATAAGCACTAATGGTTTTTAAAGACCATAATAGCAATAGAATAGGATACACTGTAGTCTTCGGTCTTAAATGCACACAGTTTTTACCATAATTCACTCTTTACTAAATTGTTTTCTCAAAACAAAAATGTACTGAATGGAACCAAGTGGTGATGATTTTTTAATTAAGAACTTGTTTTTGAAACATTTACTTTTTTAACCTACTTTATTTTTTAAACAGTTTTTTAACCTACTTAGGATCTGTATTAAGGTCTTATCCTATCGTGTCCTTTAATGAACAAAATTTTCACCCCGATGTAATTATCATTTTTATATAATAAACATCTCAATAAGGCAAATATTAATTAAATTACCAGGACAAAAAAAATTGCTTACTGATTTCTATATTTGTTTAAAATACCATATATATCCAACAGTAAACCCAACATGGATGGTAAGCCAGCCCCTCACCCCCTAAGTACTGAGAATGTCTGAGTCTGAATACAAGCCCACTCCCTCCTTTTGAAACACTGTTAGAATGACTCCAGGTCCAATCATAAATAAAATATTGTGTTTCACATAAACAGCAAGATGAAAAAAAATTATACCTGAGACAACAGTAAGATCAACATAGCCTCTAGTTACACCATATGCATTTGTAGCTGTGCACACATATCTGCCATTATCTTCACGCCTCAGTTCTCGCAATGTCAATTCATATCGTGGACTCTGGGAGGCTCTGTCAGATGGTAATGGCCTACTGTCCAATCGACTCCAGACAACATTGAATGGTCCCTGACCTGTAACACTGCAGCGGAAAATGGCTGTTGAACCTACAGGTTCCTCCACACGTACAGGAGACACATTCACTACAGGTCTCTGGTCCTCTGTAAGATCATCCATATAATCATACATTGATCACATTCAAGCAATTTAATGCAAGCTAATGTTTTCATGGAAGACGAATGTCCCACAATAGTGCCTGCAAACTGACCTAAATGCAATACTTAACCAAAATGTGACAGATGTATAGACATACAGACAGACAAAGGAAACACTATATACCCCTTTCACATTCATAGTAAAGCGTGAATATATTGCAACTTCTTATCTTTGGAAGGGATACGGAACTAATCAGACCACAAGGTTTTAAACTTTTTAAGCACAAACTCGCACTCATAATTCAAAATTTGCAACTCAAGTGTCCATTAATAACACAAAACATCTGTTAGAAATTAAATAGTAACTTGACACAACCATGTAAATTTCATTGCTATTAAGAGAACAATTAGTCAAAAGTTCAAGTCAGGTAAATTTCATATCTGTTAATCTATGCATAAGACAGTATTTGCAGTGAAATATTCTGAGTCATGTAAATTTCATTACTGTTACTCGATGCATAAGAAAGCTATAATCAAAAGTTTCAAGTCATGTTAATTTCATTGCTGTCACTCTATGCACAAGACAGCTATTACATTCAAAAGTTCAGAGTCATGTAAATTTCGTTACTGTTACTTGAGGCATGAGAAAGCTATAATCAAAAGTTTCAAGTTATGTAAATTTCATTGCTGTCACTCTATGCACAAGACAGCTATTACAGTCAAAAGTTCAGTCGTGTAAATTTCATTACTGTTACTCAATGCATAAGAAAGCTATAATCAAATGTTCCAAGTCATGTAAATTTCACTGCTGCTACTCTATGCATATGACAGCTATTACAGTCAAAAGTTCATAGTTGTGTAAATTTCGTTAGTTTTATTCTATGCATAAGACAGCTATTACAGTCAAATGTTCTGAGTCATGTAAATTTCATCGCTGTTGTTCTATGACCAAGACAGCTCTTACAATCAAAAAGTTCAGGCATATAAACTTTCATATAAATTTCATTTTTTTTACTCTATGCATAAGACAGCTATTACAGTCAAATGTTCTGAGTCATAAATTTCATTGCAGTTATGATATGCACAAGATAACTATTACAGTCAAAAGTTCCAAGTCAATTAAAAATTTCACTGCTGTTCTCTATGCATAAAGAGAGTTATGGTAACAAAAGTTCTGACTCAAATACAAACTCAAACTCAAATACATACAATATTCTGGGTAGATTTCTTCATTTTGACAAATGAAAGCACAATTTTTGCCCCAATAACCTGTGATATGAACTAACATAACAGAAAATAAATGCCCTGATGTAGGCCTACATAGCCCCTATTGCTAAACATGCATATCCTTCATGTCATTAGCAATCCAAAAATGTACGGTCACGAGTCTTTTAACAGTTCATAAACTGGTCAAATAAATGAAACCTTATCAATTATAATTGTTTGGAAAAGGACATTTAGATAATATTCTGCCTGTTTGTAAGCCACAAGCTACAAATATCAAATAACGTTAAAGCAAATATTAAAGGCATAAAGTTCATTCAAAAAAAGTCCTATAAATCTTAACTTAGCTCTTTTTTCATATCTTGGAACATATTCTGAAATGAAGAAATATATAGGAAAAGACTGGTATCTTTGGTTCAACGTTTATGTCAAAATGTTTTATTTTTTTAAACCCCTTTCCTCACCTTCCTGAGGGCGACATGCACCTCCTGGCTCTCTGGGATTACCAACATACCCTGAGGCACACCTGAAAAAAGCAGATTTTAAAGAAATGACTTGTCAGAATAAATATTCTAGAGATGCTACCAGGAATTTTCTTGAAAGGGAGAGGTCCCCCACACCCACCTCCAGAGGGGGGAATCAGTGGGGACAATGTCAAATGGGAACTGATGAGTGACAACATTATTATTAGGTATGTGCATACCTAATTTAAGATGAGCATTTAACATATTTATATCACTTCTTTGACAACAAATATATAAAGTATCTGCATACCCAATTTAGTTTGCTGTGCTGGTAAGTATTCTTCTCTGCTTCTTATCACTATTCTTCTTCAAAGCCTCTGAGAACAGGAAATGGTCAATATGACCAACTTGTATCTGAATACTTATCAGTTAATTCGCCATTTGTGATGTTAAGAGCAGTCTGAATTCTGTATTGTGAACTAAATCCCCTCTCACATCTGCTCTTTGTAGTGGGAGAACCACTGCAATTCTGGCCAATTAAAACAAATTAGGGAACTGGTCTTCATTATATTTAAACACATTTTTCCTCAACTCGATCATGTTGTCCCTAGGATATTTTAAATTTAGGATCACAGTTGCAAGGCTGTATTCAGCCAAGGTTGCAATTAACCTATGCAATCATTTCTGTTTGTGAATGGATTATATTTCTTACACACTCGACAGAAAACATAGCATCCATCCTTTTGGTTTTTTTGTCCATAACCAGAAGTAGGTAATCAACCACATGTCTTGTAATTCTGGTTCTTTTTCTTCTCTTTTTCTCAGCCTCCTGGTTCCACATGCTGTGGAAGAGGTATAAACTATTTCCATGTCAGTAGTTTGTGTGATGTCTTCAGTTCGCATCAGAACTTGAGAGCCTCCCACTTGTTCTATAGTATAGACTGTAACAGACAACCTGACTGTAAAGAAATTGGCTATTTTCTGTTCAACAGTCATAAAACTTGCTGCCTGTTATTCTCTATACAAATTCTGTTTTGGCCAATCAGTGGATCATTTTGTTATGCTCCTCTAGAAGACAATTTACTTGGAAACCCTGGAGAGTTTCTGCAAAAACCACAGCAGATCTCTGTCATACAGATGCTTGTATTCAAACACTAAATCTACCTTAGTATAGCTTGATTGAGATCACTGGCAAAATGGACAACCAAGACTTAATTTGACAAACCATTAATTTTCATTTTCATTTTTAATAAAACATAAACAAAAAACACATACAAAATACATATTGGGTACAACAAATTGCAGGAACCACAAATAATTTGCATGACCCTTCCCCCATTGGTTTTGAGAAGCCACGTGACTAATGATTTTTTTAGTGAGAAACCTGCAATCCTGTGACCTGGAAGCATCTTTGACACTCCACCAACTCAACAGCAGAACAAATCAGTATATTTCTTTATCCAAAAAATCTTTGGAATTCAAACAGAAATTGCAAGTATCAAATGAAAATTTTACACAATTTCATGCTAAGTTTAAGACACTTTCCTTGTATTATGCATTTAAACACAACACCAATATCTACTAGCTCTGGACCACAAAAGACAATATATCATCAACATTCTGTAACAAAGAACACACTTCTTTAGGATCTGAAATGGTTCATAAGAGCAAGGGAATCCATTGAGATGAAATATACTCACGTTCCACAGTCCCTGCCTGTGTAACCAGTTGGGCATCTATCACATGTTACTATTCCATCTTCAGCCAAAAAGCAAGTTCTGGAGAATCTGTTGAAAACAGCAAAATACAAATACTGTTTTCAACAAGTTTATGAGAAAACTAAATTCAATAAATGGCATGCCACTGCAGTCTTTTTCTGCCCAACATTCTGCCACTGCATATTCAAGCTACGCCTGGACAAATGGAGTTATGGTCTGAACCATGGGCCTCATGTCTAATGCAAAATTTTGACCCTTGGGTTGAAATTTCCTATCTTACACCAATACATATCAAGAATTTTTTTATTTCTTGCCTCTTGTTAAAATAAAATGTGAGGATATTTCACTAAATAATACATGACATAAGACTGACAATCAGTGATTCATTACCTTTTATATGGCACCTATGCTGAACTTATGCCATTTTTTAAAATTTAATGATACTAAAATATAATAATTTTCAATGATTAACAGTTAAAACAAACAGCATGCCAAACTTTTCTATCAGTGAATTACATCTAGGGCATTAATAAGTCAACATGACCTACTTGACAGCTATACAAGGAACAGGACTGCATTATGGCAAAGAACTTACTGATTGGATGGGACTGTCAGTGGACATGGACATGTTCTGCAGTCATTTGGTGTACCAGCTGTGGCATCACCATAGAAGCCTGCCACACATCTCTCACATCGGTCACCTTCAGTGTTATGCTGGCAGTTCTGTAATTAATGGGTAGGTGTTTTCAAAATTACAATACAACAGGCTTTAATAAAAGGTATGTTTTAAAATTTTTCAACCATATCATTTGCATGAATGTAATTTGTAGGGTACAGTACAAAAATGTAGCAACTTAATACAGATCAATTATAAAGCTTTTCTAGAATCTAAACTTTGTGAATTTCACACATTAAAGTTTCTTCTTTTGTGGCAAAGAGGCACTCTGGCTGTTTGTTAAAACAGCATTGACAATACAAATTTCTAGATATCACAAACATTTGCTTCAGGCTTAAAAATATACCAACAATTTGTACTGACCAAAAAGCAAGTCACTAAACTGATGGACTAATGTACTCAAGCATTCTTGATTGCATGTACCATATTTATTCTAATTTAAGCACACTTTTCAACCAATTTCAAATCTGAGAGTGCCAGTATTAAGTATATTTTACAATGTTTCAATTTTTGCTATGCCAACTTGAGGGATTTCAACTTTCAGTGATCAATTAGAACCATTTTTGAAGCCCTAAACATGATCAAATCTACAGTACTATATGTATATACATAAGTTTTAATAGCATGAAAATTTAGGTTTTGTTCATGGTTTTTTGTGGTTTTCATATATCCATCATCTTACTCTTCAGTTCAATATGTTCAAAAAGTGCCATCCAAATTTCCTATCATCAGACTATCCCAACAACACCTATTCTAACGTTTATTGAATAACTCGGGCAAAAGCTTATCTCACCTTTAACTGAACGATAAACCAGACCCATCTATTCTTGTTAAAATTTCATGGGTGGATACTACTAATTGGTTCAAGTTGTTAAAAAGTTTCTGTGTTTAAAGCATCTTGACATAAATCACATGTTGACAGATTTCCAATCAGTTTAAATAATAATTACAACAATGGGGTCGATTTCATTCAAAGATACCTGGTAATGAATAAAGCATACAAAAATCACTTTCATTTTCATACTTCTGTAACTTTTAAGATAAGATAATTTAAAATGAACATCAACTATGTATTCTGTAAAGTGTACATTAAAAATTAAACAGTACTGTTCTACTTGACACAGTTACATTTAACTGCAACAAGTACATACCAGGTACCTTGTAGGACCAACAATAACAAGGAGCTGTACAGTGGTCTACAAATTTGAAACAATGCTTCTTTATAATAAAATGTTACTGATCAATATGATCTGTTATTGAACATCTTTTTCCAAAGGTTAAATTAGTTTAAAAAAACATTTTTGTCAGTATTATCAGTAAATCAACCTGATGTATTGAGTAATGCCCAGTAAACATAATTCTCATCTATTTCAGTTTTTACCTAGCAATGCCGCGCTTTGGTATAAAAATCATTGGCACTTCAACAAAAGTACTGGGATCTAAAAAATGGTCCTCTTAATAAGTATAAATCTTGAAATAGATCACCCAGAAGATTGTGTATCTCTTTTTTATTAAGCTATATAGAATATGCATTAAACTTCAAACAATTTCTCCTATCCCAACAAATACACCACTGTCAGATTGGGGGTCTACACCATTCTATTAAAACTGTATGCATACTCAACAATACAGACCCCAATCTGCCATCACATAATGCACTGTCAGATTTGGGTCAATTCCATTCAAATGAAACTGTATGTAGACTGAGCAAGATAGTTCCTAAGCTGCCACCACATAATGCAATGTCAGATCTAGGTCAATGCTATTCAAATGAAACTGTACGTAAAAGGAACAAGATAGACCCTGATCTGTCATCACATATTGCACTGTCAAATTTGGGTCAATAAAATTCAAATTAAACTGTATGTAGACTGAAACAAAACAGACTCAAACCTGCCATCACAAACCACACTGTCAGATCTAGGTCAATGCCATTCAAATGAAACTGTATGCAGACTGAGCAAGATAGACCCTGAACTACCAACATATAATGCAATGTCAAATTTGGATCAAATCTATTCAAATGAAACTGAAGACTGAACAAGACAGACACTGATCTGCCATCACATAATGCACTGTCAGATCTAGGTCAATACCATTCAAATGAACCTGTATGCTGACTAAGCAAGATAGACCCTGATCTACCATCATATAATGCACTGTCAGTCTTGGATCAATGCTATTCAAATGAAACAGTAGACTGAACAAGATAGACCTGATTTACCATCCATTAATGCACTGTCATATTTAGGTCTGTGCTGTTCAATAAAACTCTATCTACACTGAACAGCAAGAACCATGATCTGCCAGAGCAAAATCATTCTAAAATGTTTACATGCAATATATATCAGTATACACAACTGTGGAAGAATCAACAGTGAATGTATCCAAAGGACACAGATACCCCTGTAATCCATGATTTAAGTGTATGCTTCTAAGTCACACAAGCAACATAGCTCAGTTAATTTAGACATAATTGGGTGACAATCAAATTTCACTTTGGCTTTCTTCAATCTAAATCTTTATCACATTTAGTCTCAATCCACCAAGTCCTTAAAAAATGACTGAGATGAAACAAAATTCACAATGGTCATGATGTGTCAGCACATGACAGGATAGGATGCGACAGGACTGATGGACATGGCTTATACTATATGCTCCCTCAATTAAATATGGCAGGAAAATACAAATCTACCAAGCATTTTCCTGTCTCAGTATCGCATGCTGCAGCATGTCCATTGCAGTTACATCTGACACAGCGTCCCAGAGAGCTGCCAGAGTCCGATATACGAAGATATCCTGGTGCACACTTCTCACAAGATAGGCCTGTATACCCTTGTGGACAGCGACAACTCTCCACCATTGCTGCTGTTCCCAAGGCTGGAAATATAGTGCAAATAATATATAGAATCTGCACATGAAAGAAAGCACATTGTTTATTTTTATGAGATCAATTTGTGAGTACATTTATACTATGTTACCTATGTGTTTTTTATCTCATCTCTTCTGAAAAGAAACATACATGTCTGGTTAGCCTGGATGTCAACAGATAATTATCAGAGTTTAACGTCATCTAAATTTTCTTATTTCATAAATGCAATACATTCACAACAACAAATTTTTACTGACAACCAACAAAATATAAGATATGATTTCATGGTCTTAATTCTTGAAAGATTTTCAAAAACTTAATTTCACTGCTAAATTTTAAAAAATATTAGAAACATAAAAATATGGAGAATGTAGGTACACACTTGTCGGAGAAGCTACAGCGATATCCATGCTGACATCACGAAGAGTGACACTAGTCATACGTGTATGGTATGTGGCCCTGATCAAAATAGCTGCCAGGTCTGACAACACTGTCATGAAGGTTTCACGGGTTGGTGCAGCATTAGTGGACAGATCACGGAATGATTCCTGATAAAAAAAATTACTATTACCATGCAAGCTGCCAATATCGACTTTCATCTGGGCATGTAATCTTGACATTCTTTCAAAAAAGTATTAACATGCATTAATATGCAAATATTTTTCAAACTACTACTAATGTGCTAAACATATCTGAACATAAGTGCATTAGATGCAGCTTAATTTATCCCCTGGTATTCTAACCAAGAAATTAATCTCAAAGTAACTTTCTTCCTTTATAAAAACCATGTGTTTCATGAAGTCTGTGGACTAAAATTTTGTTACATCTCAGATGGATTTATGTATCAAAACTTTACATACCAATTAAACACATACTAAGCTTTTCTTTCTTCTTTTTTGCTTCTGGCAAACAGCTTTCATTTGATGTGTAAATAATTATTGTACATCTTGATTGTGTGCTAGAATAACAATTTTTCAAGTTTAAATTTTTCCATGAGTGTTCTAGCAAATTATTTAAACTAATACAAGCATAGGGTGATCACCATGTTGACAAAACAATGTGTACAATTCCCAAAATAAGGGTACTTACCTCTCGTAAAAGAATTTCGTAACTTTGGACCTCGTTCATTTGTAGTGATGGGTTAAGCAAGAAATATAAACGATGCTGCTGGTCTCGGCTCTGAAATAAGTTCAATATATACCCATCACTCAATATAAAAGGAAAAAACTGATCAAAATATGTTTGCAAATGCATTGTCTCCCCTGCTCACCATGTAAGGATGGTGTGACCTAACATTATCTAATTCTAAAAAAATTTCACATAAAACTGTCACACAGAAATTAAACCTTCAGGATAATAATGATGTTGCTATTGCTGCCATTGCTATTGGACGAGGTGACACATTTGTCTCATGATTAGGTAACATAAACAATACAAAATATGAAACAATAAGGATATATACTTCGTAAAGCCTTACTAATGCTTGAAAAGATCACTTCGAACAAAATGCATTTAGATAACTTGTGCTTAAAAAGCAGTGTATGCACTTCTCTATCCTGAGAAAAAATTTAGACAATAAAGCAAATAAACAATGTCAACAACAGGGGTCTTAACATGAGTGTAAGTAGCTGCTGTGCTTCCATAAGTACATGTTATATTACCATTTTTCTGTATTTTACCCAAATTTGTTACAGCATGTATGCAACATCTGTGATAAACTGAACAAATTAGTCTGCATGATTACATCATAGTTTCTTTGATGAGAAAATAATTGTTTTAACACAAAAAAGAATAATATTCAAAATGAACATTTTCAATAGAAAAAAACTCCACTTTTCATATGTTTAATATGCAGCTTATCATGTCTTTAATACACAACAACTTCTCAGATCTTTAATATGCAACTTATCATATCTTTAACATGCAAAGTCTGTTATCTTTAATGCACTACAACTTTTCATATCTTTAATACACTACAACTTCTGTTAGATACAAGTATCAATTACAAAAGCACAAAAAGCTACTACTATTAGTACATACCATAAGTTCCACATCCACATCTCTGAACAGAGATCCCTGTGACTGGTCTGCCCTGTATTCAATTGTAAACCTCAGATATCCACCATAGGATGTTGCCTGAAATTAAAAATTACATTGCCCAAAAAAGACATAAGATCAGATGTATTACTTTACAAACAGGAATAAGAAGCAAAAAAATCACTAACTCAGTCACAATGTAATGAACACCCCCAATTACCAATTCTTTCAGGCATAAAAAAGTTAAATGAACTATTTAAATATGAATCAGGCTTGAATTTTGCTTTTCCTTAACCTGATTATGAGTTTAGGTTCAATATAATTTAGTATAATATTTAACACACATAAATCAGTATGACAATAAAGCTACAGTACCTCCTCAAGCTTCTTATCCCAAGTTTTAGCCACCCAGCTCGCTGACAATGAAATCTTGCTCCAGTTGTTCCGCAAACATGACTGGCAAACCTTGATTTTCCACCAGCTTAAATATTTGGCCATTTTCAAACTTATACAAAAGTGGTCAATAAAATGGAGGGAGTTCTCTGCACACTTAACTGTTTATTTCAGCAGTATGCCCACACCAATAGGATGCAACAGAAAGGCAAAGTTCTGACTCAAACTGGGGCCACAACACAAACTGAAGAGTCAGAAAATAATGGCAATCAAACTTATTCTAGGTCTTTTGAATGTAAAATCTTGTACCAGATTTAACTAAATCCATGGAGTCCTTTTAAAGTTATATTGTGGAAATTAAATTTGTAACTGATGGAATTTGACATCATGACAGAAGGAATGGACAGAAACGAACAACACTAATGGACACTAGTTCCCAACCCTCAGGTTGCAACCCAAATCAGGCTCATGAGGATGTTCTGGAGGGCCATGGAAGGTCACCAGAATTATTTTGTAGGGTGGAAAAACTTGTCACAATGTGAAAACAGGGTTATGAGGCTTAGTAAAACAATCTTTTGAGGTCATGGCCAAAAAAGTTGGGAACCACTTCTATAGGACCTCCTTTAAAAATATGGTGGGACATCAAAAGTCTGTGTAATGATTAATGCTATATTCTGCCTTGACATTAATAGCTTGTAGCTGTTTATCTCTACAACACAATATGCCTGCATTACAAAGTCACCAAAAAACATTAAGCACTTATGGCTGTTTATCTTAGCAACACTACATACCTGTATTACAAAAGACATTAGGCACTTTTAGTTATTTATCTCTGCAAAACTACATATCTGCATTACAAAGTTACCAAGACATTAAGCACTTGTGTTTGTTATCTCAGCAATACTAGGTGCCTGTGTTACAAAGTTACCAGTACTGCCCAGACCTTAATTATATATTCCTTCAACATATATACTCCTTTCATACTTTGTCTCCTCTGAACTTGGCTGGAAGCTGAAACAGTAAGCTTTCCCTCTCATTTTGGAGTCCTTGGAACTTGTTAAATGTAATCTGATTTCTACTGGCATCAACTACAAAGCCCTCACTAATAACATTGTTCATCCTTCGATTCATCAGGACAAAGTTATGGCTGCCATCACTTCCAAACTGGGGACGAATCTACATTGAAAAAAAAAATTCAGTAATATATATGTGCCTTGTTATTCATAAAGAATTTATTGCAGAAAGTACATTTCACAAGAAATGGTTAGCAGATTCAATTTGTGTGAAATATACATTTGACTGAACTTTTCCCCAATTCAGATCAATATTTGCAAAACTACAAGGGTTTTCAAAGTTGGGAATAAACCCATTCTTTCTTCCAACATTTTACCTACTTCCAAGTAATGTGGGAACCCTGGTGTGTGCTGTTTTCCCTCTGCTAAAGTCTAGCCATTAAAAGTAATTAAATTAAACTTTGTGCAAGTTATTGAACCAAATATAAACCATGAATCAGACTTTCCAATGGTTTCTGGGGAAAATGTCAACTGATTAAAAAATAATTACTACCTCCTACTTCAAACAAATGTCTTCCATATTAAATGTACTTGCCTAGGAAAATTACTGTCTCATCACAGACATTTTTAATTTAGTAGATGGAACCTACATGTATGAGAAGTCAGCATTATTATTTCAGTGCAATGACAGGTTCCTTTCTTTAACGAACAGATTCTTCTCCTTTCCTATTGGGACCAGTCTAAAAAATGGAAGAATAACTCATTGCGCAATGCAGAATGAAAACATCTCATTACGTTAGTGTTCTTATCTGCTCATTTATTTATCAGATCCATGTTAAATCAAAAACATTCCTTGATGAGTATAATCTACAGGATCTTATTCTTAATTTAAGGTTGCTATAACCATTATTCTAAAACTGTTTGTTGGGAACTTTTTGAGAAAAGGCTACAAAGGCTGAAACTTGATGCATGGAAACCCAACTTTACTGGCATATACTGGCACACTGGAGATGCTAAAGTAATACAAAACAGAAACCTGCTCATACATAAATTCTGAAAAGACATTTATCCATCGAGATTACTTCTGCATTTTTGCATGGTGTTCAGCATATCTTGAAAGAACATACTGCTGCTAATTTTGGTCAGTAAATGGCACATTATTACTGGGGTAGGTGTTCCCTGTACAGTTTTGGAAATCACAATTTATTTTAGGGTTACTACCCTGACTGCCCCAATTAATTAGCAAACATATTTCAGGAACAGCTTTTAAGGAGATATTTGTCTTCATTTTCAGTGAGATTTTTCAAAAAGAAGAAAAAGAATGCCAAAAGATTTCCAGTTTCCCTTTGTCGTCAGGCCAAATTTTAGGCACTGCATCTCCCCGATGATTAGGGAGATATCAGATGTATGAGTAAATATGTTTAAAATTTTGCATTGTTCTGCCAAAACCAAGATGAAGAGAACTGATCAAAGCCCTACAGGACACCTGCTGGATCCCATTTCTTGATTACTTACAACATCCCTGTAGTAGCTGGAGCTGGTACACTGGTTGGTTATGCCAGAGCAGTAGCAAGAGAGACAACCCTGTTCATTCTCCTCACTCAGATAGAAGTAGCCTTCTTTGCACCTCTCACAACGACGTCCCTGAGCATAGGCCTGTCAGAAGGAATTAAGCAATATATAAACTCAGCAAAACTAAATTTTAGAACTCTTAGTTACTTGGGTTTGACTTTGTGATGTGCAGCAGCAAGGTGGAGCACGTTCTGCAAATAGCATATCACAATTAGTCATTCTGGAGTGTACAATATCCAACAACACAGTACCACCACCCAACATTGGGACAATGCAGAGCTTAATGCTTAATCAGAACATGTTTAAACATTCTAGCTAGTGTGCCCAATGCAAGTTTGAAACTCCCTCACAGCAACACAAATGCAAAATTATCATTTATATGCTGAGAAAAATTTTACAAAATTTTCATGCCAGTTCAACATAACCATCGTTTCTGGTCAGTAAAAGATCAACTCAAATGACACTTGCAGCACCTTCATCCCCTCTTCCTTACCTGAACTACTGTAAGCAGTAAAGACTGCATATAGTTAAGACATATTCCACTGTCTAATGGATTTTAGACAGGTGCTTAGCAAGGTTTTTTTATGTCTGGCTTGTTATGATCATGTGTGTTGATGATATTTGGTAATGCTTAGGGAGAGACCATTTAAGTAAAAGAACAAAATATCACAGTCTCCACATTAGGGCTGAAATGATTCATCGATATATCAATACTTTTCCTGTAATGATAGGCATATCGATACAAGCAATGGAGAATTGATACAAAATGATATCTACCATATGTAAGTTATTTTCAACAAATGCACTCACGAATAATTATTACTGGTTCACCTTATTATTCTTTAAATATAGAATTCATATGAAACAGCATTTGCAGTCACAGGCACTCATTTTTATTAGTAAAAAGGAAAAGACTATTCCGAATACTCACTCACCATCTGCATATTAATGCAAAGTGACAGGGCTCGTAATCTACCCCTCCCCCATCCATGCTAATTATCTTAACCCAGCAGCATGTTCAACATATAGGATACATTCCAAATATGTTCCACATATATAATTAAGTACTTTACTCAGCATTTAATAACCACATTTATGTGAAGTTTCTATGCTGAATTGAATTTTCTCTACTTTGCTCCATTTGAAAGCTGCACTACCAGTGTGTCACATGGTGAAATAGGTTACATTGAAATCTCACTGGTGGTTATTGCTTGTTCCGGTCCAAGTTAAATAATTACTACTAATCAGGAATTAGTGTAGCTTATTCCCTGCATGACAAATGGAAGTACTGGCAAAGCAACAGAGAAACTTCATGCAAATGTCATTAATTGATATGTAAAGTACTTAAACAGAAATGCTGTCAGGGTGTGTGATTGAATGAATTGTGCAAAATTTGTACGGATTATGAATCCACACACTTGGTGAACAGTGATGATGACAATAATTTTAAAGTTATGAAGTATATCACATTATTGACTTTTTCTACATTATGCTTGAACCTGCTAAGGTCATGTTTATGACATTAGGGTGTCTCACATATTTGCTTAGTTTGTTACCTACCATGGCTGGTGCAGTAAAATTAGCAAAAAGTGCCCAAATATACACTAATGCAGTATTGAAGTCCATAACAGAATCCCACAATATTGAGCAGAAGCCCATTCAATGACATCCACCAAACCTTGTGGATACTCAGCTCTACTGAATCCCTTACCCCATGTCCACATAAACAAGACTGAGTGGTCAATCTATAATCCATGATGTGTGTTGTGTAACTCTTATAACAAGAGTATTGTAAATTATATAATACATGCCCATTCCATGTTGACTTGCCCTCTTTGTCAACAACTGAAATTTCTCTGCACAAATAGTTTTCTTCTTTCAGTTATAGTGAAACTCTGACCTTCTGACCCCTAAATCAATAGGTTTCTTCCTTGCAATAACTAAAAACCACTCACAAAATGTGGTCTAGGCCTGTTATGTAAGACCAATGTTACAGTATGGAAACCATTTTTCTTCTTTAATTGTAGTGACCTTGACTGCTGTCATTTCAAACTCACAACTGCAGCATTAAAATCCATGATAGTGTCCTGTGTGGGCACCATCCAGGTTTTGAGGACTAGAGATCCAGAGGACACCCACCTGTCCTTACAGACACCAAACTATATTTAATTATTAGCCCACTGTGTCCATGATCACATGATAGTGATCAATCTGAAATCCACAATGTGTATAGTGTAACTGTTATAAAATTTGTTGGAGCCAAGTGATTTGCAAATATATGCATCGACAAGCTGTAACCATATTATTTACCAAGTTTCATGCCAATCCATTAACACAAACACCTTGAAGGGATTGATGCTCTACTAGGCAAAATGAATTTCCTCAAATTCAAGATAAGACCATTTCTTCTTGAGACTGTTGAAACTCTCACATTCCTCAGTGAGAACAAGATTTTCAAATTCTGTGATGGATATACTGAATGTTAGACTGGCATCATTTTCATCTATGACCACTTAGTCATCATTAGAAGTTCTTTGGGTGAAAACTCCATGTCAATATGACCATCCATTCATGGGAGTAGTGACAAGATTTTGAGACAGCTATTGTGGCAGCAATATTGGATTTACAACTGGCACCATTCTCATTTAAAACCAAACAGATATTGTAAGACGTCTCTTGGTGAAAACCCCATCCTGATAGACCATCCATTTGGAAGCAGTAAAGATAGCTATATTTTCAAGACAGTCAACATGGTGGCCTTCATTTAGGCCCAACAAGACACCAGAAAAACTATTCTGATGCAAACCCCATGTCAAAATGACTACATTCAAGAGGATTAGCAATAAAAAGATTTTCAAGATTAGATGTCAGCACCCTTTTAACTTGGGAACAAAAAGACATTAAAAGGTATCTTTTAGTGAAATCCCATTCTGATACAACAATTTATTCAGGTAGAGTGGTGATATCAAGATTTTCAAGCAGGCCGCTGGCGTGGTCGTATTTGATATCAGATCAGTATCATTTTCACTTAGGACTAACTAGACATCATAAAAAGTCTTCAGGTGAAAAGCCCATGTCAGTATGACTTTCCATTCTGGTGGAGTAGCAATAACATGATTTTCAAGATGGATGCCATGGTTGCCATATTGGCAGTAAGATCTGCACCATTTTCATTTAGGACAAACCAGATATCACAATAAAGTTTTTCGTAAAAATCTCATATTAATATGACCATCCATTCTGGAGGAGTAGCAATAACATGATTTTCAAGATGACCATTGTGACAGGCACACTGGATGTCTGAGTGGTATCATTTTAGTAGGATCAGATAGACCATGGCATGAATGTCAAACCTGCCAACCCTAATAAGACCTTCTCAGTAAGACAGTCAATTTTTTTTCCCCACAAGTTAGACCAGTTTTCAGTAAGGTGTAACAAAATATCATGTACTGCTAGTGTCAAGATGGACAACATGCATTTAAGTAGTTCAGAAGCATGATTTGAGACTGATGCAGTGACAGTAAACATTACGATCAACCAAAAAGTTTATACAGTACACTAAGACCTTAATTATCTCCAGTACAGTTTCACAAACTACAGTTCCAAACCCTATGGAACTCAATGGATTCTTGCCATCTCTCAACTTAACTTGATTCTTGACTTTTTTCCCTTTAATTTCACATGGCAATGGCAATCATCTCTTCCACCACAAGACATGCAAATCTGGACAATAAATGTAATTGTTGCCATTACTGCTTTATTCCCCCCAAGAATCTGAATATTCTTCAGTACTATTAAAAGTTTTTAAGAGGCTTATTGTCCCTTTTGTCTTTAACATGTACAGCTTGATGGATGCATTTTTACGAAATTCTATAATTAACAGCTTGATCATGCTGCCATTTTGCACCAAACAAATATGTGCAGTTTAAAGCATCTGAGGTAGTCCTGTAAAGTTAGTCTGGTTCCCTGACAAATTCAACTGCTATCCAATATGCAACCTGAACTAGAATCAAACACAGACATGCCAGTATCCAGATATCACTACAACAATCATATTTCCATCAATTTTTGCTTTATTTCATAAATCTGCATCTTAACCCATTTTATCCTGTTTACCAATTTCAACTGCAGTGCCTGATTCCTGAGAAGCAATTCTAAATACATTGTGGTAAAACGGAGCATCATACAGCAGCAACAGCAGAAATTGTGATGACCTTCACCATGTTTACTAAAAATGTTGTAACATTGTTATTTCTTATTTTAAGTATATAAAACTATGAATCTCTGAAAAGGTAATAAAATTTGCAACACAGTGATATATGTTTTGTTATCATTTACCAATGTACATGCTCACAACTGTATTTTGAAATATAATAATAATAATAATAATGAGGACTTTGTATAGCGCCTAATCTTTAGAAGCTCTAAGCGCTTTACAACATTTGACAACACTTAAAAAACATATATAATGATATGATTACAAAAATAAAAACAAACACCACGAAATTAGAAACAGAAAACATTTAAGGTAAGGATACATTATAAGGATACATTATTAGGTCTTTAAGTCTGTTCTTGCAGTTGAAATAGGTGAGTTTTAAGAGCACTCTTGAATGAGATCACTGTGTCTTTGTGTCTAAGTGTAGTGGGCAATTCGTTCCACATTGCTGGGCCCTGGTATGCAAAAAAGCGTTGTCCATATGATTTCATTTTCATAGTGGGAATAATGAGAATACGAGTGTCAGAAGAGGAGCGTAAGTATCTTGCAAGTGTGTACACATGGGTGAGGTCAGATAGGTATGTTGGACTGGAGCCCATCAGTGAAACGTAGCACAGAGAACAAATTTTGTGTTTAATTCTGGATCGTATGGATAGCCAGTGTAGGGCACAGAGCAGGGGAGAGGCGTGCTCTGATCGTGGTACTCTAAGGACGATCCGAGAAGCTGTGTTTTGAACTTTTTGAAGTTTTTGGAGTAGATATTGAAACGAACCAGACAGAATTGAGTTACAATAGTCCAGTCTTGAAAGTACTAAGGAACACACAAGTGTTTTAGTGGCATCAACTGAAAGATACTTGCGAATGGAGCTGATGCGTCTCAGTTCAAGATATGCAGCCTTGCATATGTTCATGACATGTTGGTGCAATGAGAGAGTAGTGTCAAGAGTAACACCGAGGTTTCGTACTTACTGTGTGAATTTAATGTTGGTGTTGCTGATATTTATTGTCTGCGGTAAAGGATGTGAATGAGAAAGTCTTTGCGTTGTAATCAGAATGGCTTCAGTTTTATCATCAGCAGTTAAATATGACTTGAAAGAAAAAAAAAACAAATTAAAAAACTTACCATGATGTTCGGTGAATCTTTTGTTCATGAAGATGAATGAAATGCTCCAAATAGTATACGAATAAAATAAAGATAATTCTATTTCTAGTATTTTGGTCCAAATTTGAAGTTTCTAGCACTGTTAGTTCAAAAGTTATAATAATTTTACTAAAATTGGACAACAAAACACCTGGAACAATTTGTTTACTTCACATTCTAGAACATGTACTTCAGCGTGCAGTTTCTCATGAAAATTTGTCACAAATTAATCCTAGAAATCTTTCAGTAAGATAAAGGTAATTAATCAGTACAATTTTTGTCCAAATTTTGAAGTCCATATCATCACTATGTCAGTAATAACAATATAATAAATCATGGCTGCAACCGAGGTGAAAAATCATCCCGGACCCATTCCTCTTGAAAGCCTTCATAGTCAGCTACATTCTCCGAAACACTGTCGAAAAGTGCATGAAGCCATGCATCATCTGTTTCATCAACTTGATTCAATTCTAACCCATCATTTAAGTCAATATTATTATCAGAATCATCCAAATCGTCAACTTCAATGTCGCTACCCTCACTATCAACATCCATGTTTACATCTGAGTTGTCATCCATCATTTTATCGATTGATTTTCAAGCCAACAATTTCTTTTCCAACCATGTTTTTTTAAATTTCACTGTGCATGCGTGCTTTAACCATTTCCTGTGTTGGTGAAGAAGTACACAAATATCTGTGATGTACAACACATATTTCTAGAGACGCTACACACATACGTAGTAGAGTACGACCACAGTCGTATTCAGGATAAAATGGAATACTATGACCACAGGCATATTCAGGATAGAATGAGGTATTACGCCCATAGTCGTATTCAGGATAAAATGGGTTAAGGGACATTCCACAAGATTTATGGTCAAATCATATAGGTTTGCAGGTCTGTAAAATTTCATGGCAATCCTCCAAGTAGTTTATGAGATGTGTGAAAACAAACTTGTGCTAACAGACCGAAAGACGGATGATGGACAATGGACAAAAGACTATCCCATAAGCATTTCTGGTCTATGAACAGTAGCGCTAACAAATGTAGAACTAGTTAAATATACAGACTATGTGTCAAATGGATGACTGGATGAATGGACAGTCAGACACAAGGATTCCTAAAATATCTACGTCGTTATAGACACATAAGTATAATAATGACATTAATCTGCTGTGCACAAAAGAGTAAATACTCCAGAATATTGCCATTATTTGCATTTTAATAGCTCAGAACTAGGCAATAATGCTCAACAATATTGAGAAGGACCACAAAAAAAGCACAAACTTAATCAACTGTAATAAATTGTATGTTATAATGCTAAAAAAGAATTCAATACACAACAAAAAATATTTATAATAGGGCATCTGATCAATTTCTAGTTATCAGCACATGTGGAAAAAACAAATGTCAATAACAATTTATACCAACACCAGTTAATCATGATGCCTTATGGATGGCCCGGTATGCTTTCAATGTAAATCAATATCTTTGTTCGCGTTAAAAGCCATCAAAGTTCATCTCAAAAGAGGATAACATAAGTAGATTCTACTTTCAAAAGTCCAATCAACCAAACACCCCTTTGGATAGGTTGACCTCTGACTGGGTTAAAGGGTCAAAAAATAACATACTGGAGCTAACTGCTCTTGTTTTGTAGCACCTGCATCAGGCAACCAAATACTCAACATAGACTGAATCAAATCAAACACTAGTACTTGTTTAAATCCGGCCTACCCACCTTGCACTGACATTGCTGTGTGTTAGCATCACACTGGGTGTTTGGCACAGTTCCTCTCTTGTCACAGTCACAGGTGCTACCCTGATCAACTTTACAGTAGTCTCCACGGCGGAGGGGGTTTCCAGTGTAACCAGGCAAGCAACTGCAATAGTAAAGATAATCTGACATACTATATTCACTACCTCACAAATCAAACCCTCTCAAACTAAGAAAGACGTTTACACAGCTTTAAGCTTGTTTTAACAGCAACAATGGTGAAAATTGATCAGCTTGCTGAGCAAAAAGACAGACTAGAGGTCTCCCCTTGGATAAAGGGATTGGTACCAAATCCCATTAATCGTTGCTTACTCCTTAAGTGGATGTGCATGCTCTTCAAAGGAAGTAAATGCAGGAAGGACCAGAGATAGTGTGCCTGTATTATAACCGGATAAAAACAGAACCTGAAATGGTTAATTTTACCAGTGAAATACAAATGGAATGCAAAATGAATGGAAATGAAATGAAGAATGAATACAAATTAAATGATATATGCAAAATAAACAAAAATGGAGGACATAAAATGCAGAATGATGAATAAAAAACAAAAATATAGTGAAATGCGAAAGCAATTATTTAATGGCTTTGAAATTCTATGTATCTACATTTCATCCTGCTGCTAAATTTCTGGAGTTTTAAACCCTTCTCCAAGATAATATTGGGTCAGATTCTTTCTTTTTTATATTGACAGGCAATTTTTCACCATTTTTACAAGCCATGAAATTGCTCGAACAATAACTGCTGACATAACATCTTCACCAGTGCTTGCAACTAATACATTTTTTGGGAACAAACAAAATAATAAACTCTGCTAAAATACAACTAAATTGTACATTTATTGCTATTTTTGAAACTTATTTTTGCATAAATTCAATGCATTCAAATGAACTTTATGCATTTTCAATTTTGGCAAACTATAAATGAGACATGATATGAAAGCATTAGCTCTTTCTATGTAATACTATCTAATAGCTTTTTCCAGTAATATTGCCTAATAGCTCTTTCTGTGTAATAATATCTAATAGCTCTATCCATGTAAAATCAAATAGCTCTTTTTATGTACTGCTGTCTTAATAACTCCTTCCAGATAATATCTAATAGCTCTGTATATTTAATACCATATAATAGCTCTTTCCTTCTAATACCATCTAATAGCATTTTTTAATAATATATAATAGCTCTTTCCATATAATACTATCAAGCAGCTCTGTCCAACTAATAATACATAATAACTCCTTCCCTGTAATACTATCTAACAGCTTTTTCCATGTAACACTATGTAATAGTTCTTTCTATGTAATATTATCTAATAGCTCTTTCTATGTAATACTATGTAATAGTTCTTTCTATGTAATACTATCTAATAGCTCTTTCTATGTAATGCTACCTAATAGCTCTTTCCATTAATAACATCTAATAGCTCCTTCCCTGTAATACTATCTAACAGCTCTTTCCACGTAATACTATATAATAGTTCTTCTATGTAATTCTATCTAATAGCTCTTTCTATGTAATACTATCTAATAGCTCTATGCAATAATATCAAATAGCTCTTTCCATGTAATAATAACTAACAGCTATGACCTTGTCAGCCAACATGCATAACAAATTCTTCTAGTCTTGGGTTACTTCAATGTAGGCTGAATGAATCTGAGATTGTCTACTTGATGTTTTGTAGATAGTTTCATGTCAACGACATGGAATTAGTTCAGATGTGGGACACAATCCTTGGGAACCAGGTCAAGTCTGAAATAAAGTCCTGATGATGAGTTTATGTTCTTAGCAGTCTCCGGCACCAATTTTGTAAGTAGAGTTTATTTTCTTCTGCAGAAAGTCCACCTGTACTCGCCTCTTTGGACACCTGTAGCAAAAGAAGCCACTGACAGTGGTTTGCAAGACTTGTGAGTCATTGGGAAGAGTCTCTGCCATTCCACAGCACAATACTGAAGTCTTCCCCTATCCAATGATGTCAAAAAATGGCAGTATGAGCATGGCATCATTTCTGCACAAAAAAGTCTGGTAGGAAGAGAAGCTAGTCAAAACTGGTCTGTTATCTTTGTTGTCGGTGGCTCTCGGAACTGGGCCCTCACAGACAAAAAATGCTTGGAGGAGGATTGTGCTTTTGGTATGCCTCAGAGGGGGCCTTCCCATTTCTGTCTCTTATGAAATAGGGCAGGGGTCAGCAAGAAGTTTGCCTGTTTCCTGAATGATTGAGTTTACCTGCTGGCCTGTTTCCTGAATTACTCTATGTGATCATGGAATAGAAGGTTTAGAACATAAAGGATACAATCTAAGAATGGCCTTATGATGGTCTGTTAGCAATGCAGATATGGATAGGAATGCATGTCTTTCTGCAAGCTGGAGATAAATGAACACAGCTATGGCAGTGCTGAGCTACCATGTCGAGTACACAGACCATGAGACATACTGTGTCAGCAGAATTCTCAATGGAAGGGTCTAGGCTGTGCTCAGATTACTAAAATATAGCCATTGAAACCAAGTCATGCCTGGAGTCTATTGCTACAAAGTTGCCAAACTGTTTTTGTGTTCAGAGGAAAGATCTATGATCCAAAGGCACAGAAGAGGGTTTTGACATTCCCATGCCCATGAAATTTCTGTTGACAACTGAACTTCAGCAAAGAAGACCAGTGTGTGTCTCTTGATGGGAATCAACTTTGTGAAAAGAAATGCCTGTTGATGTCTGGAGATGCCTTTTGAAACAATGTCAAATGCTGGTGACTTGACCAGACATTGGGAGCTGCTTGAAAGTAGATTGGGTTTTCTTGGTTAAGTGATTGATGCATGTGGTAATTCTGAAAGAAGCCACTGATTGAACAGGAGGAGAGAAACACAACTCAGGAGGTAGAAGGTGTCAGACTTCTTTAATTGATGCAAGGAAGGCTGAGTCTTCTCTGTACTTTACTGGATCGAGGAAGGAAATGGTACTTGAAACTGGTACTTGTGACCAAGTCTTCAGACTTAGAAGAGTGAGGTGACAGAGAAGCTTCCTTTGTAGCAACAAATGAGCTAGAGATGCAGACTGTTCAGGGCTGTGAATAAGACTGTGAGTTCATCCATGCTGGGACATGCTGATCTCAAGGTGCTCACTATGAATTTCATTAAAGGTCCAATATGGTAATGGGTGTCCAGGAATGGCTTGTACTGGATCATAACACAGCTGGGACCAGTTATGGACCAGTCAGTTGTCAGTCCGCAATACTTCAATGAATCTGGTACTGGACAGAGTGGGTGAATAGTTCAATGAATCTGTTGCTGAAGCACTTGCACACTCCACTTTAAATCCCATCCATTTATGGTGATACCTTCAATCAGAGAAATCAAAATAATGGCATATACAGATGAAATCAGTCATGCATCATTCTGAGATTACAATGAAGTGGACACAATGAATAAAATTAAATGACAAATAAAATTACAGAAATAATCTTATTAATCAGAATAAATTATCATTTACTTGATATAACTTACAAAAAAAGGTCACGCATAGAGATGAACTGTAAGTAGTATAGACCATAGGGCAAGCAATTTAGATGGCACCAATTTGCATATCATACAATGAAGTTGGGCAACTGAAAGGCAAAATATTAATCATCTATAGAAATTAAGCAAGATTTAGAAGGAAAATAAAAGCAAAACAGATGGAATATACTTCCCTGAGTTGAGAAAACTTGGCATTGCTCAAACTGGTCAAATGACACAAAGTGTAATGTATTTGCAAGGCCTCTTGTGAGACAGTGCTGACCAGGGGCAAATAGCAGTAATAACAGATAAGTGAAAAGGATTTGGCACCAGTTCCACTGATATAATGGGAAACAACTCTCATTTGACTTGCATCTCGACAAACACATGTCAAGCATTGACTTAAGTGCTGCTGCTGTTAAAATATGCTAAAGAGGTGGTGATGGTCTTTCTAAGCATGGGAGGAGCAGATATATGGATGACATTTAAAGTATTATGATCAGGTAACATATCTGAAGAGGAATTTATTTCGATATAAAAAGTCACAAGGAAAAATGAAAATTTGAAAATTACACTTGATCTAGGCCTTCTTTTCACATTAAAGCTCTATACTACACTTAATTTCAATCCACAAAGTTCATAATAACATACTAATTGGGAAAAAAAAATACAGACAAATTTAAAACAAAACTAGGATCATTAACTATAATTTTGATGGAAAAATATGAAAATCAAACTGGACTTGTATTATGAACTGAAAATTTTTTTATTGATGCAACCATGCTTTAAATCCCTTAATTCTGACTAACTTAAGAGGTGGAGCTTAACAGGTATACTCGGGCTTTCAGGTTTTTCAAGTTAGAGTACAGCTAAACTCCATCCTCTTTGCTTGTTACCCACAACAGTACCAGTGTTTTAGACTTCTGCAAAGTTAGCAACAATATCCAGGTATAGACAGGAGTCAGCAAAAAGACAAAATCAACACTACTGCAGAAATTCAGCCAGAAGATATATCATGAACACATTACAATTTTCTCACAAGTAATTTCAAAGCTGCATCAAACTTTATAATGACTGAACAAATGCACTCAGAGAGACAGACAGAGGGAGGGAGAGAGAGAGGGATGGAGGAAAAAGAAGCATTAAATAATCAGAGGCATTGATCAGAATGTGGTTTTCTAATTCATTTTTAAAAAATCTAATTATTTTTAAAAAAGTTAATTTTACTTTTAGCATTCACTTTTTAAAAAACCACGATCAATGAATTTGAGAAGAATAAATATAAAAATAGTCCAATACAGCCTATCCAATTTTTTATAACAGAAAGGAATATCTGACAAAGCATCTAAATTTAAGTCCTGACTGAATCATCCCAATGACAATGATTTCTATAACATCCAGTTAGAATTAGTTCAATTAATATGAAATAATCATTACTTACAGGCACTAGAAACAAAAAACATTAAAATCCTTCAACAAATAAAATCCCACAAAAATGTACAACTGTTATCAAAACACCATTACATTCAGAGCAAATCCTTGGAAAGTAAGACCAATGACTACAGAATTTTACAAAATTTCCATTTAAGTTCCTTGTTCATCACTAAAAAATATGTAAATTATAGACATCAAAGATGAAGATTAAGCAAATGTGACACAAATATATCCTATCAAAATGTGATCAATGAGAATCCAAGAAGGTCTATGACATGAATATATCCCATCAAAATGTGATCAATGAGATTGCAAGAGAATGACTATCACACAAATGCATCCTATCAAAATGTGATGAATGAGAATGTGAGAGAATGAGAAATTTTGCAGGGGTTTGACATCAGCAGTCTAGATTTGTAGCTAAAATGTCAACTTGCCTATATTCGATTGCACAATGACATTTTGTACATGAAATATGGAGAGGAGCACAGTTTGAAGTTTCACTGGCCCATAATGCAGGCCATTTATATAACAGGCACTTACATAACTGAATTCTTTGAGTTAATCTGGATAATGCTTGTGCCCTGTTCTCTATATATTTGCTAGAACTTCTTAATATTAAAGATACATACAACATTTGGTCTGAATCCATGCAATTCTTCAAAAGTTACCAAGTTGAAATGAAATTGATTTATATAATAGACATATGGGATATATCAAATATTTAGATATAAATGTCATGTTAAACAATTCTGACAGTAAGTTCTATAAGGCGAATGGGAACCTTAATTGCAGTAAATAACTCTTGTTGGTGGAAACTCTATATTCTGCATAATTTTGAAATGTTTTGCATTAGAGAAAAAAGCAATAAAGGAACTGGGACTATTTTTAGCTGCTGAGGACTCCAAGAAAAATCTCTTTTTCAAGAACCAACCTTTCACATCTCCGGCCAGTATGACCAGCTGGACAAGCAGTGCAAGTGGTCTGACCATCTGAAGCCAGGATACAGGTAGGACTAAACCTGTGAGCAGGAAGAGCATATAAATAATTAGAATATTACATGCCATTTTTTATTCAAAGTATAGTTTTCAAATAAGCAGAATGATCTCTTTGTGAGCCTTACAAGCTATATATTGAAACTGTTTTATAAATTTCATATGAAATGAACAGAATGGAAAGATTTTATCAGATGACAAAGTACTGCAGGTGTTTTTATTCACCAAGTTATGCTATCTTTCTATCATGATTGGAGTAAGATTTTCATGCTGAAGACATTAAGCTTACATCTTGTTAATATTTTAAGATGTTATTACATGTAATATAAAAAATATGGGTTGAATTTTTCAATCCTGATATCCATGACATCTTGTGGTAAACAGAACATCGGACTTTCAATGGTTTTTCTAGCACAAGTTAGTTCAAAACTATGCTGAAATGTAAACAAGAACTTAATTTAAACAGCATCAATATCTGTACACAACAAAGACAAAAAAAATAATACCAACAATCTGATTCTAAAAATTAAATTCTGTCCATATGACATCCCTTGTATGTTTAAACAAATCTGAGTATGACTGGATAATATTAAAGATTAAAAAATAATTAATGTTTTTATTAAAAAAAAATAAAGAAATTTTAAGGATAAATTACATATTTTTGTACATTCAGGAACTTTCCCAAAACTGACGGTTGCCCAAACCAATTAAATTGATAGGTGAATAAAGGAAGGGCATTTTATAAAAAATTTCCCTACATAAAAGACACTACTTACTGGTTAGGTGGCTCAGTCAATGGACATGGACATTTCTGACAATCATTTCTGGTGCCACGTTTGGCATCACCATAGTAACCAGCACTGCATTTCTCACAACTGTCACCCTCTGTGTTGTGTTGACAGTTCTACAAAAGAAAACTTTCAGTCCATGTCTTGCATGCCACATCCATACTAAGAAAAAAATCTTTTTAAACTAAATAATCATAAAAACAACTGCTAAGATGCTAAAAAAAAGTCACAATGTTTCGCATTTTCTTTAATGCTGGCTCAATACAAATCCAGTACAATTTTTTCATAATGTGTCCCATTACATTTTTTAATTCTTAGTCACCCTTTTTTCATGAAATGTTGAAGTAAACCAATCCATCTTTGAGTATGATGGCTCTATCTCTAAAAATTAAACCTCGAATCATATTCTAAAATATCTCAGACAATAATGTCTCTAAATACTGACCACAAAAAACTGTGAAGATGCTGTAAAATACTGACTTTTGGTGACCTTTTCAATTATTACAGTCACTTTCTGACAATACAAATCTATCACTGGGGGTATCTTTGTTATTTCTATTTAAAAGAATACGTTGCTCAAAATATTGTTAAGTTGGTTACAAGAACTCACACCTGTAGTTGAATGTAGCAAGAAAACCTATTACTGCCTGAGAAACAGAATTTTCAAACAAAAGACCTGCCCTACTCATTTTTTTGAGACTATTATCTAATGTTAAAGTTTTTAAAAAAGACTTTAACAATGTACTTAATATATTATGTGGACAGACATGTACATGCACACAGACACTAAAGCGATCACTATGTCACGATTCTGCCAAGACAGGCTCATAAAAAAGGGGTTTCTTAAATTACTCTGTTACATTTGTAAAAGTAAATACTTGGACAGCATTACAAAAAAAGAAAAATGTCATTATAAAACACTGACACAGAACCTAATTTGGTCTGGTTCCAATGCCAATATTGACTATATCAATGCAATCCAAGCTTTAGCAGGTAAAATAAAAACCAACATTGCAAAAGCAAGAATAAGAATGTATAAGAATGTCAAATCCAAGCTTCTTTTTCAATGGAACCTTAATAATCAGCATTTCAAATTGTCCCCACCTAGTGGCATGAAACCAGTATTTTTTTTCTGAGAACTTTTACAGGTTTTGCTGTTTGTTTCAAAAGCTGCTAGCCTGAAGTCCAGCAGGTTCTGAAAATTAATGCTGAACCCTGCTTGTGTGTTCCAAATTGTAAGAAAGCCAAAGATAATATCTCTCATTGTCACTGCTAGAGACATTCAGTTAATCATTCTTCATATCATTAAAATGATATACAGGGGAGGGAATTAACTCTTACAAGTATTTCTTTTGATTACTTTCCTGCACAAACCAGGTCTGTAAATCCAAAATTTGGGTTACATCCTAAAAGGTCTCACAGCTTTCAAATCTTTTTTGTATAGATTATCCTTCTTTTGTTCATCTGATTTAAAAGAAACAATCTCAAATAATGTACCCTGCAGACTCCAGTTTCTGGGTCACATTCACTGGAGTGTCCATTACATTCACATGGTGCACAGAGTCCAAGGTACAGCCCAGCTCCAGATCTTGTATATCCAGTGTCACAGTCCTGTAATACACAAGGTAAACTGTATCAACTTTTCAAAATCTTTTAACACACAAGGTAAACTGGTATTTGTCACAGTTCTGCAATACACAAGGCAAACTGTATTAACTTGTCACAGTTTTGTAATAAACAAAGTAAACAATATTAACTTGTCAAAGTTCTGAAACACAAAAGGAAAACTGTCTAATAGACAAGAAAAACTAGGCATTAACTTGTCACAAGGTAAACTGGTATTGTCACATTCCTGTATTACACAGGGTAAATAGGTATTAACTTGCCAAGGTCCAGTAATACACATGGTAAATTGGTATTAACTTGTTGCAGTTCTGTAATATAGAAAGTAAACTGGTACTTAACTGTCAGTCTTGTAATACACCAGATAAACTGGTACTAACTTGTCACTTGTAATACATAAGACAAACTGGTATAAAGTTGTGTTTATACAATGGTCCCGCAATATGATGCCTTGGTATAAATTAGTTAATCAATACAAAACAAGTATTTTCATTGATACATTGATATGTTCATTAATACCAATATACACCTAAAGTTTACTCATGTTTATCCAAACAGTTAAAAATTTTGTAACCGGAAGTACCACGAATAATACATTATATACCTGCCCTATGTTTAATAGTTGTCTCTCTAAGCACTGGTAGGGCAATATTGACTCTGGAGATTATTAACCCAATGTTATTGACCCATGGGTCTCAATGACATAACATAATGAAGTCATGAACAGCCAGCATTTATCCAAATATCCCAACTTTAAAAAATAATTACTTTCTCTATCCTGATAATTTGAATACCTGAAAATTGTCCTGAAAATTAATATCTTTACTGTCATGATGTGTATCAATGAGCCTAGCAATGACAACCTCCATGTAGGCAAACCTGGTTGCATTATAATAAAAGACACTTGCATCATAACATTTCAATGTTCTTTAAGAAATAAAGAATTCTAGTTGCATTTGTGGTGGCTACAAGAAGAAGTAATATAACTCACAAAAGAAAAATGTTTACCATTTTATCAAAAATAATGTAAGCCCAGTTTAGTTTACTGAAAGGGAAAATAAAGATAATAACCAGCATACATATTTAAACACTTTATATCACACAAATTAATCCACTTTAGTGGGAATAGGAGTTGATGTGCATGACTGCATTAATTCCCATTGTATGCTCTCCAGTGGTAGATATATAAGAAGTCTGCATCACAAATTGATTCAATGACAATTGATTTTAGAGTAATCCACGAACAGTCTCAAGATGATATTGTGTTTCCTTGATCATTACCTTTTACAAGCTTGTGGCTCTTTCTGTTCAGGTATCTGCTTGATCATGAGTTGTGGAGCATGTCAGCTGTTTTTTTGCTGCCTATTAATAACACCTGCATTGAATCCACCTGATATTCAAAGCAGTTCATGGCCAAAGGGTCAACTATTCAATAACTAGTTTCTGAATACAGGTAAAACATTTGTAGGTTATATTCCAACTCCTTTTCATCAGCTTTCAAAAACAACTTTCTTGGTGTACATATAATTTTTGTATTATTTAAAAATATTATAAATTTTGAAAATATGGTGTCTGAACAATTGTGGGATCTGGCTATTTGAGTTCATTTTGTGCAATTAGCATGACCTTGACAAATGACCATTAAACCCAAAAATCTATAAGTTTCTTTCTTTTCCTAGATGGTAACCATTCACAAAGTCCGGTCAAGGAACTTCAAGTGCAAAAGCTCTTGTGCAAGACTCATTCATCTTTAAGACATAAAGGCCTTGATCTCTTAACCTTCTGATCTTAAAATCAATATACCTCTAAAAAGCCAGAACTGTAAGCCCTCCAAACACTTGGGTAAAGTTACATGATCTAGAACTAAAGTTTTAATGAACAAACATGCGATTTTTTTTCTTCGAGTCACATGACCTTGACCTTTCATATCTGAACCCTGAAATCAACATGCTTCCTTTTACTGAAATGGGAAGTCATCCAAAAAGTATGGTGAAGGAACATGGTCAAGAACCAATGCTTTGTGATGAAACTTAGTGCCCAAAATCAATGTTTCTCCCCTACCCCTCACCACAAGTACAACCCATCTACAAAATTTGGAACAAGTCTGTTATGTAGAATTTGTGTTATTGTGCAAAATCTATTTTTCTTCTTTTACAGTTCACAGTAACCTTAACCTTTAAACACTGATCCCAAAATTCAACAGGCTTCCTTCTTTCCCCCAAATGCAAGCTATCCACAAAGTTTGGCAATGATACTTAACAAAAAAATTAAGTTAGTGTGCAGAAATGAAAAGATAACAGATGTACAATGTCATTGCATTAATTCCTCCACATTTCTGCAGTGGCACATACAAAATTAAAAAACTGCTGTAACAGTCTGAAAATTTAATAAGGTCATCTACATATAAATACAATCATGCCTATCAAATTTAATGTTCTATCTACAGTACTTTATCATGTTCACAAGGTATCTGTAATAAATTGTCCTGAAAGTTCCACAAAACAAAGAGTTGAAATGGTCTAAAAATCAAACAAGGTCTTCTACATATGCCTACAAAAAAAACTAGCAAAATTTTATTTGGTTACGTGAAATGCTTTTGTGCAATCTTTTTTAGTATACTTACTAGGACTTAGGGTTTTGTGGCACAGCAGTATAAGTAGATTACATAGTGCCAAGGCAAGTGGAGTAAAGTGCAAGTTAATGACCCAGACTTATTCAATGATAGAATTTGAAACTTTTCAGTCCAACATGCTAAAGGCTATTCCATTTAAATATACATGCTACCCAGGGAACACAGTTTTTAAAAAATATTCGACAGGGTACTTTGATTTCACAGAGTTCATATTAAACTGACAAGAAATTTCTAAATTGCATCTATGGGTGAGTAGCTCCACTTTAAAAGTACCTTCTCTGGGTCCCATGTATGTTTTAATGGAACAGCCCTAGCCACTATGTCGCTGCTAGCTCCTGTCTCCATTATTTGCCTCTTTTGACATGATGGAGGGTGGACCAGGCCAATTCCACATTAAAAAGTCTGCATGGGGATCTCAGGAAAGACAGGACCAAACAGATGAGACCAAATCAAGAATGCCCTCACCGCTTACTAAATTCGCTTGACCTCTGACAATTTTCACTTACCATATCAAGTTGGGGAAGTGAATTCTTAAACCCTGAGTACATACATTTAAGTACCATACCATACTACATCTTGTTTCAAGTCACGGAAATTTATTCTCAGTAAATATATAATTTCTGCAATTTTCATTGGCAATTATTTTCATTTCTTAGCATCCACTTCACTATAAGCCTGATGCTTGATGATTTTACTTGTAGATGTCATTGTTTTGTGCTCTCTAGTAACAGGTAACAATGAGCAGCATTAGGTGTGGGGTTTGAATACAGTTTAAGCTGTTTGAGGATAATCATTCCAATAGGTGTATGGACTGTGAATCAGGATGTGTTCAGTGGATGGAGAATAGATTGGTGACAGTTTCTGACAAACAGCTGTCCTCGGCTAGCAACATAGCCAAGAAGCAGTCCTCAAAAGATGCAAATGATATTAACCTTGCCATCACCAATGCCCTGCCTCTGTAGAGAACTTCTTAATGTCACATTCACTTAAGGCCATTAAGTCACCAATGAAGGAAAAGGTCTGGCATAATTTGATGACACAGGACTCGTCATTGGACTGCAGCATCATTGTTACCCACTGTTTCACCACACTCTTTCAGCTTACTGGAGCAGCAATGGCACTGTATGGTGACCCACATGAACCATTCCTGACAACTGAACACCACACATGCACCCTAATATTGGCAATGGAGACTTATCCCTTGACAGCTGCAACTAGACATGGGATTTAATGTCAGTCAGCCCCATACCTCCTCTATACCAGCTCTGGTATTATCTTCACTTAAGTTTATGTCACCAGTGCTGGGTACAGTGATCTGACCTCCTGACACACCCATTTATTGACCCAAGATACTGATGGCATCCAACATCTGGACAAACAACTTCTACCTCCAGCTTTCTCTCAGATGCACAGTGTACCCAGTTTCTTTCCCCACTGCCTGTCTTCCAAAGAAAATGACGCCAAGCTTATGCTGTTGTTTTCTGACATCCATTTGGGAGGAAACTTCAACATTTCACCACAGATTCTCTCCTGTAGAAAAGGCCAGGAGACTGTTCACAAATCAAATGTACCAGGATTCTACTCAAACACAGACCTGCCAACCCTAACAAGACCTTCTCAGTAGGGTCAGTTTTCAGTATGGTGTAACAAAATATAATGTACCGCTATTGTCAAGCTAGAAAACATGTATTTAAAAATCCAAAGTGTGATTCAAGACAGATGTACTGACAGGAAACATTGTGTTCAGCTCAGACATTTGTAAAGTTTACTTTAACCGTATTTGCCTCAATTACAGAGTCACAAACTGCAGTTCCAAACCCTATGGAGCTCAATGGCTTCTTGATTTCTCTCAGCTTGACATAAGCCTTTGGAAAAAAAAAACTGGTAACAGCAATCATCTTTCCACCATGTGATGTATTCAAATCAACAAATGATGTCCACTAAACATAACTGTTGCCTCTCCTGCTTTTCTCCACAAGAATCTTAACATTTTATTTTATTCTTCTGTACCATTAAAACTTTTTAAGATGTTTATTGTATCTTTTGTCCTGACCGCTCACTTGTTTAACAGAAAAAAAAAACAAACACAACAGCTTGCTCATGCAGATGTCTTACATCACAAAATATATTCAGTTTAAGGCATCTGAGGTACTCCAGTAAAGTTAGTCTGGTTCCTTGACCAATTCCACTGAATCTAATATTAAACCTGGATCCAAATCAAACACGGACAAGCCAGAATCCAGATTTTACCGCAAACAATCGTATTTCCATAATCTATGCTTTCATTCCATAAGTCAGTATTTTAAGGGTAATTTCCCTAAGACTTACGGCAAAATCAAAAGGGTTGGCAAGTGTAACAACACACACAGGCATCCTTTGTAAAATTAGAGACCCCAATGTAAATTGTAACACAGTCTGAGCGGGACTCTACACAGTCAATATTGACACCCACCCACCCCAGGATACATGCTATTCACATGTATTCCTGAGTCTTACATGAACACCAGCTCCAGATGCATGTCTTCATGCTGCTAATTACAGGTCTTCCTGAGGCTTGCTCACATGAACACCACTTCCTCCAAGACAACCTCCACGTCCCTAATGCTGAATTGTTTGGTCAATGTCCTCCAAAACCACTAGGTGAGCAACATTATGTAAAAGATATGAAATCCTTTGTTCTCTCATTTCACCTGGGATTCCTTTTCAACAAGGATATATGTTGATAACATAATGCAGATTTTCACTCACCTGGACATGCAGTTCACAAATGTTCTCAATCAAATTCACCTCCCTTTAGATTGTGTCTTGACAACTCCCTTCATATTTTCTATCCTCTTGAATAATCAAATATAAACTTGGTAGTCCCTTCACCACCTGAGTCTTCCCAATGTAGTTGTGGATCTCATTCATTATTGATGTTGATGGTTGATGATATAAGCACATATTCCATGTTTAATCAAAAACAGATCAGAAATCTGGTTTTCCAGAGTGGTTACAAGCATAGTCAATAAGATGCAAGACCAGTTAAATTAATATGTGTGGATCTTGTTCATTATTAAGCTTGCCCATGATCTTAATGATATAAGCCCACATTTCAACTTTTATAGCAATCATACTAAAGGGTTTGTGTACATACTGACAGAAAATAGCAAAACAATATGCTCCTTCTGCTAATGCAGAAAAATCATAAAAAGTGTGACATTACCTCACAGGAGAGACCTCTGTAACCCACTGGACAAACACACTGCTCCACAGGGTATGCCCTGTCCTGTCCTGTTAGTCGATCTTCTGCTATATCGAGGCCAACATCACGCAGTCTGTCAGAACAGAAATACACATACTGCATCCCCATATCCTTTATATAGTAAGTAATTTGCAGCTGATCACCTAAAACTTGGAAACATGCTGTTCTCTAAAATCAATAAAGAAACTCAACATCTACAAAGTTTTCACACACAAATAAATAAGCACTAAAAATAGCCCTTCCATATATTATTTTCTTCACATTTTACATTTTATGCAGGAATTATGTTTTTTAATACTAAGTTACAGTTAGCTGGTCATCAAAATTTCAAGACGGCATATCAGAACAAAATTTTACTCGAGACTAGACTGTTTAGAATATATTACATGATACTGAAGCATGTTACCAACCCGCCCTCTTGCTGCTCTCTGTCAAATGTGGCTCGGATGACTACTGAATCCAGGTCTGCCAGAGCCATCATTAAGTGCTCCCTTGTTGCAACCTCACCATCCATACGGTACCAGTTTTGCTACAAAAATGCATGGCACATGTAAAGACAAAAGAGCATCATCACCTTACATCTCCATAAGACTATTCAACAGTTCTAAATGCAATTTACAATTTAAAAAATAATGCAAATACTATCACAAAGAAGAGGATATAAAGAGAAGACTGTCAGTGATGTCAATAACTGTGCTTATGACAGGTACTGTGGTGATATCATAAAAATAAGGGTTATATGGAATGTGGTCTCTCACATTTGAGTTATGCTCTGATATACCATGATGATATGATAAAAACAAAGGTTGTATGGAATGTGGTCTCTCACATTTGAGTTATGCTCTGATATACCATGATGATATGATAAAAACAAGGGTTGTATGGAATGTGGTGTCTCACATATGAGTTATACAATGATATACCCCATTGTATATAACATACATAAACTTGAACACAAAACTTATGCTATTCCATTTAAACGTACACAGTACCCAAGAAAGGCATTTTTTAAAATGATATATGCCAGGGTACTCAGATTACTCAGAATTCACATGAAAAATGAATATGGGCAACTACTCCACACAAAAACTGCCTTCATTTGGTCATATGTATATTTTACTGGAATAGCACTTAACGAAGAATCTTCATTATGCCAGAAAGTTGCATCGCTGTCTTGTCATATGATATGCACAGACTTGACCAGAATGATCACTGGCAGTGTTTTTGAAAAAGCTCAAAGGATCCAGTGTGTCCAAAACTAAGCTTATAAATACTTCTACTTATTTTTAGGACAATCATCAAGACAATATTTCCCTTACCTCAAAAAAGACCACATTGAAGGCTGTTCTTTGGTTTGGTCTAATGGTTGTTCTTGTTCTGTGCACAAGAGTAATATCATTGCCCTGCAGAAATATTTTGGAAAATATAAAGATAATGATAAATTACATAAAACTGAAAATTAAACAAGATATTCTATCTAACATTCAACTGAACATTGGCAAACACAACTTTAGGTACCATATTTACCATCATATGTTGCAACAATGTAAACGAATGGGATGCCCTCAAGTATTTTTTTTTATATATTTGTTAATGTGCTGCAAGTCCTGGAACATTACAGATCAATATTTCTATTTCTCCATGATGACAGTTCTGGGATGCTTGTTTTGTAAGCTTCTTCAATGGACTTTGTATGTTAAAGTTGTATGACTAGTTCATTATCCCAATCACTAATTAGGTAGACAGATCCAAGCAATGCATTTGCTAAAAAGATCGACTTAATGGTTGAGTAAAATCTAGGTTTCCCATTCAGCCCAAAGTTTGTCTAATATAATGACACAGTTATAATCATACATCTAAAAGCAATACCCCACTGTGTAGTCCAGAACATGTTTGCACTTCAACATTTTGAAAGAGAAAATAAGCGAGAACAATATAATTACTTTGCTTTGAAAACAACCTGTAGGAAAGGTCACTTACATCAATGAAAATTTTAATTCAACAATTACAAGTGCACTATATACTGTGAACAGCTGAATAGTTGCTCCATTGAGCATGAACCTCAGTACTCAACAACATTTAACTCATACTGTGCCCAACCATTTTTGATGTGCCAATTACTGTGATGTCTGTATAGGTGCAATTAAGACTTGTTGCAAATTATTTTTTTTTACATCCTTATATATCTGGATTTATTTGAAAAAAGGCAAAGAGGGAAAACAAGCGTATACAAGAAAGAAGGGAAAAGGTATTTATGATATATTGATGGTGCAGAATTTGGGTGGGGTTGCAAGTCATTTCTCATTTTCAATGCTCTGGGACAAATTTACCAAGTGATTTAATTTAGTTCCTTAGTTTTAGGAGAAGGAAAAAATTATAATTGTTTTGTCCTGTGTGACTTATAAATATTTCAGAATGCTCAATTAATCACACATTATTTCTGAAATTAAAATTGACCAGCCCCTGATAAATAATAAACCAGTAAATATGAACACCATTAGATACTCATGTCACAAACTCAAAGAACATTATAAAGTATGTTCAAAAATATCCAGATTGTTTTACCATTGTTTAACATTGTTGTACCATTACAAATTAGTAATGTATTAATTTCTTTCATTAGAAAGCCTTTAAAATTACACCAAAATTGTTTGTAGTATTTCCTGGAAACTTAAATCAGTATCCTCAAAACACAATAACTGCACACAAAGATACTCTAAACTAATACATCCAAGCCCTCTGCATTATTGCATAACAAAAGCCATAATACCGAAATTTTGACAAGAGGTTCATTCCTATCCACTGCTGATCTGTTGTTCCGTGGACGAAACCGGAGCTCAAATCTGAGAGACCCTCCATATGCTGTCACCTGAAAGAGACAAAAAATCTCTGGATATAATTACTTGGCACTTTTATGGTCAGAAATGTGCTAGTGTACTATTAAACACTGCAATACATATGCAAAGTCTATATGTCATAATCTCATATTTCACTGTCTGAATTACAAAGAATCATATTTGCTCTATAATTTGTCGGACAAAATTTCAGAAAGAGGAACTATATCCATTACTTCACTAATTACATTTAAAGTCCTTTACAACACTGTAACTTATCTGGTTATGCTTTTGTTTGCCACCCCACCCCCCTTACCCAAACATGTTTATAACTCCATAATCAAACAAGAGGTTTACATTAATTATGATGTGGTGAAGTTCTGAGTATACAGTCCTACCCATTTACGTCGACATCTTCGGGCCCGAGGAAATATTGTCAACATAGGCGGATGTTGAGATAAGTGTTGGGGGGGTGGGGGTGAAAAAAAGATAGAAGTTAAATTCTTCAATAAGGGGTGACCTATCAGTGAGTAGAATTTACACTTCGAGAAAACAAACAATACAAATATTGATTATATGAAGACAAAACCAGTGTGAAATACACTTGTATATTGACAAATTACATTTTGGTTACCTTTGTGTAATAAAATCCAAAATAAAATATTGCATCAGTTCACATCCTGATATGAAAAACATTCACTACGATATTCAATGTCGGCATAAGTACATGGTTGCATAGTTGTTATTTACACACTTCAAGTACATGTACTTAAATTGGCCTAGATTTTGGTCAGTCTGTTCCCATCTTATTGAGGCTACCAAGGGGATGGGGCTGTTCACAGAGAAATGAAAACCTGTCCACAAGTTGGTTTAAACAGTACACATATTTAGTTACAGAAGTCATCATGAAAAGTACATAAAAGCGAACAAGAGATATGCGGCTGATATGATTAATGAAGGCATATTATTGTATACACTGACACATGCTAATGAGGTATTAAAAGAAAATGATTCTTAAAATACAATATTGTAACAATGTCAGCTCAAGTGGTATACTTTTAAAATTTTTCAGACATCTTTGCGAGATGCCCCACCCTCAACTTCCTTAACAGCCAGATATTTAGTTTCCAGAGACTGTAAATTTAATCTGCGTCTTACACTGCCTTTGGTAGCCGTCGTAAATATAAATAAAGTTAAAAAGGAAACTTTCACAGCACAATAAACTTGTTTTAATCACCGATCACTTTGGAAAATGCAAGAATCAATCAGATTTCATTGCTTTTATTTAAGTCGCCACGAGAGGCCAACTTTATAGGACCAAACAAAAGCCTGTTTTTTTATCTGACCGCGACATTAAAGCCTGGCGGCAAGATCAACTAATTGTTGAATAAAGTAATGGTCAGAACTAGCCACCTGCCGGCATAAATGATTAGGCAGGAAAATTAAAGCCTGGCGGCAAGATCAACTAATTGTCGAACAAAGTATAGGTCGGAACTGGCAGCTTGTCGACATAAATGATTAGAAAACAAAGGATTTGTTCAAGCTGGGACCAAGGCCTTCTGTTGACATGTACGTTTATTTTTTATCTCGACATCGACATATGCATGACAATTGTGGTAGTAATAGTAGACAAAGGGACCGGGACTTTGCTTTTTTGTCGAAATAGGCGGCTTGTCGACATAAGTGATGTTGATATAAGTGGGTAGGACTGTTAACTTAAATCAGTTCCATCCATTCTGACACGAGTACAGGAAGCTTATGAAAACTTATTGCTTAAAAATTAATTCATCTTGACATGAATATATAAAGCTCATCAAAACTTACAGAAAGCAGATTATACATGGTGCTTTGAGTTTCAATAGTACAAGTGCAAAAATGTACCTCCATGTTTAAAAAACTGTTTCTGTTTACTTGACAATCACATTTATTTACATATTTATTAACTTTGAGTTATTTATGGGCAGGGTAATTAAACTACACCAATATTTCAAAACTGTAATTTTGAGTAGCTAGCACTAAATATGATTTAAACTGAACCCAGAATGTTTTTATGCTGCTGTACACCTTGAGTCACATGATTGCACCTGTGTCAAATTGACAATCACTGGGAAAGTGATTAATTGTGGGCTTTCAGATAAAGTCAAAGCTGTCTTGCTGACTTTAATCAAGAAATATTAAAAAATAATCAAAGTTGTCTTCAATAGCAATCACTTCAAATATATTGTAATTTCTGTCTGTGAGTGTATCTATCATTTTGTTGTTTGTATGCGTGTGATTCCCATTTTAAGACCCACCTTGTCTCCAAGGAAACGAGCTGGAAGGGACCAGAAGTATGTATCACGAGGGAGTGATGGGAAATCACTGAAAACCAGCTCCAGGTTCTGACGGTCAATCGTAAAACGCTGACCCTCGACTGCTTTACCCATCATGTCTGCTAACGTAATTCCCTGGTCATCTCGAGTGAATGAGGCACCGACCTGGACATGTATTAAATTTAAACATAAAAAATAATTGTATTTACATTTCTTTACAGGAAAAAAATAGGCAATGAGATATAAATAGGGAAATCAAGATTCATCACTAAGACGGAGTGATATATACCCCTCACTCTGCTAAAATGCCTGTTAGAAGAACAAAGGATTGTATTAAATTTAAACATAAAGTATAATTGCATTTATATTTGTTTTATACAGAAAAATAGGTAATGAAATATAAATAGAGAAATCAAGATTCATCAATAAGATGGAGTGATATATACTAAAAAAATAACAAAAATACTTAAAGAATTTGTAACAGTAAAAGGCACATCTAGACCACTCCAGGCTAATATATATATACAATTTCATAGATATCTTTAATGATTGATTCTGGAGTTCTGCCCTGGAAACAAACATGAAAATGTTAAAAATACTGAACTGAAGAACAAAAGGCACATCTACATCAAAACAAAACCTAACATGAGTTCCAAATTTTATACAGATAATTTAAATGCTTTTGGAGTTTTCTCAAGGAAACAAAAGTACAAATAATAGATGGATGGATGGACAGACAAAAGAATGAAAACAAAAAAAATATTGACAAAGATTTGTGAAAAGAATAGGCAAGTTTGGATCCTAGTCTAATATATCAACTAAGTTTCAGAGATACCTTGAAAAGTTCATCATTTTGCTCTTAAATTACAACAGAAAACCTAAAAAGGTAATTCTGTCCTAGCATATCATTCTTAATTAAACAATTTTATATTTAGAATCTGATCAGGTATATTTCTATGTTGGTATATGCATGGTTTGCCTATCAATTGTCTTGTCTACAGATTGTCAGACATGTCTAAAGTAACAAAAATACTAGTCAAACCTTGAGTAAGTTCAATTGATATGAGCTAGTGTTGTCACTAATGTCATTTAGCTGAGAGAATAAATATTATTAATAATCCACAGAGTAAAACTTCAAATATTAACTTGCTGATTTTAATAAAATCAGAAATTTGAAAATTATCAATATGAACACTCTTGAGTATAGTATGCAAGTAAGTGATAAGCATCATTTATTGATATGCATCACTTACTATGAAAAAGGCAAGATCCATGAAACAATTGCAATTTCTGATATGTGTACTGAGTGGTGTGAGTGCTGGCTTAGTGGTTATCCATGCCATGGAATGACTCTATGGGAACAACAATGACAATACTATGTGATGCCAGAAAAATGTTTTGCATAGGGGCATGTACATGTTCTTTCCTGGTGCAAAATATTTTTGTTTTTTTGTGTGGAATTTCTTTAACAATCACTGAATATAATATTTCAAGTTTTGAAGTTGTCTGAGAAAAAAATAAAATTTTCTCCCTCCAGTGATTCTGTTGTACTGAAATTTGCCTTCGCCACCAGATACCAGATAAATAAATCTTGAGAAACCAGAAACTGAAAACTAGAAACAAAGTTTTACAGGAGACTAACCATGTAGATATGATATGTAGGATCAAATCTAGAACTGTGGGATTCAAGCTAAATTTGAAATAATTACATTTTTTTAAAATGAACAGTGGAAACAAATGCATAATTATATTTTCAAGCCCTACCATATTTACTCGCTTACAAGTCGATCATTTTTCTTACTAAAAACATTATTAATGCAGAGTAGGGGTCATCTTATAAGCAAGATATGACCTTACAGTAATGGCTGTAAATTCTGAGACACTCTAAAAGTAATATTTTTGGGACATGAAATTATAGCAATTGTTTCATGTGTTATAAGTCTTGGGCCAACTTCAACATTCAATCTGATTAAAATCAGATCCCCACTGTCATACGTGAAGATCTGACAGCGACCGCTTAAGGGTCATGTTCTGGTGACCTATGTTATTACCATAATCGCTAATTTTATCAGCCAATCAGATGAAGCCTTATATCTTCAAATTGGAAGACTTAGCAGAACAGCTGAAGAGCATTAGTGTGTGTCAATCAATTTGATTCACTTTAAAATTTCTGAAAGCTGCATTTCCACTGACCAACTCAAAGGTCACCAGAACATGACCCCTAAGAAGTCACTGTCAGATCTTCACCCAGGACAGTCGAAATTTGATTTTAATCAGGTTGCTTCGACATTTTTTCTACTAACCAATCAATATCATAAAAATACAATAAAGATGTTTCAGAAATAATGCCTTGAAAGTAACTGCAACACAGTTAAAACTCAATTTTAGTTTGCTTTGATATTAGTGACCATAACCGGTTACACAGGTATGGTAATTGTGCTAATATTACAGAGTACAAAGGAATTAAACATCAAAGTACTTAGCCACAAGACAAAATTCCCTCAGGGTTTAAATATTTATTGTAACCTGCTGCAATTGCTGTTGGAAGACAAAAGAAAAATCTGCCAATTATGAACAAAGGAGATGCCAAAAATACCAGCTAGCCAATGTATGTATTTTTATGTTCAAACTTCCTTTAAACTTGATCCTCCTAATTTTTTTATTTCTTTTGTATTATTTTCCTTTATTCCTGTCCAAGGATGGGCAGTTAACCAAGTGTTTTGACAGAGTTGCTAATTAGATAAATACAACCTTACTCCTTTAGCAGGTAAAAGCTGCACTGCTTTGTTTATCCCAGTAGACAATCTGCAGCACTACTGTTGTTTTTCTCTATAAAGTCTATAACTTGTGTATAATGAATTTGATACTTGTTCAGTGCCATGTTGAGTCCCTTTGATCATGCCACACAACTGACACCCATTCAGTTGTGGCAATCCTTAGATGTGATTTCAAAGACTATGATCAGAGCGTTTCCAACAGACCCAAGCTCAACCTCTACAGTGTCCTGTCAATTACAGTGTACTTTGTCAATTAGATATCATACATCATGAATTGATAAAATTAGGTACTTTCACCAATATGGGAAAAAGAAAACATAATGCATAAGATGGAGCATTTAAGGTTATAGACTTGGCAGAGAAAAACAACACTAATGCTACGTAACATGTATTTGGTGTGTCGGAGAAACAGATGCATGACTGGCACAAGAAAAAGTCAGTTCAAGTTGATAGTGCCAAACATATCAAGAAACTTTGAAAAATTGAAAGCTCTTATGCAAATTTGGAGTTTGGTTTGAACCAGTGGGATCTAGAGTTTCTGGTGCATTTGATGCAGTCTGTGAAACAGAAGTTTCAGCAACATCAAACATACCAAGCTGTGATCCCTGTTGGCACCATGTTGGTGCTACAACCATTGGATGTTTGCGTAAACAAACCATTCAAGGCAAATACACATTAACAATGGCACAAAACTGTAGATGGGCCCAAAGAATTCACAAAGGCAGGAAATATGAAGTGTCCATGGATTGAGTTAGTATCTCAGTGGGTGTGTAATGCATGAAAGGATATTCCAAATCAGATGGTGGTCAAGTGATTTAAGAAATGTGGTATTTCCAATGCAATGGATAGGATGGAGGATAATGAAGTTTCAATGATTTCATTCTTGATAAGACTGACACCAAAGTAAGAACAGATGACAGTAAAGACCAAGAATCAGAACTGGACAATGAATCAGATGAAGAATCAGAGTTGTACGATGTTTATGATAACCAGATGACAGTGGAGAAATTCAGAACTTTATTAAGTAACTCCAATGATGAAGATGAATTCTTGGATTTTTAACCAGATGATATCAGACAGTGACATTTACAGGATACCATGAACCATAAAAATGTGGATTTTACTTTGTTTATTATAGTACCTTTGTAATTATAAGCAAGTACATACAGTACCTTAATTTTTCATTAAATTCCTCCTTTATTTAGAAAATTCCCCCCTCCCATATTTCAAATGGTACACAGGTTCTGAAAAATTAACAGCTCACTTCCTTACATAAGTCAAAATGTTATCTGTGTTATATATCCATGATGGGCTTACTATACAAATGTTTTCTTTATTATATGCACAAGATAAAAAGTGGATATACTATAATGCATAAATACAACTTCATACAAGGGAATCCAACAAGAAGGCATGGCCTGCATATTGAGCCCACAACCAACCGAAAAACTACAATCAAACAGTTACAAAGTAGTTGAAATGATTGACAACACTGGAAAAGTGATTTTACTTTCAACTAATGTGGGCTAAACAATAAATCAGCATGGCATGGGATGTGGCTAAAGAAAAGAGGTGACCATTTGGGAAGTTGGGCTACTTGTATTTATATGTGCTGTGCTTTACTAACAGTGGCTCTGTTCCATGTGGTGCTCTGACAAGTTCTGGAAACGCCCATACAGAAACAGTTGATACAGCCATCGGGGTACTGATCACTGAGGTAGAAACTGTTAGGCTTACAAGAGTCACATAGTGGACCATTTATGTTGGCCTGAAAAATTAAGATTATTTGATAAAAATACAAATTCACAGATCTGGCTACTCTTAAAATATCTAATGAATGTGCTTACAAATGATCCACATGCTGCTGCAAAGTTATTCTCATTTCTCTGATCAAAATTACATGACTTCAAACAGTAACATGGTTCATACAGCACTGGAGTGTTTTTTCTCAATACTTTTTCAAGATATTTTCAAGAACTTCAACAAGTTTCCAAGGAGTAACTTTATGAAAACTGAATGGTCTCTATATTATTTTGTTTATCACTACATAAAGAAGAAGAAAAGCAGATATAATATAAAACTACAACCCCTCATATACAAGGATCTTTCAAGACCATACAAACCCTGTGAAAAATGTCAACAATGGCTTATGCAGATAGAGGCATCAGTAAAAACAAGGTATACAAATTCAATTTGATTCTAGACCATCATTCAAAATGCAGTTATTACCTGAAATATCATTCATTTATATTTTCCTGCAATGTTACAGCCAGGTGAGCTAAAAATCATACTTAACTCAAATTTCTATATGAATAGTAATGGCCTTGAGAAAAACATAGAGACTTAAAAAATCATGTAACCTAGATATATGAAAAGGAGTTATCCACTATATTACAGACAGTCACATCTTAATTTGCAAAGTTGAAACACCAACCTTGCAAGTACATTGTCTTGTAACTGGGTCAGGTCTGGTGGACAAGCTGCCTCTTGGATCACAGTACTCTTCAACTGAAAAAAAAAGTGACATGATGATAATTTGTCAGATTGACCATAATTCTCCACTGACAAGTCCATGCTTGCCAAATGACAATCTAACCCACCAATCTAATAATAAACCCATCCTTCTGAATTGTAAAAAAATTTACAAGGCTGGCATTGAACTTATTATCGACTAAATATAGTGGTCCCTCACTACAAGGCATCACAGTATAACAGGTCTTTCATGACACTGTCTATCACTAAAGGACTGCAGTGTAACAGTTCCTTTCATAAGGCACCCCATTATAACACCATCTCTCACTGAAAAACTACAGTATAACATGGTTCCTCACCACAAGACACCCCAGAGTATAAATACAAGTCCCTTTCATAATACACCACAGTATAACATGGTCCCTCACAAAAAGACAACCCGGAGTGCAGGTCCCTTTCATACAACACCTCAGTAAAACATAGTCCCTCACAATAAGACAACCCAGAGTACAGGTCCCTTTCATTAGACATCACAGTATAACATGGTCCTTTACTATAAAGCATCCCAGAGAACAGGTCCCTTTCACATGGTCCCTCACAGTAATACACATCAGAGTACAGGTCCCTTTCATTACACACCACAGTATAGCATGGTCCCTCACTATAAGACACCCCTGAGTCAGTCACTTTCATAAGACAACAGAATAACAAGGTCCCTCACAATACAACAAACCAGAGTATGGGTTTCTTTCATTACACACCACTGTATAACATGGTAAATCACTATAAGATATGGCAGTATGAAAGGTCTCTTCTATAGGCAATCCAGTATAACATAGTCCCTCATTGTAAGACAACCAGTATTACAACTCCCTTTCAAAAGATGCCCCAGTATAACATGGACCATTTAAAAACCAGGTATGGTCATGAGTCCAATTACATTATCTAATAGTTATAATTGTATAATATACCCCAGTAAAAGGTAATGTCATTAGTAACACTGTACACTTTTATTACTCTCTTGAACAGTGCTATAGTGATGGAGTACTGTGATCAGTGATGTCAATCAGGTTGATAAAAGTTGATGCAAAATGCTTTGTTAAGTTAAGTGACTGACTCATATTACTTGTCTTCTTCACTTGCCAATCTTTATCACACAATGGGTATTGCTTTCTAACTGATGAACTTTCTTGTCCATACTGTCATGTTTTGAACTTTCAATCAAGAATCTAAATTTGTAATCCAATATTAAATTTCACTTTTAAGTATTCTCTAGCAGAAAATTTAACCACAACAATGCTTTCAATAATCATTTTACCCCTCCTCCACGAACATTCTAAAAGTCTGCATTTAGCATTGATCTATCTCCTAAATAATCACAATGACTCATGCTCTGGATAATACTCTTTTATGAAGAATTTCAGAAACAGTGTTATGCATCCATTCATCCTATTACTGGTTAATCAATTGAGCTTAATATATGTAGTAACAGTATTGTAGTACATTTCATCAAACCCATAAGTACAAAAATGGCAATACAAATATAATAATATCAAAACAAATTACATGTACCTTCTGAATTAGCAAATTACAATTTTGTCCCCAAATAGGTCATTTTTATTGCAATGACAAATGAATCAAAACATATTACCTGGCACTCGTCGGCATGTGCTGCCCAGGATAAGTGGATTGCCAACATAGCCATCAATGCACCTTTCACATCGGCGCCCTGTATACCCCTCTGGACAATTGGTACATGTGACATTATTGTCAACATCCAAAAAGCAGGTTCGGCTGAACCTGAAATTACATCAAGTTAAAATCCAATAATGTAAAAGAATGTGATACAAAAGAATGTTTGAGCAGGTAATAACCAAGTCCCCATTGACCAAATATTTCTCACTGATGATTCAGAAAACTCTAGATTTTAATGTTAAATTTAAATATAGTCCATTGCTTTTCAATAATAATAATAATGATAGTAACAATAATAATAATAATAATAATGCCATAACTTGCATGTGAGTTGGATTTAGGTGTGGGAGAGTCACACTCTCACTAATTCATTCACACCTGTGGCACAACAATGTTGAAACATCTGGAGACAGTCCGGATGCAGTAGATGGCTATTTGTTCCAACTGCACCTGAGCTGATGCCTGCACTGTCCATGCAGCTCTTACCATCTGCCTTCAAAGACAGGGGATGAGCATATCTACTGGACTGCCTGATTGACCAGAAAGGACCTTCCTGAAGAAACCATGTGTAGATGTCCACTCTCATGCTTGCCCTATTCCCAGATGGTGCTGGGGAGTTTTGCAGAAAAGTGTGTTTTGAGGGAGGGGGAGGGGGGTGCTCAGCAATGCACACTACCTAATTCAAAATAAGTCAACTTTTCATAAAAGCCTATATAAAATTACTGGAAATTCAAATCTGACCAAAAAAATAAAATATGTCTGTTTTCTTTGAAGTATTTATTATACTTACAAACTAAAAATAGCTGGTAGACTTAGCTATATCCATTATCATGACCACACATGCCCATACTCACAAAATCACAACTACACAGACATTAAATACCAAGTTTCCGTCTTTAAAATACAATAGATAGTCAATCCATAAAAATCATAATAATTTGTGGTAAACAGATTTTTCACCAAAAAAGTTTCTTTTAATACTGAAAAATTCAAATATATTTTCACAAACTATGTCTATAAACAGACATCAACATGTCTGAGAAATGAAAAGAATATGAATATTCTTTAAAAGCAACATAAATGAAGACAATGTTTACTAAAAATGTGTTTTATATTTTGCTTATTTATTGCCTCAAATCCAAAGCCCTTTCCGAACGAAAACAATTAGGGAAACCATCAGGATTAAATAAAGCAGCTTGACAACTTCTCAGCTATTTTCTGTCTGATGAAGTTTTAGTAAATTAAAGCTAGTGCAAATTCATTGTGACTTCAGCTTACATCTGCAATATGAAGGTTTTCATTGTAAACACCTTACAAAAATAACTATATTATCTCTCACAGACAGCACCCATCCAATCTATAGTAAACTCTTATTCTATCTCCTTCTATGCCATCCACTATCTAGGACTAACTCTTCAGGCAATAACCACTGTTGAACAATCATCATATTTATTTATACTAGTTCTCTGAACATGTGATTTGCTGTTTTATATATTTTGGGTCTCCTTTTGTTTCATTTTAGCAAAGTATGGCTGTGTTAACATGTACAGTAAATCTGTGTATGCCAGGTGCTACTCGTGTAAGTTTCATAACAGACCAGAGACACCACTGTAACCATTAACAGAAGTATCATATCTTTAAATAAAGAGTAACGACTACGCCTTGGTATGAGTAGAGATAAGAGACCTGAAACTGCTTACTGATGGCTAAAGGAAGTGTGCATGCACTTAGTGATAAAGGGTATTGGTCAAACATTTGATTCAGAAAGCTAATGTCACATCACTTTGTGAGAAAATAACACATCTTAAAGGTGAATATTTTATAGCATATATGATACTTCTTGCGATTTAAACTTAATGGAGTACATATGGATATAAATACTGTGAATATTGAAATCTGAAATAAAAACCTCTTAAACTGAAGAATATGGTCATATATTTTTTACAAATATCCATGAACTATTTTATTACTGTTCTCCTGCACCAAAATTACAACTAAGCAGTGACAATTAGGTTTCATTGAGTCATATTTTATTTGAATCAGGAGGTGTCAGATTAAAGGTGTGATGATGGGATACCAATGCCAATCATAATTATCCATTTTATTATTCTTCCAAAGTCACTGAATTACAATAAGAACATCTATTATTATTTCACTCACAAGTGTAATCTAGTGCAATACTCTCATGTATAAGCAAATCAGACAGCATATCAGTGCAATTATGTTGAATGCACATCAACTTAATAATAATTTTGAAGATGAATTGGGGTCTTCTCCTGTAATGGGTCCTTTATTTGTTCATGCATGATCTCTACCCAAATTATTAACTGATCTTTATACACATTGTTTCTTGGACTTGACAAGCTTTACTTGTTTTATGTACAAAATATTACATAAAACAAGGTACCTGAAGCACATTAACTTTTCAGTTTTAATAGGAATAATGATTGAGGTACAGTGTGACCCCGCTATAGCACACTCCGTTATAACACGAATTCGGATATAACACAGTCGTGGTGTGGCTCCCGAAATTTCATATACATGTATTTTTCTCGTACATGGAAAAAAAATTCTTTCTTAAAAGTACGAAAAAACACAAAAAAAGTTTATTATCATTTTAGGGAAGAGATCGCGCAAGAATAATACAAGACGATCGTGGCGTGGCTACTGAAATTTTATATACATTTTTCTCATACAAGAAAAATTAGTGTTTTCTTCTTAAAAGTACGAAAAATAGCATGTAAATTTTTTTTCTTCAGGAATCGTGCAGGGCTTTGCCAATATCGCAAACTGCGATTTTTTTTCCTTACTGGCAGCAAAATATACCATCTGCAACGTTCCCTCTAATATTTTTCCCGTGTGCGTGGAATTTTGAAACTGCTGTGCAGCATATGTATTTGCTATCAAAACTTGTGCATGGAATTTTGATCATCTGGCAATTTTTTTTATTGGCGACATTGTTGCCTGTTTAAACTTGTATATACAACCACTGGTTTGGAGTGGAGAAATTCAGAGGCCTCATGAAAGGAAGCCGTAAAGTTGATATAAAATGCACTGAAATTTATCTATTGTTACATAAACAAATTCTTTGTCCATATTGACAAACCATCTTAACATTGCACTGTTATATCATAATCCACTTATGTTGACATCTAGCATGAGTACTGTATGTTTTGAGATATCTGCTTTTTTTTCAAATTTATATTTCTGGTAGCGGAGATCAACCGGACGAGGCATTATCTCATAATCTATCTTCGTCGGATTTTCGGCCGCTCACTAGTAATTAATATATTTACACAGACTGACATTTGTATGTGGATGGTGAGTAAAATTCCTCTTTTTTTCACTCAATTAAATCCTTCAGAACATTCACATTTTCTGTAGTAATCCCTGTCATCAGACCAGAACACCTGTGTCTCTATTGTTGATTGACCCTTCTTAAAATTTCTGATGCATGCATGGAAGGCAGCATCACTCCACTACCATAAATGTAAAAAAAAAAAACCTCTCACTTGTCTATTCAATAGGCAGGGAGGAACAGTAAAAACAAAGAACCTTTCTTCAAAGGAAGCCATTACCGAACTTAAATAAAAGCAATAGAATCTGATGGATAGTTTCATTTTCCAACGTGACTGGAACATTTTTACTGTGCCATGAAATTTTCCTTTTTACAGGAAAAAGGTTTATGCTTATGAACTCTACTGACGGCGCTTAAAACATAAACTTTTACCGACTTTGGACATACTGAAAATTAATGTGCTTCATCATTCGTTACGTGATTGTGCTTTTTTTTTCCAATGAATTCAGACCTATATGACCTGTGACAAAATTATTGAACATTTTAAATCTGTGTGTGTGCATATTTTCAATGGAATTACTTGTATTGTGGATTCAATGTATGTGACGTGATTCGCGGGTGAGTACACAGTGTTGATACTTTATTCATTGCTATGCATTAGACATGTATATATAAACAGTATACACGTATATGTACCAATGCGTGACTCTCTGAATAAAATAAAATATTATATATGCCTTCTGTTTTCATTACAGGTGTTTTTCTCATTTAATATGCATCGATTTAAGATGAAAATTGTGCCAATGAAGCACATATTTTTTCGCCCACATTTATTACCTACACCACCCCCACCCCACCCCGCGCACATTTTATTGGGTACATGCATCATTTTCTTCTGCTAACTGACCTGGTTGCTTATAACACGGTTCAGTCTATAACACAGTCAGGTTCTATGGCTCCCAACTACCGTGTTATAGCAGGGTCACACTGTACTTCAAAATGAGCAATATCCTGAAAGCTGGTTAAGATAGCTTTGCATGTCGTCTAAACAAAATCATCTAATTAATATGATGTTGATTAAATAATGTCCAATGTACTATTATATTTTACTGAGACCTTCATTTATTTTCAAGATATTTAAGATTAGGATAAAATTCAAGATCTTCCAGGGCAGCTACACAATTAACTCATTTCAAGGCTGAACAAACCCATGTTATCTAATTAATGATAGAAGGTAAAAGCTAATAAACTGAAAAATGTAACTCAGATAAGGTCATCTGTACTTAAAAATATGAATATTCTGGACACACTCACTGGTTGGAAGAACTTGTAAGTGGACATGGGCATGGCTGGCAGTCATTTGCAGTTCCTCGTCTTGGGTCTCCATAGAATCTCTCCATACATCTCTCACATCGATCTCCTTCTGTGTTATGCAGACAGTTCTAAAGAAACAAAGAGACCAAATGTAAATGGTTTGATCATCTCAGATGATTTAAATTACACCAAAGCGAACAATGAAAATAAGCAAAATTTACAATGCCCACTAAAATCACTGATTTCATATCCTTATTAACAAACTAAACTAACTGAGTGTCCAAGGATAATTATTTATATACATTTGTACTGTTCTTACCCGACATCGGCCAGTTTGTGCTTCACAGTCATTGGAATGTCCGTTACAACTGCAGGACACACATTCCCCAAGGTATTCTCCACGCTGAACACGGTTAAAACCTGGAGCACAGTCCTGAAAAATAACAAAAATAATTGTCAATATTCTGTGTCATAATTATATTGTAAATCACAATACTTTTGGTATCAATCAATCTTAGCAAAATTTTAATATCACAATATTAGTGACATTTTTTTGCAAATCACCAGCATGCAACTTTGAGCAATAATGGTTTTACACAATCAAATGCAAGGCTGTGTGTGCTTGCTTTATTCCAATACTCAAATGCCAGGATGTGTGTGCTTGCTTTATTCTAACACTCAAATGTCAGGTACTGTGTGTGCTTGTGCTTGCACTTTCCCTATCCCAACACTCAAATACAAGGCTGTGTGTACTAGCTTGATTCCAATACTCAAATGCCAGGCAGTGTGTGCTTGCTTTATTCTAATACTCAAATGTCAGGTGCTGTGTGTGCTTGTGCTTGCTCTATCCCTATCCCAACACTCAAATGCAAGGTTGTGTGTGCTAGCTTGATTCCAATACTCTGATGCCAGACTGTGTGTGCTTGCTTTATCCCTATCCCAACACTCAAATGCCAGGCTGTGTGTGCTTGCTTGATTCCAATACTCAAATGCCAGGCTGTGTGTGCTTGCTTTATTCTAATATTCAAATGCCTGTCTGAGTGTGCTTGCATTATTCCAATACTCAAATGCCAGACTGTGTGCTTGCATTATTCCAATACTCAGATGCCAGACCGCATGCTTGCTTTATTCCCATACTCAAATGCCAGGCTGTGTGTGCATGCTCTATTCCAATACTTAAATGCTAGGTTGTGTGTGCTTGCTTCATTCCAATACCTGAATGCTAGGTGTTGTGTGCCTGCTTTATCCAAACACTCAAATGCCTGAATGTGTGTTCCTGCTTTATTCCAACACTCGAACGCTAGACTGTTTGACTGCTTTATCCCAACACTCAATGCTAGGATGTGTGTGCTTGCTAGATTCCAATACTCAAATGCTCAAATGTGTGTGGATGCCAGGCTGTTTCCATTATTCCAATAATCAAATGCAAGAATGTGTGTGCTTGCTTTACCCCAACACTCAAATGCTTGGCTGTAATGCATTATTCCAATACTTGAATGCAATGCTGTGTGTGCTTCCTTTACTCCAATACTCAAATGCCAGGCTGTGTGTTTTTGATTTATTCCAATACAAGTTAAGGGCATCATGAAAAGTACAAGAAACATGTCTCACTGCCAACATAATTTTACACAAACATTAACTACTGCTGTATACAATATCTGAATTTCCATCTACTCCATCTTTACTGTTACATAAAATTCTGCTATTCACTCTTTACTACTGCATAACATTTTTCTTTAAGACAACTACTCCCTTGTTATGCTTGCATAACATTCTGCCTGGGGACATTTACTCACTCTTTACTGTTGCATAACATTCTGACTTGGGACATCCATTCACACTTTACTGTTGCATAACATTCTGTTTGGAGACATCTGCTCACTCTTTACTGATGCATAACATTTTGTATGCCGACATCTACTCACTCTTTTACGTTTTCATAATATTCTGCCTAGGGATATCTACTCACTCTTTACTGTAGCATAACATTCTGACTTGGGATATCCACTAACTCTTTACTGTTACATAACATTCTGACTTGGGACATCTACTCGTTCTTTACTGTTATGTAACATTTTGTGTGGGAACATCTACTCACTATTTACTGTTGCATAACAGTTTGCTTGGGGACATCTATTCACTGCTCACTGTTGCACAAGATTCTGACTTGGGACATCTACTCACTCTTCACTGTTACAAAACATTTTGCTTGTGGACATCTCTCTTTACTGTTGCATAATATTTTGATTGGGGACATCTACTCCTCACTGTCGCATAAGATTCTGACTTAGATAATCTACTCACTCTTAACTGTCGAGCAACACTTTGCTTGGGACATCTACTCTTTTCTGTTGCATAACATTTTGCTTGGGGACATCTACTCACTCTTCACTCCAGCATAACATTCTGACTTCAGACATCTACTCACTCTTCACTGTCGTACAGCATTTTACCTGGGGACATTACTCACTACTCACTCTTTCCTGTTGCATATCATCATGCTTTTGGACATCTACTCATCTTCACTGTTGCATAACATTCTGCCTGAGGACATCTACTCACTTTTTCTTCTTGCATAATATTTTACTTGTGACATCTACTCACACTTCATTGTTGCATAACATTCTGACTTGGGACATCTACTCACTCTTCACTGTTTTATAACATTTTGTTTGGGGACATCTACTCACTCTTTACTGTTATGTCACTTTTTGCTTGCAACCATATGGGCAACTATGAGGAAGTACAACATCAGCTCAAACCTGGTGCAGGTTGTTGAGCACCTCTATGACAAAGCCACCAGTGCTGTCCTCATCAATGGCAGCAGAGGAGATTGGTTTCGAACAACAGTTGGAGTCAGACAGGGATGTATACTGTCACCTACACTCAACATTTTCCTGGAAAGGATCATGGAGGATGCCTTGCATGACCACAAAGGCACTGTCAGGATCAGAGGAAGAACAATCACCAACTTTTGCTCATAGATGATATTGATGGTTTAGCAGGAGATGAAAAAGAACTGGCTGACTTGGTTGAAAGCCTCGACACAACCTCCACCGCATACAGTATGGAGATTAGCGCTGAAAAAAACAAACTGATGACAAACAGCACCAAAAGCATCAGTGCAGAAATAAAGGTCAGTGGACAGAAGCTGGAAAGAGTCACAAGCTTCAAGTACTTGGGATCAATTGTCACAGATGAGGGCTCCAAACCAGAACTACTTTGCAACTTTGCAGGATTGCCCAGACAACAGCAGCAATAACAAGGTTGAGACCAATATGGAAAGATACCAACACTGCTTTTGGTTCCAAAATAAGGCTGATGCACTCAATTGTCGTATCCCATCTTTCTGTATGCTTGTGAAACATGGATGCTCACATCAGATCTACAAAGAAGGATTCAAACCTTCGAAATGAGATGTTACCGCAAGATTTTGGGCATCTCATACATTGACCATGTAACCAACGAAGAAGTCCACAACAGGATCCAATGAGCCATCAGATCCTATGAAGACCTCTTGACCACTGTAAAAAAGTGCAAACTGAAGTGGTACGGTCATGTCTCAGGATCATCTGGACTGGCAAAAACAATCTTGCAAGGCACAGTGTGAGGGTGCAGAACAAGAGGCACACAGAAAAAGAGGTAGGAAGACAACATTAAGGAGTGGAAAGGCATGGGATCTGAAGATTCCCAAAGGACAGTAGAGAACAAGAAAAGATGGAGAGAATTGGTTGTAAAGTCAACTGTGGTGCCCCAATGACCTCTTGGGTTAAGGGATTGATGATGATGATGATGATGATGATGATGATGAACATTTTGCTTGCAGACATCTACTCACTCTTCACTATTGCATAACGCTGACAATGGGACATCTGCTCACTCTTTACCATTGCATAACATTTTGCTTGAGGACATCTATTCAATCTTCACTGATGCATAACATTCTGCCTGGGGACTCTACTTACTCTTTATTCTTGCATAATATTTTGTTTTGGGACATCTAGTCACTCTTCACTGTTGCCTAACATTCTGACTTGGGACATCTACACACTCTTTACTGTAATATTATGTTTTGCTTGGGGATATCTACTCATTCTTTGATGTTGCCCAACATTTTGCTTGGGGACATCCACTCACTCTTTATTCTTGCATATTATTTTGCTTTGAGATATCTACTCAATCTTTACTGCTGCATAACATTTTGCTTGGGGACATCTAATATTTAAGACCAGCTTTGTAACCATCTGCGCATATCTTGTGATTGACAGTGTGTATAGAAGCCTTAATACTTGATGTTATCATTTGATTCAAGAGATATTTTTAATTTAAATGCCTGAATAATGTATCATTATTGTTTATTAGGAGGTTATTCTAATGTAATTATCAAATTAAATTTCTCTATAAACTCATAAAAACTAATTTTTATGTTGTACCGGTGTGTAAATTAAAAATAATGAAGCAAATCAAGGCCAAACACTATTATACTACTATCATGTGGGTCACTTTACATGTAATTTTCTATTTAACTATGAAACTTCTTATCAAGGTGTTTCTTGTTTGTTTGTTTTTTTGGTTTGTTTTTTTTATTCAGTAAACTTGTTTCATCTAGATGAAAATTACAGAATACAACTGACTGAAAGTTGTCAGAAAATTTCCTTTTTACTTTCATAAAATCTCATTTTTAAGCACTATGGATTAGAAGAAATTTTTCCCTTAAATCGAATATTATACGTTTCACAAAAATGCACCCAAAACAATGTTGTAAACATACAAATCCCAAAAGCACATGCATTTTCTTTAAACAAAAGATCAGACGATCATATTTATGTTTGTAACAGTTCATGTCTTTAAACTGTCTCATGATCTGAAACACTGATGTGTACAAGTAAAATCAAACCAAACCAAAGAAAATTCTGTGCAAGAATGTGCTTTAGGTAAGTCTACTTTGATACAATATTAATTTTATTTCCTACTTGCACTCACTAAAATGTTAAAGTAACATAAATCTGGAATAAAATTACATGTCCAGTTTGTTATGAGCATAAAACACTTCCTAAGCATGCTTACATGTGCACCAAGGTCACTTCTGAGAAATCAGTGGAAATTTCCATTACTTTACACATCCAAAAATAGATGTAAACAAACAGAAATGATGTCATTCCATGAGAATATATTGTCCATGGTATCTGGCAAGTGTCACAAACATGATAAAACAGTTAAATAAATGCATTAAATTTCAATTTACAATGATATTAAAACATATAATTAGCATATGAGCAGGAATGTTAATAAACTATTCTGATTATTCAGCCTAGCATTTACAAGTGTTTTTTCTTTAAAAGGCATAACTGACATACATTATATTTAACAAGTCCATTTTGTACGTTTATCAATTAATATGGAAGTCTGCAACAGCTCCGTTTGTCTTTAGCCCAAGTTTTCCCTTCAAAATATTCCAGCACCCCAGCTGATCACCAATACTCATTAGAGTCTTATTTTTATCTAATGCACACTTTTTCTTCTCTGATCTGCTAAAAACAAATGGCTTACCTCTCTTCATTCCTTCTCAAATTAATTTGTTTGCCACATGCAAATGCTGTTGTTATTAGATTAGTCACTAAATGAATTTGTCAAATGTATCACATCACTACTTTTGGAGCACTCCCAAAAAAGAATGGAATTATGAGCAACTTCGACATCTTAATTATGAACAAGAGGTAGCACTTCTTAATTCGAAACTGAATATTTGAACGCCATTTAAACCAAATATCTTGATTATTTCAAAGAACAGTTAATATCAGTTTTTACTGTATTAAGAAATCATTCGTTCCTTCTAAACTTTAGTTAGATAGAAATAATGGTGAAATTTATGAAACATGGCAGCATAGGGGCTTTGACCTACAATTGTTCATGATAAGAAATAGTGTTTTTACATTAGAATTATGTTTTAGTTAAATATGACCATTCTCTTTACCTGAGAACCAGCATCTGATCACCATTTTTTCTGAATGGGCAGATTCACATATTTATTTTGTAGCATATTTTCAAGAAATGAATGTATTTTACTCACAAGTAGTTTGTTCTTATTGTGTTATAATTTACAAATGCCTATTCCCACCATGATGTTTAATTGTTTCCTTTATAGCATCCATTAATGAAGTGACTGGAGATGGAAGAAAGCAACTTCTGCAACTCATGGACAAGGACCCTCAGCCCGGTACTTTGTTACTTTTGGCATAGTAAGAAGGATGTGGGATGGGAACCAGGGGACTCCACCCAAATGAATGTCAGGGAAACAACTCCTGTGATGTAAAGATCCACTGGCAGAAAACAACCGTTTCAAATCAATTTTTCTTACTAAAAATATTCACACAAACCAAACTGTTGTCATATTTCTTTGTAACAATGTACATTTCAAAGTCATTTTCTTGAAAATGTTCAAGCTGCAGCAAAATGGTATCTATGTTTCTTATTTAATATTTATATCATGGCAACGCTAATAAAAAAAACCAAATCATAATCTTGAAAATATCTTTGCTAATAGTTATTACATAGTGAATATACCGTGATTATAGTTATTACATAAGTAATAGTGTCCAGATTTAAAGCAATTTAAAATTTAAATTCCCTACAGCAGACTAAGTAACCTGTTTTGCATTTTCTAAAGTCACATCTATATCAGTCTTGGTACCAGTACAGGAAACTTGCTTCTATTACATTTACTTCATATTTTTCACATTTTAGCATCCATTTCAAGGATCAAATGACCAATTTTATATTTTAACAGCGACATTTGTTACCAATTTGGTAAAATGATGAAAATTATATCTAGGCACGGTAAAGTAATATAAACTTACATTCACGTCACCATCACCAAATTAAGATGTAACAGTGTGGCCATGTCTGTCTCTGTATTTTTGTCCATCAATTTATTAGTATCTAGTGTACTCACCTGACAGGACAGTCCAGTATACCCTGTTGGACAAGTACATTCCTCCACCAGATATGCAAGGCCCAGTTCAGTTGGATAATCCACAGCTGTTGTCATCAGCACACCACCAATTCTAACATTAAAGCAAAGAATAAGCTAATAAAAAATATCCATGCATGGAATAAAGGCTGTGACTGAGCCCTTTTTCAAAAATTCAAAATCGATTAATCTAACTTTAATAGTTGAGATTAAGTGACTCCAAAAAAGTATCATATGCAGTAAAATCTGTCTTGACCAGCTTTTGATGATCATCTGCCATGAAAGGACACTACTTCTGAAGACCATCTGTCATAAAAGACCAGATTTTTGCATCAATAAACTATGTCATAAAATGTGATGACCTTTATTAAGAGACCATTAGGGGTGAAACAATACAAGTATTGATACTATACACGATACACGGCCTACAATATAATACATTAATGGATAATGTATTATATTGTAGGCTGTGTATCGTGTATAGTATCAATACTTGTATTGTTAACTTGATGGTCTTTCCTTCTTTGGAAGGTCTGTCTGGTAGATGGTGCCCTTTTATGTGATTTACTGGATGTATTTCAAGTATGCAGACTACAGAGAGACATATATTAGCACCTATTTATTTATTCTCATCCACGACAAGGCAACAAAAATACTTCCACACAGACTACCTGTTAAGATGTCAGTGATTTGTATTCAACATTTCAAGCCATATAAGCCTGCTCTAGCTGATCAAGTGCAAGACTCACTTTAGCTACCGACAGAGGTATTTTAATCAAAATATCTTTCCTTCTTAATTTCATTTTTTCACTATTTTTTGATTCAGTTCATCTTAACTCCAACAGCGAAATATAGTTTTGTAGCACATAATCCCGAAGGGTTAAATTGTTCAAGAAAGAAATGAAAAATGTATTCTACTTATAAATTGAATTTATTTAATTTGGCTTGGTATTCTGCCTTTTCTAAACTGCTCCACTGGCCTAAGTGGTTAGAGCATCCACCTGGGATGCAGGAAGTCACAGGTTCGAACCCCAGACAAGTCATACAAAAGATCTATAAAAATGGTACTAGCAGCTGCCTAGCCTGGAGCTCAGCATTAAGAGGTTAGTGTTAGGACTGGTCAGCCTAGTGTCAGGGTAATGTGACTGGGTGGGACATGATGCTACATGTCTGTGGCATGATGCTCCAGTGTTAGATATCACTATAAACTGTCACACTGCAGACATCATATCAATAGGACTAAAATCATTAAAACTAAGTTAAAAATTCAAAAACACACAAAAAGCAAAAACTGCCTTTCCTACATTTGCTGAAAGGATGACTGACTAGCATGCCATTATTTTTTTCCATCCAGCATTTACATTAGACTCGTATTTCACACCATTATATGGCTCAAAATCACCACTGGTATCTCCATTAACACTTTTCCCAGCTCCAATAATCTGATATACTTCATAACTTTAAAAATTATTGTCATCATAACTATCATAACACGTCCTTTTCATTTTAACTAACACAAGGCAAACAACTAAGGACTGTTCCAGTAAAATATACATGGGACCCAGGGAAGGGACTTTTAATGTGGAGTACTCACCCACAGATGCAATTTAGCATTTCCTTATCATTTTAATATAAAATCTGTGAAATCAAAGTACCCTGGTATATAAATATAAACTCTGTGAAATCAAAGTACCCTGGCATATATTTTTTAAAAATTACCTTCCTTGGGTACCATGTATGTTTAAATGGAACAGCCCTAATAAAATTTCTGATGAATGCTGAAGATTAAAATAACCTGCATACTGTAAGTATCATTTTGTATCAGTTTTCCAACATTTGTATCGATATGTATATCATTACAGTAGAAGTATTGATGCATCAATATATCAATGAATCATTTCTTTTGTTGGCAGAAGTGGTGGTCCCTCAAAAAAGGTTTCGATATACTAATAACATTTATGGGTTTTATTGATGTAGTGACAGCTTTTATTTTTCCATCATTACAATGCCATATTATCATGACAGTCATTGAAATGTGACAAAAGTTATGTTTAATGATCTCTATCAGAATAAACCATTGGCACAATTTGCGTCTAAGCATACGAGTTTAAAATCTATCCCATGTAATTTGTCAGAACAGCATAGCTAATGAACATAATTTACAGAACAAGTTTGTATCCGCAATTCTCATGATGGCAACTTTTCTGTCAGATTGACAAGGTTACTATGCATTCTACCAAGATTAGAAATTTTTTAACATGATGGCAACAAGCTTAACCCTTAAAATGCTTCTCACAACACAACTCATACACCACTAGAGGTATTGCTTGTCATGACTTCAGTCATTTTTTCAGGTACACAACCGTTTACACATCTCGGTACTTTGACTTGACATTAATGGTTGTGAAACTAAATGTGATTGGTACACACTGCCTTAAAACAAGAATTCTGTCATAGTTTCATTTTTCTACTCATCACATGTTTATAATAGGCACTACCTAGAAATCTCAAAATGGCTGACTCCAAATATTGCAAGTTCAAATATGATAAAGTTACTGAAGTGACTTGATGCTTATGATAAAGCTCAAACATTAATAATTCTTTTTCATATAGGGTTTATGTATCTATTATATACACTATTTAAAATATTTAAAAACAGCTGGCAATTTTCATTTCTTTACATAAACAATTCAGCACCAAGGAATCTAGTGCTACAAAACAATAAAGCACTTTAATTGTTAAAGGAGATTTCACCATACAGCATTTTTTTTAATACAACATATAAAAACAATGGAAAATGAGGGTAAAATATTATATATGTAATAGAATTTTGGATTGTGATGGATCTTATCTGCAATCCTTTTATAAGGTTATGAATCAGGCATGTACTTGATTAAAAGTTAAGAATGATTTAAAAATGACCAACTAGATTTCCTAACTCTCTAACTAATAAAACACTGAATATAGTTGGAATTGATGGACTCTTCCTTAAGTGTCATTAAAGTAAGAAAATGTAATGCCAAGTAACTAGATCTGTGTCATGGAACAAATTCCCCACAAAAGTTAAAAGTTGTGTAGAATTTGCAGTTTCAGATATGTGCAACAATGACTCCTGAAGAAAACATCAGTGGCCTGACATGAACTTATCTACCCCTGACATTTGGGGAAAGCATCAATAATATAATGTGAACTTGTCTACCCCTAGCTTAAGAAGAATCTACCATATGTACTGATCTGGGATTGGGACAAGCCAATCATGGCAGAAACAAGGCTTTCCTGAGTTCATTCCCCTTAATCATGAGTTTGAGGGTGGGATTTTCCTGTCTTACACCAATACACATCATGGTTGACTGTTTTTCTCATAAAGATGGGTTTAAAACAAAATGGTTCCAAAATGGTATAGTTAAATTTGTCAAAGGACAATATATCCATTTAAAATTTGGGAATCCTTAGAGAGAGTGTACAAGCTTTGGTTTACACTGATGAATCTAGTATAAAATGAAGCTGATAAAAGAATAGCAGATGCCTTCATATATGTGATGACATCATGGAAACAAGTCAGAATAGTGATGTGCCAATCGTAACACTCTTTTCTGATATCATCTGAAATAGAATAACAGTTAATTGATCTAGGAAAAGACTTTTCTGCAGAATGTTCCACTTGCAAAATCTATACCTTTACTAACAAAGGATGGGAGGAAGATTTAGTCTGCAATGGAAATAATTCAGCCTGCTAACTCTTTGATGTAGGAATACAGCCTGTTCCATTATACCTGGTAACTGTTTGTCTGTTATCATAGATACCACGGATGAAAACAGACTCCACATTTTCCAAGACCATCATCAGATCCTCTCTGGAGGCAAACTGTGCAATTGGTGTATCTCCTCTCCTGGGACCCTCATATTTCTGCCATGCATCCTAAGAATTGACAAAATTACTCAATAGATCACATTTGTATTGACTGTCATTATACCTATTATACTGTAGATACCAAATGTCACAATGATAACAGTTAGCAAATGTCATATGTGACATATTACAGCAAATGTCAAAATGTGACATAACAGTTAGCAAATGTCACTGTGTGAAATTATAGTAAATGTCACAATGTGATATACAAGCAAAGACACTTTGCAACATCTTAGACAAAAACAAAATCTTTGAAATTAAGAGAATAACAGACTCTAATACTAACACCAGTATTCATCAAATATGAAATATGTAAACATTGTGGAATGATATAAGATGCCCTTCACTGCAAGCAGGTAATCGCTTATAGTAATTACAGCACCCCATCATCATAATGCTATCCATATTAGCTATAGAGTAAACCTCTTTATTGTGACAGAGCCTTACAATGAGTAATAAGATACATATATTTTTATTGTACATAATAACATGACGTCCATTACCATACTCACTTTTTAACAGGAAATGCATTATAATGACTGACCTTACAGTAAGGGAGTGCTGTATTAATTTAATAGATTTCAAATCTAAAAAGGACTCACCCAGCAGTTTCTATTAAAACTTTGTTTACAATATGGCAAAGATCCTATGCTCTAAGATTCCTTTCACTGCATCAAGCTGAGTAACATTTCTGTTAAATTTCATTGACAAATGATGATGAGCTTCTTTTGACCTGTCAAACCATAAACTGTAATAAGAAATCTGGAATACTATTTCATTGGTAATTTGTTCATGAAATCTTCATTTCATTGTGTGGTTATTACAGTATTTTTGCTGCTCAAGAAAGGTACTTCAACTTACCGGTGTGAGTGGAACAGAGATGGATGTTGCAATGCCAGGTGATGGTACCGTTCTTCCTCTGTAGTACAGTGTTATTCCATTGCCCTGCAATTTCAAATGACAGTATACCCATTAATATACAGCAAAGCATACAAAATAGTTTTGTGCTTTTAAGATGTATTATCTTAAATGTGTTCTTTTTTCAAGAGGGTTAGTAGAATCCATCATGTGTATCGGTGTGAGACTGGGACAAAATCATCTTTGGGTAAAAATCTGAGGGCAGGAGGAAGGCTTTCCCAAGTTCTGCCCACAAATTTAGATCCCAGGGGTGGGATTTCTCTATCTGACTAACATCAAGCTACATGATGGATTATCTTTCTCTCATTTCTCACCAGGGAACAGTATTGAAAAAAAAGGACTATATATCATAAATAAGAATATAGTTTCTGCAATAGAGAATTTTCTTGCAAATTTGTAGACTATTAGGAACAGCAAGACAAATTTAGTTTAAAATTTGAATTTAAAAATAAGAATTTTTTGTAATCAAGAATTACTGTTTACAGGCCACCAAAATTTGTTCTATCAGTATTAAAACTGCTATAAAAAAAATAGCCGTGATGTTCTTGATATCATAGGAACAATGGCATAATTTATAATGACACTGAGTTCACTCATATGGAACAATCATAATCCACATGTCTTTCTAACATGGGTAAACTGTGTTCCAGATGTATAGAAATGACAAAGTAATCTTTCTTCAAGATAAGAAAAGTATGACTAGTGCTCTTGATTCAATATGAGATAAGTATGAATAGCATCTATTTCAATACGAGACATGTCACACTCTTTATTCAAAATGAGACAAGTATGAATAACATTCTTTTTAAATATGAAGCAAGTATGAATAATAATCTTTTTCAATATGAGGCAAGTATGAATAGCAATCTTTTCAATATGAGCCATGTATGAATAACAATATTTGTCAATATGAAGCAAATCTGAATAGCATTACCTATGCAGCTCTGAGAAAAAAAAATGGCTCAGCCAAAAACTTACACTTCTGCAGAATAATGCCTTAAAGAACGACACTTTAGACTAATCCACAGACCAAAACACTTATGAATGAGCAAACAATGGGCATGATTTATTAAAGTAGCCAACTTTTAAAATAGCAAAATAAGCTCATGATGTACAAGAACATAACAACAGCAGCAGCTTCTCCGAGACCAGCATGGCCACTTCGTACTTACCTAAGCTGCAATATTAATCATATAAAACCTTAATTATTTTCTTTATGAAGAATGGTTTCAGTCAACCAAATCTGTCATTGTTTTTAGTTTTCTTTTACTTTAATTCAGGACAATGAAAGCCTTTAAAAATTCATTGCTAAAATTTGACATTAACATGTGTATTATTTGCTCAAAACTCAAACCAAGTATAGTACTACACACGCTTTTTAATCATTAACAAGTGTTAATTTTCTATATCTTAACATTTGACACCTTGGGTTTCTAACTTTCCAATGAATTCATGACATGCAATTATTCATATATCTCTGTAATTCTATTCATTTTAATTTTAATCCAAAATGCTTCAATTTAACTTACAAATTAATTTGACATAGTTAAGTATCTGATATGTTTGTTCTACTATTAAGCTTTCTTTCATCAAAGTGCTTAAATTTTACTTGTACATGCTTCTCATTAGCTCCAATAAAGAAATATAGTGGAACTCACCATCAAAATAACATCTGGCTGTCCCAGTATAAAGGAAGGTCTTCCATCTACTTCAAAGTAGATGGTGTACTTCAGCTCTCCTCCATAGCTTGTTAGCTAAATATAAAAAGATACCATAAATTAAACCATTGATAAGTACTGTATACATATACATACATTTAGAGCATGAAATATACATACCTACAAGCATATATCTGTCACACTGCTGAGAATAAAATCGCTTGAATTTGATTTGCTCATCACGTTACTATGATGCCTTACATCTCAAGTCTGATGGTACACCACTCCCTCGATAACTCGCACACAACGGGGTCCACAAACATAGACCACGCTATAAGCGAGTGCGCGAGTTACTGAGAGACCTCCAAAAATTTTAAAAAATCGCTTGCACATCGAGAAAACAGCGGGGGGGGGGGTCGGGGTTAGGGGACTTCACTGTTTAATGACTGAATCCTCATTTTACATTCACGTCGATAATAACTTTTAATAACACACTTTTTCTAATGAAGTTGTTTGTTATTCTGTTTAAATAACATTTATTTTCAAAATGTCCAACATGTGAAAGATTGTTCCAACTGGTTTCAGCAACCATTACGTTTACATGAAAACATGTGTATATTACATCATTGCTTTTTGTTTTCTTGATGAGTCTGGTTCCCGGAGTGGTATGGAATTATATCCTGCCAAATTGGGAGTCAAAAGAGCAGGGAACTAGACTAACTGTTGATACACCACCAAACAAGATTCCTTTTGTTCAAAACACAAGTGAAATTTTCGTGAGACAATCGTCTACGTCGAATCTCAATTTTTGTGCTGTTCAATTAGTACAGTATTGATATCGTGATTTCATTGGAAGTAATAATGAAACTTTTTATCATTCTTAAGGATATCTCAAAGTGCCAGTTCAAGAATTCTCTGAAACTCGCTTGCCCACAATGGTCCGTATCTGTGAAACCAAGCTCTTTATTTTACGAAGTATAGTATTCTTTTCACTTGGTAGCTGTGCTATCTTTGATCACAGTTACCAATGAGTCGGTTATTTAAGGTAGTTTATGTTACATACACAATAACATTTATAACAGCGTTCAATTGATCAACTGAAGTGAGTTCACCCGACATACGACCGGGGCAGCTAGATTTTAAGTTTGTAGGATTTTCGTGCCTTTTAACTTTTCTTTTATTTCACCTCCATTATTTGATTCAAAAGACATAATTAACATGATAATACAAAGGAGGCCAGCTTTTAATTCAGTGCAACAATGCAACAATTACTTCTGCTAGTCAGTTATCAAAACATGGTCGGCACCTAAATAGGTTCTCAGAGAAATGCTCGCGGACATAGCTGTTATGGTAGATTGACACATTTTACAAGAGGACACATTGCATTTATAACGATTACACATAAAAGGAACTATAACTAGAACACAAATTTCAATTGATAAAAAAATTATTTATTAAAGTACTGCCTCCACTCGGCATAAGTGACATTTTCATTGATCGAAATTTCCTTACATATCGTTAATTGCAGTGTGCAAGGAATGTCACTTGGAAAGAAAATGTAAAAAAATTGTATGACTTCTTTTTAAATTTGGTATTTCATAATGTTGATTAAAATTTCCAGGTCCTATATACCATTTTCGACAATAAAACGAGCGATATATCAAAGTTTTTGTAGCTAATTTTGATCGCGATTTCCATAAAGTTCATAAAATAGGGATCTATTTTTGGGGTAATTTCTGGTTTTAAAAAATGGGATCCACGCCTGACCCAGCATTATAAGCAGGTTCGCGAGTTATCAGGGCACGGGTTATCGAGGGAGTGGTGCATATAGATGGTTACTTTTGATGACATAATATCTTGTCAAAAAATAATGCGTTTCTAATTTCTCAGTTTATATCGTAACAGTTGCTGATAAAAGGAGGTTTTCACTTTAGTGGGGATAGCCAATGGTACAGTATTACACCCATGATAAATTTATCAAAACATAGAGGTAAGATTCATTATCAGATAAAGATCTTCTTAGTAAATGGTTGTCAACATTATTTGACTATCAAGCATGGACTTATCATTGGATAAATATATTTTCTCCTCCAACAATAAATGTCCTTTTGCCATATGCTGAATTCTTATTGATAAATAACAATAAGGAATATCAAGAGAAAAAAAAATCCAAAGATGTTAAAATTCGATAAAATATATAAAAAAAATAACAGTTAAAAGAAACGAAAGACAGCCAAAGCATTTTCATTAAATGAAAATGCTGACTGTTCCATTGCAGTTTAATTTTCAAGTTTCACAGAACGAAAAATGTTTGGCCATGTAAATTTAAGCTTAGAGAAAAATTTTGATGAGATTAATTTTTGCTATCTCAATCTGTAACTGCTAAATCACAACAAAAAAAAAAAAACTAAACAAATTTCCACTGCTAAAATAACAGGCCATACAGAATAAACAACTGGATGCACATGATGTGAAGTGTTTTATATATATATAGTATGTATGCTGTATCAATGATATACCACGAGATGTATACATTTATCGGTAAAAGGAAACGAGGCTTGCCAAGTTTCCTCTTAATGAAAAATATATACAGCGAGTGGTATATCACTGATACAGCGTACATACTATACATATATTTTATTTATACCACATACAAGTTTTCATTTTATGTGGGAGATAAACCTGACAGTCATAAACAGTGCACTGTAGAGGAGTGAACTCTTCACAACCCCTCATATATATGTATGCTAAAAATAGAAGTTCTATAGTGATTCTTAATTTTGTGTCCACTTCATTCATATTAATTGCTGTATGTTTCCTTTAATAATATTAAATGAAATGAAAACACAAGGCTGATAGTTATCATTAAAAATTTTATTAATAATGTGCATACCAACATTGAATTTGCAGCGTTCGTTGTCATGAGCAGTAACAGGGCGGCCATTTGCATCTATAGCGACACTACAGTTCGAGCCAGAAACATCAAAATAATGAAGGAACAAGAGGTAATGAAACAATTAAACCCTAACTACATTTCATTGATATCGTTTCTGTCCATATTTCACTATTCCTACTGACCGTCAGTGTCACTTTTAACAATTCTCCTACGTTTCCGCTGTGTGACCCTGTTTGAGAAGTCGCCTGTTGAAAGAAGTTGACCCAGTTAGGGATCTCGTTCACGTTTTGCAGGAAGTTCTTAATAAACATATTTTGAACAGTGATGTTTGATCCGTAGAATGGGCTGCTGATAATCTGATTCTGTTGAATATTACACATTTGGGAACTTGATATACTACAGTCTGTTGCTATGCAGTTTGAAATTTCTTTGTTGTTGGGGTGGGGGTTGACAGCATCATTACTTGGGTGGCTGGTGTTGCTCAGGTAATTGGAGTAAGTCTGTTGTAGTTTGTCACTAATGTTTGAGTAGCTGTTTATAGACTGTACATTTTTGTGGCCTGAAATCTGCATGGTATCAGTTGGGGGAATGTTTTTTTGTCTCTTAATTTCTGAATTAGGTACTTTCGGGCTTCCAGTGTTTGTTAATTTCTTTCTTTCTGTAATATTTGCATTTTCTTTCATTTTTTTCATGATGCATCCAAGTTTGTTAACTCCAATGACTTGTTTCCTAAACCATTTTGGGTTTGTCGCTGAGATTGGCATAGTGTTGGGTGCAATACAGAAAGGATCTTCAGGTTGACAAAAGTCAAGTGGATCTCTTTCTTTGTTGTTTTTGTTTTCATACATCTTAGGATTAATATCCCTGATGTCCTTGACATCATCTCCTGTTCTTGTTTTTGTCTGCCTTTCAGTGAGTTCAAGATACTCCAGGCCATTCACATCTTTCTTTAGTGTAACATCCCCCATTTCAGATTGTAACATTCAGTCACTCTCCTCAAACCAAAATGCACAGAGTTTTTTAAACCACAATGTGTTAACAATGGCTTCAGGTGTTTCCATCCCCATTAGTCTTTTGCTATACAAGGCATTTATTTCTTCATCTGTGATCGGTTGACTCTGATTGGGTTTATTTCCTTTTCCTTTAGATTTTAAAACATTTTGCTTAGCCCAAACAGCTTCCCTCGTTAATGAAAAATTTGTGTCATTTCCTCTCATGATTGAACTTGCATATTTCTTGATTTGAAGGTGGCAATCAATGGAGCTGATGATGCTTCTTAAGCTGTTCGGTTCAAACTCGGATCCATCTTTTCTCCTAACACTGAGTATAAAACCAGCCAGGTGTTGATCCAATTCAGATGGGTGTATTTCGTGTAAATTTTTTATTTCATTTTTTGACTGCAAGAATGCTGTCACAAGCCTTACATCAAAAAGTGTCTTTTTTAAAGTGTTTGCATTCTGCTTACTTTCTATAAATTTCAGTGTATCATCAGGTTCATGGTGTACAAATCTGTCTTCCCTAACTAGCTCACATTTGGACACAGAATGATCATTTTCATTTACAAATGTCTCAGCCATGTCTCTATCAAACTCTTCAATTAACTCACAGTTTAGTAGATTAAATGTTGCTTCATCATCTTGCTCCTTATCTGAAGTCATTGTTTTCTTTTTTCCACAGAGTTGCACAGTGTTTGATTTTTGTAAGAAGGAGAGACTGGAAAGAGCAATGTTGACAGAGATGACAGCTGATGACACAGGGTGGAGCTCAATAATATTTATTTCCTGGATTGAGTATGGTTTGGGCTTTTTTGTATAAAAATGTTAGTTTCTATAAAAATAGTTTACATGAAAATCATTTTCTTGCTATTTTCTCCTTTTTAAACGTAATATTCCAGGAAATTCATATCCATGCTTAGAGAGTATAATAGCTATAAAAACATGATCCTTATGCATATTCATACGCCATGGGCAAATCACAATTTGATATACCAATACTATTGGTATATCAAGTTTCTTTATACCAACACTTCAAAGGCCATGTTCTTTTTAATGTATGTGGTATAAATAAATATATATATATATATATAACAACCTTATATATATACTCTATATATATATATATATATATATATATATATATATATATAGATATATATATATATATATATAGATATATATATATATATATATTAAGATTCTGATCTATAATTTCTTGCACTGGAATCATGTGCAAATAATATTTAAGCAGACAATATTCCTGTGTAACAAACAGATATAAGTAATGAAATTTTCTCTAATAAAGCATGATTGTGTGCATTACCTAATGAATAGAGATTACCAAATCTGTTCAGATATACATGGACTTTTTTTAAACACATATCCCCCCTCCACCTTCTGCAAACCCAAAAGTTGAAGTCCAGAAAGTTCAAAAAAATTAAAACAAATTAATTAATTTATATAATGGCATGATATCAGTTAAGATTCTGTGACTGTCATACTCCCTTACATGACATCACAACAGCAATTTGTTGGGTGCTATGTTCACTGCCCTTTTTGTCTGATTTAATTGCACATAAGACATCATGTCATCTGCTATTTTTCTGCCAGTTTAATTTCCAAACTTACAATATCAACTGTGTTTTAACCACAAGTTTTCACTGAAGAATTCAGTTTAAATGAAACTATAATGTCTTTTTTTAAAGATCCAAATACTTTCTATTCCAATGCTTTAATTGTACAATGATGTGCCATTTTTTTTAACACCCACAATTGTGATCTGGGAATACAAGATTTTTAACAATCAACCAAGTGCACTGATGGGGGCCATATTCTGCAAGACTTGTGGGCAAGAACTTGGCAATGTCCCATACCTGCCTACATACTATGACCTCCCAGCTGGGATTTCTTTGTCGAACATCAATACCTATACCAATGCTGCAACATTTACCATGTCTAAGCATGTGGTTTACAGTGACCAAAATGATGCCATTTAATTGAAAGAATCAGAAACTCAACTCTTCCCTCTATAGGACTGCTAGTGTTACTGAACAACTGAGACCTATGATACTGTGCATGCTGTACCTCACTTGCTTTACCTCTTTGTGTAAAGGTAAATATTGTAGCTGAAAGAACATTTTATCAGCATGATGAGCAAATCAAATCAGTGTGGAGTCAATTTGTTTCAAGTTTATGTGAAAATAAAATATAAACTTTAAGAATTAACAGAAAAATCCTAACATTCCTATTAAGCAAAGATATGGAAAGACATTATTTAATTGGAAAGGGTTCTTCATGTATCAATGACAGCCCATGCATGTTCATTTACATGTGTACTAAGTAAATGTTTACAGGCAGTAAACTCAATTAAGCAATTTACATGTGCAAACATTCCAGCCTTAACATAAGTTATGACAGACTATAATTCCTACCCTTTCTCCAAGAAACTCTCTGGGCAATGACCAGTAGTAATCAGCAACTGGGAGTACTTTAAAAACATCCTGAACCTGGTACTCTCGAGTACTGGGTAGGAATTCAATGTAAGCCTGCTCCACTGCCTCTGCACTATTCCTGTCCACAAGCTGCATGGGACTCACAAGGCTAATCTGAAACAATAATTATACCCTATTTATTTATCTAATGAAGTCAGAAGTCACCCTCACACAAATTATTATCCATCTTTGAAGACAATAAAGTAAGCAACTGTACAGAAATGTAACTTCTATTATCTATTTATTTACTTAATTGCTATGCCTGAGCATAACAAACTCTTTAAATTAACGAGTTCTAGATAAACAGCATACCTGTGTACTTTACAAAAATAAATTGGATAAAAATGCATGAAGGAATTTGTATGTTTTCGAATTACACAACACAATTAAAGTTTAAGAATTTAATTTAACCATCAGCACAGTATTATGGTATATTCTCTTATTGATAAACTCTGCTACTGGAACAGGTTCTGGATGTTTATTCACACTTGAAATGATAGTACCTGAATACAGTAGACCCCTCTTGAACGGCCCCCTGACCAGCGGTCACCCGCTCCTTACAGCCAGAATCCGACAGCACCGACGAATTTATGTTCAAAAGTACCCATCACGAAAGGCCACCCAGCTAACGCGACCAGCGGCCAGCATATTAGTGCAAAAATATAAAATTTACCCCTCACAAGCAGCCGCATTTTATTTTGTAATATGTATCCAGAACCAATTTTATTCATAACGTGTGTCAAGTAATCCGATTTCTGTTTCCCGATGTCAGGTTTTCGTTCCTGAAAGAAGTGTTGACTAAAGTACATGTACCACTAAGGTTAATATTATATCATTTACACTTCACGAGAAGCCACATTTATTCCATAAAGCCGAGAAAGACTCAAATTTTAATCCATACAAAAAGGTAAGTACACGTAATCCGATTAGCCTTATTGCTGTGTTATCATGAGATGTCCGGTTTAGTCACTCTGATAATTGTTAAGATTATAATTATTGAACAGTAGTAACAGCTGAGAAGTGGCGGTATTGATGTACAATACACAAGTCAGCGGGAAAATGGTTTGATAGTCTTTATGCTTCCCTTAGTTACATGTTGAGCTTGTTCATTTTCATAGTTAGTGGCTATTACTACTGACAATAATTGTCAAGATTACAAATCGTAACAGCCGCGAGGTGCTATTGTTCAGATCAAATCTGTGTACATATCGAAGACATTTTGGCTTCTCTCCCTTAGTGTAAATAAATGTAAACACAAATAGGATACCAGACTGCGACTAATGAATCACATGACACAATCGCTGCCTTTAAAAAACACATGGCATTTTGTTTAAATGCAGAAAAGTTGTTTTATCAGTCTTGTAGTTGGCAACACTGATCATTACAACCGGACGTAATTGTCAAGATCATAACAGGGTCAGCATAGTCTAAAAATAGATTTTTGCAGACACACACACACACAGAAATTAGTCTTGAACAAAACAGGGTACCAGACAATGACCGAAAAATCACGTGACAACACATTCCTTTACAAAGAAGGCATTTCGTCCGCTCTGCAAAAATTTCATCTGCATAATTAAACCGCATACAGTTAGCAACATCCAAAGAAATCATTACAAAACATTAACATGTCATCACGTAAATGGGGACGATTTTAGAAAAAAAGTCGGTTATTCTACTCGACGACATCGGGTGAAGTGGGGAGGGGGAACATGCCGAACGATTTAGGTAGAAAAGACTCGAATAAAACAATTTTATGTTGAAAAGACTCAAATAAACAACATCGTAACCGATATGGAGGTTATTCAGCAGCAGTGGGAAAATGGAGCAAATGGAAAGAGAATTATGTATGTACCAAGATTTAAATGACATTTTTGAATGGTTTTGCAACGTGCATGACAACAACACCCGCTCGCATATCACGCTTACGCCAAGAAAAAGAACTACTAATGCATATTCAGTTGAAATAAGTCTATTATTATAACAAGAAGAACCTTTTAATAATTAATGTTCCTTTTAAACGAAGATATTAAATGCTATGAAGAATGTAGCTTTCTTACTGCGTACATTACATATACAGTGTGACCTCGCTATAACGCGCTCCGTTATAACACGAATTCGGATATAACACAGTCTTGGCATGGCTCCCGAAATTTAATTTACCTTATTACCAGTATTTTTCTCGTAAACAAAAAAAAAAATTTAAGTACAAAAAGTAAATTACGTAAGGTTTTGTTATCATTTTGGAAAAGAGATTGCTTATAAATTTGAATATAAGACGTTTGTGGCGTGGCTCCTGAAATATCATATACATGCATTATTCTCGTACATGGAAAACAATTCTTCTTAAAAGTGCAAAAAATAACGTGTAGAAAGTTTATTATCATTTTGGGGAGGAAATCACGTATGGATTCTAATATAAAACGATCGTGGCGTGGCTCCTAAAATTTTTAAATTTAACAAATTTCTTACAGTTTTGTGCCAAAATAAACATGGAAATATGAGTATCTGAACCCATGGCTGGGCCTTTTGAGAACTTTGATCTTTGTTTATTGTTGAAAGATGACAGCTCATAAGTGTTAATGTTATTATTACTGGTCCATGAGCAATGAAGCCATCAAGTCTACTTTGTGTTTGTCTTCAATGCATTCCTTATACAATCGTTGCTCAAACAATATCCGACATATGTTCTATAAACTGCATTCACAACTAAGCAACAAACAATGCGGTGGTTGATAAAAGATTCTCACCTGAATTTATAAATCAATTAATTTAAGTACATTGCTCATCATCAAAGTCAATTGCCGGGCTAAACTTGTTCAAATTATGGGTCAACGATTTATAAAACATCAAACAAACGCAAGCCGCCAATGTGTGCACGTGGCTTGGCGGTGTTGTTTTATGCAATCAGTTGACCAGTGAATAATGTCGTCCATTCCCTACAAATATAACCCCCTTGTTTATTGCTGTAGTCAGAAAGCAGCTGAAAATTACAGAGTTTTTCAAACAATAATAAAGTATTACAAATCATGGATGAGAAAATTTAGCAGTATGAAATTTATACAGACACTGTTATTTAACCTTCGGACGTACTGTTTCATCATTCATTACATACTATTTGCTATTTATTTTTTTCCCATTGAATTCAGTTGCATACCGATCTGTGACAAAATTACTGAATATTTTAAATATGTGCAGATATTTTCGATGGAAATATTTGTATTGTGGATTCAATGTATATGATGAGATTCACGGGTGAGTACACGGTGTTGATACTCTATTCATGCTATAGATTAGGTATGTATATATAAACTATACACGTGTATGCACCAATGCGTGATTCTCTGAATAAAGTAATATATTATGTATGCAATCTGTTATCTCTGCAGGTGTTTTTCTCATTTAATATACATTGATTTAAAATGGTAACTGTGCCAATAAAGCACACGTTTTTGCACCCGCTTTTATTATCTGCCCCCCCCCCAACCCTGCAAATTTGTTGGTACTGTACATGGTTGCTTATAACACGGTTCGGTTCATAACACGGTCGGGTTCTATGGCTCCCAACTACCGTGTTATAGCGGGGTCACACTGTACTTCTCACAAAAAATTTATCCCCCCTCTGGAAAGGCCACCCGTCTTATAAGGCCACTTTCCCGGTGCAGAAGGGGTGGCCGTATAAGAGGGGGACTACTGTACCATGAAGACACTCAAACTGAGGGATGTAATTGAACATATAACATGAATTAGTCTTGCTCACAAAGCCATCTGATGTATTTTCAATGGCATGAATAATGTCATCATAAATAATACTCAATCTTGTATGAGAAGTTTCTTTTTGCAGTATCCAGAAAATATCCATCAAATCTTTAAAATGCAATTAGTTCCAAAACCCAGAAGCAAAATACCCAATCGATGAAATTCTTATCAAGCACACTCTTAATTATACTTTACTATGGCTACAGGTCCAACTAACTGTTGCATCTAAAATATTGTTTATCATGAATATTTATTTCTTTAAGAAAAGAGAAAAAAAATGTAGCACTGCAAAATGCTTTCCAGTGCAATATTTATTTTATTTTATTTTACTTATTCATTTATTTATTTATTATTATTATTTTTATTATTATTATTATTATTATTATTATAATTATTATTAATGCTACTGTTGTTCTTGAATGCCTGTTTTCTGCCGATTCATTGTCCAATAGAATAAATATATTAATATTTTTCACATTTTTCTATAAGTGCACTAATCAGTGACTAAGGAAAGAATGTTGCTTTTTGTGAATAAAAAAAACACCACTCTGAGCAAGCAGAAAAAGTGATATTGTGTTTTTAGAATAAAACAAAAGAAACTGTTCTTTATGTAGTCTTCAAAACAAACATATATAAATGACTTTACACTACAGCAGTAGCAGCAGCAGTTACAACATCTACATAATCTACTATCACTACTACACCATCTATTATTATTACTATTATTATTATTATAAAACTGCTTTGGAATTATAATCAAAATTTATCAAGTTCCACTAATGGTCATTAACCTCATCCCATTCTGCGCAGAGGGTGAAGTGATGTCTCCCTGATGTGGGCTCCAAGGTGGTTTCTGAGTGTGTTCAAGTGTTGTATTTATTTTACTGTTTTTTTCTACGCTTTTGTTTTATTAAGACCTGGAAAACTTACCCTTGAAATTGACAGGTCACTGCTGAAGCATTTGACTGTATGGCCGAAACAGAAGCATCTCAAGCACTGATCTGCTGATGTGGCTCCTGTGTTGAAAAATGGTTCACTGCATGGTCCCTTTGTACCTGTAGTGCATAAACAGGCATCGCCATAGTTAAAACAAGCCTTCTCTTATGGATAGTACTGTATGGATTGAAATTCAGAAGCTTGAAAGACTCCTAAAACAGCAAAAGTCTTTGACTCTTCCTATTTCCATAACATAGAAAGATTGCAAATAAATGAAACACTTCTACATGATAGATTAAACCCAAGCATATGGTACTGAACATTTATCACATTTTCCCCAAGCCTAGTGACAAGTCCTACGCAAATGTTACAAATTATGGTACTATTTTGATCACAAAAATGTGTTGCAATAATAAGCCCACCCAATCTGACTTCCTCTTTCAAATAATTTACAAAGTATATGTGATAAAGAAATCCAACTGCATTTAGGCACAAAAAAGAAAGGGACTTTTCAGCAGCAATTGAAAAACGTCACAGCTCATTCATTTGGTAAAACACTGCTTCAAAAACATATTTCTGAAGCCATGTACACACTTGATAAAAAAAACTAATAACCTTTCATGACTTTGAAACCTGGGGATGCTGGAGTCCAATTAACATCTTGACAAAGGCCTTGTGCTCTTGATGATTTCTAAACAGAACTTGTACATACAGGTTCATATCTTCATATCTGCTAGTACTCAATTTATACACTGATGAAAGTCATAATCAATGCAGGGAAACACTCAAGTTTTTTCCACTTCACCTACCACATTTTCAGATGTTAAAAACAAATATCTGTACAACATAAACATGCAAATTGATGCTAGCATTGTATTGTATATTTCTGCCACAATATAGCATCATATGTTTTTTGCACCTTTAAAGCTTTTATCACCTATGTTTCAGCTTTTCCCGCATTTTCCAGAAAATGTATCAGCAATTTTGAATTTAAACTTACCTACCTTAAATACTCATCCTAAAGAATGTATCTGCCCATGAACATTTCTGATCTATTATTGTAACCATTGTTATTTCTATTTTATTACAATTACATGACTGGTTCTTCTACCTTTTGTTAGAAAAATACCAGGAATCAATTGATTACAGGCAGTAACTAGTCAACTTACAGAAATAATAACATCAGAAAATTTTCTTGGAAAATTCATTCAACAAGACCATTATTTAATCATTATTTTTCCATTCATTGATATATTCTGAACCAGTCATGTAATCAAAACCTAAGATCCTAAATTTAATGACTATCACTACGATGAATGTGCATTTCTTTTATACATCAGCTGAATGATGGCTCATCAACAAATAAGGATACAATTCTATTCTATATGGCAATACAAATTTTTCCTTGCATATCATGTCTTTGCTAAAACTAGTGTCTAGTAAACTTACCTTGCAAAGAACTGTAAACAAATCCTCCAGTATGATGATTCACCTGTCTGCTGGAATGCAAGCCTGAATAAATTTTATTATAACCTACCACAACATCAACACCATATTTATCACTGTCAGTAGGGGTTCTAAAAATCTGTGAAGTGTTATCATTGCTATAAGGGGCTCTGACAATGCTAAAAGCATTATCCATCACATTAGGTGCTTTAAAAATGCTGAACTCACTGGCACTGACAAAAGGAGTGTCAGCTTGCAAATATTCATTTATGTCAATATCACCACGTCTTGCAGTAGAAATTTCAATATCTGATCCATTTATCTCATTCTCAGAAGTTCCTGTGCCATTATTTATACCATATCCAGCATCAACCTGACTTGCATTTCGCCAGCTGATATGGATATCCATTTTCCCATCCAGACTGGAGTTTCCCAAAGGAAGAGCAATTCCCACTTCTTTCCCTTTCTTTCCACCTGGCCCAACTGCAGTTGCCAATGTTGCTGTTTCCATCCAGTCCACCAATACAGGTTTTCTACTGCCTCTCCTCTCTGTGTATGTTCCATATCTATTACAGTGAACAACCAACTGTCCATTTTCTGTTACAAGTTCTAAGACTCCTGAACATGTCTGTCCAAAGGCTATTTCTATTGCTTGACCTTTTCCTCCTTCTCTTTCTTTTTCTTCTGGACCATCAACCTCAAAAACTTTTTCTGTAATATCTGGTTCTCCAAATCTCACACCATGGATAACCTTGACATCATCTAACCTTTGTTTCTGACCACCCAGATTGATAAAAATCACGTCCTTTTGCTGGTTAATTGGGAAGCTTTGCTTCTTTATTTCAACATCTGTCATTGTAGATCCAAGATAGTAAACAACCACTTCTTTATTGTCCCCTGTGCAGGTAAAGCTAATACTACCATTGACATAGTGAGCTTTATAGAGTCCTGCACATCTATCTGGAAACTGTGCTTCTATAGTTTGGCTTTGTTGATTTATAATGGCATTCTGGGCACCACTTAATGAAAATAATTTTGTAACTACTCCCCATGAGGAATTTGCATCAGTTTTATTCTGATGTATTGTATTCATAGTGCCTCCAAGGCTGATATAATCCACTAGCGGCCCATAATGGCCTGTTGTGTTTCTGTCATCCTTTTTTTGACCTACCAAGCCAATTATCACATCTTTCTCTATTATGCATGTGATGATGATCTTCCCAGCTTCTTCTGTACTCCTCAGTTGTCCCTCACAGAAGCAGTCAAATCCAAGTTCAACCACCTCTCTAGAAATGTTAGCAAAGTCACTGGATTGTCCAAACTCAAAATATATTTCCTTCTTTGCCTCTGATCCAGGGCCAACAATTCCAATGATCTCAATTCTGCTTTTCTTGACCTCCAATTGTCTGAGACCTCCAAGATAAATATGTACAGAATCTTTATTGTGTTCTGCAAGAACTGGTCCTCCTTCTGTAAGCCCCACTCTTCGCACCTCAACCTGGGACCCAACAGATCCCTTGTACACAACTACAACTGCCTCTTGATTACTAAGACATTTAATATCTATCGAATTCCCCACAGCAATAATTTTAAAATTTCCTTTACATCTTTCTGTAAATCCTATTTCCACCACATCTTTTGCATTGCTTATTTTCACATCTGCAGGTGGACTTATCTCAAAATAAATTTCTTCCGTAATATTCTTTGGATTATGTGCTGATTCCCCAACAATTATTTGATCTTTCTCTTCTACAACAGCTGGACTGTGTCCAAATACTTGGACACTTTCTTTTAGTTCTATATCTTCTTGAGAGGACTTTCCTTCAAACAATATTTTGGAAGTTTGATTAGTTCCTAATTGGCCTCCAAGCAATATATTGCTCTCAGTCTTAATACACTGGACCACAATTACTCCATCCTCTTCCTCTACCAACTCAATGTGCCCTCTACACTGCCTTCCAAGACCTATCTCCACAATCTGTCTCTCATTTTCTTGAATCTTTCTTGCTCTATCTCCACCAAACTCAAGAAACCTCTTTGTTGTCTTTTCTCCTCTTTGTATGCCATACAATACTTCTCTAAATAAGATCTCAGTCTTTGAACTTGCAGGAAGGCTTCCTATGAAGACATGCACAACATCCTGTTTCTCAGTGAATGCCTTTCCCTCTATTTTCACAGTCTTCTGAGCAAGTTCAACATAAGTGGCACTGTTTCCAATATATTCTATTTCAACTCTTCTGTGTGGAACATTACACAAGAAACTCAACTTCCCACTTTCACATTCAATCTGTAGATTCTGCTGACATGCATCAGTAGACCCAATTTCAACAATCTGTCTTGACTGATTAACCATGATTAGTGTAAAACCTTTGATTTTCAAAATATTTTCCACACCAGATCTTGAACCAGACTTTCCAGTAATTTCAAATATCTCTTTGTGTTTATTCTTTGGCTCAGATGGTTTTCCTTCAAATGTTATATCTAACATAGCATTAAGCTTCCTAGTTGGGCCACTAATAACAATATTTCCCTCAGCATGAACACACTGCACTACTTGCATTCCATCTTCTGCAACCACCTCAATTTTACCATAGCATGGTCTTGAAAGACCAATTTCAACAATCTGTCTTTCATCATGATGAATTCTTCTTTGTGCAACTCCACCAAATTCAAGAACTCTTTTAACTGCCTTTTCTCCTTTGTAGGCACTAACTAAGATTGCTCTGAAAATATTCTCTGTCGCTTCCACTGCGGGAAGACTTCCAAGAAAAATCTGCACCACATCTTGTTTTCTTAGAGTTGTAGCTGAGCCTGCAATCTTTATAATTCTTTTAGTGAGTTCAACATCAGCAGCAATGTCTCCAATATAGTCCATCACAAATCTCTGTCTAGGAATGTCACACTCACAGCTGATTTGTCCACCTTCATATGCAACCTGAACATTCTGTTGACAGACAACACCTGATCCAACTTCCACAAACTGCATAGATTTGTTGACCAAAATCTCTGTGAAGCCCGCAATCCTGACAATCTGTTCTATAATATCTGACCTCAAAGATGATTTTCCAGCAACTCTGAATGTTTCTTTGTGTTGATTCCTTGGTTCTGGCAGTTTTTCTTCAATGATTATCTCGGATATAGATAAATGTGTGTTGGGTTGGCCCCTGATTATCACATTTTTCTCCAGCTTGTTGCACTGAACCACTGTCTTATCACTCTCTTCAACCAATTCAATTTCTCCATCACAATGTCTACCGAGACCAATCTCAATAATCTGTATTTCACTTTGCTGCATTCTTCTAGGTCCAGCTCCACCAAACATGAGAACCTTTCCCATAGCCATTTCTCTTTTGTGTACACCATACAATATATCCGTGCACATATTCTCAGTCTTTGCTGCTGCTAGAGGACCTCCTATAAAAATCTGAACTATGTCTTGTCTCATTAGAGTTGAAGGTAAGTCTCCAATCTTCACTGTTCTTTTAGTGAGTTCAACATCAGTGGCACGGTCTCCAATGTATTCAACCACTATTTGCTGTCTGGGTGTGTCACATTCACAGATGATCCAACCACCTTCATATACAACTTTAAGATTCTCTTGACAAACAGCAGCTGACCTGACTTCAACAAGTTGCAAAGACTTGTTGGCCATTATCTGCAAAGAACCACCAATCCTAATGAGTCTCTCTACATTGTCTGACTTCAAATTAGACCTTCCAGCTATTTCAAAAACTTTGCGTTCATTCTCTGACTCTGACCTTCCTTCAAAGATAATCTCTGATTTGGTTGCATTTGTGCTGGGTTGGCCATCAAGTGCAACAATTTCATACGCTTCTTTTGATTCCTTCCTTGACTCCAGTGGTTGTCCTTCAAAGATTATCCCTGATATAGGTGAATGTTTACTGGGTTGTCCTCCAATTATAACATTCTGCTCTGCACTAACACACTGAACCAACTTCATAGTACCATCTTCAACCAGCTCAATTGTTCCAAGGCACTGCCTTCCAAGACCAATTCCAACAATTTGTCTTTCATTAAACTGAATTGCTCTTTTCCCAACTCCTCCTAACTCAAGAATTCTCTTGCTTGTCTTATCGCCAGAGCATACACCTGACAATATTTCCCTATATAAGGTTTCTGTCTTTGACTTCTCTGATAGATGGCCAATGAAAATCTGCAATACATCTTGTTTCTCCAGTACTGTGTCTTGTCTTCCTATACTTACTATTCTTTGGGTGAGTTCAACATCAACAGCACTGTCTCCAATATATTCAACGACAATTTGTTGTCCTGGAATATCACATATGTAGATGATTTTTCCACTATCATATACAACCTGCAGATTCTGATGGCAGATGTTTCCTGACCCAACTTCCACAAAATGGCTTGACTGATTTACAATGGCTTGTGAAAAACCACTGATTCTGAAAAGAGATTCAATATTGTTTGGCCTTTGTTCAGGCTTTACATCAATTACTATATGCCTATTTGTCGTCAGTTCAATGTTCTTATCGTCATTTCCAGCAATTTCAGATAATTTTTCATTCTGAGGTTGAGTTCTGACTTCATAAATAACTTCTTGCAATAAATTTGGCTTCTCTGTGATGGAATTAGTCCAAGCAGTTGTTGAAAATCTATTTTCTAGTCTACACTGTACCAGAGTTCTTCTCTCTGAATTCACAAGCTCTAATACTCCTGCACATCTACTCCCAATACCAATCTCTACGATTTGTTGTGTCTTTATTGGTGAGACATCTCCCCTTCTTCTAAGCTCAAAAACCCTCCGATTCTGATTCATATGCTCCAAGCTAACACCATGCACAATTTCAACTTTTGCTCTGTTTTCCTTCTGACTTTGTGGAAGACCTCCAAGGTAGACAATAACTATGTCCTCCTGTTCTTCATAGCTTTTATCACCATCTATCATAACAATGTGACTTGTTACATCTATGTCTGTAGAATTGGATCCAACATATTCAATCTCTATTCGCCGTCTTGCTGGACGGCAGGCAATGTTGAAAACATTCCCCCTACTTTCTGCATACAGATCCTCATTACAAGTGGCTCCTATTCCAAATTTTAAGGCTTGACTGCTCTCATTGATATGATGAGTTGTGAATCCTGCAACTTTTATAATCTTTTCAATATCTGAAAAAACTGTCTCATTATTCCCTTTAATAATATGTTGCTTCAAAGTTTCTTCTAGTACTGGTTCTTGTGACTCTCCAACTGTAATCACATCTACAATATGGTTCTCTATTTTCTTTCCTTCTACAATAATCTGCTTCTGAAGTTCATCTATTGCTGACCCACTGCCCCCAGTACCAACTATTTTTGTTTTTCTGTTTGAACAATGCAAAACCCTCTGCCTATCCTCTTCTAAAAGATCTAATCTTCCTTCACATTTTCTAGCTAAACCAATGTGGACAATCTGTATGTGGCTTCTTTTCTCATTATCAGCTGTTCCTCCCAACTCCAAAATCCTCCTTCTTTCATTGATGGTGCCTGGCCTGACTTCTTCAATGATCTTTATTTCCTGTAGTCTCCTCCTGACTTCTTCTGGCAATCCTCCAAGATGCACAAAAATTAAATCTTGTTGTTGAAATGATGCATCTTGAATGGGAGAGGAAAGTGTCACTACTTCTTTTGTTACCTCTATGTCTGTGGCACTGGAACCAATATATTCTATAATGCTTTTCCAAGGTGGTGATCTGCAGCTGGAATGAATAGTTTCTTCAGACAAAAAAACCTCAAGGTTCTTTCCACAGGTAACTCCTGAGCCTAGTTCTATCCTCTGAAAAGTTTCATCAATCACAACTGGTGAATGTCCTCCAATTCGAATAATTTTTTCAGAAGAATCTCCTTTTTGCAGTGGGGAGATTCCAGCAACCATGCTTTTTTCTAAACTTTGACCAGCTGGTTTCAATGGGGAGTTCCCAGCAAGCATGTGTCTTTCTAGACTTTCATTTACTGGTTGTAGTCGTGAGTTCCCAGCAATGATGTGTCTTTCTAGCTTTTCATTTGCTGCTTGTAGTCGGGCATTCCCAGCAACAATGTGTCTTTCTGGATTTTCATTTGCCATTTTCAGTGGAGAGTTCCCAGAAATTATCTGTTTTTCGAGACTTTCACCAGCTGGTTTCAATGGGGAGTCCCCAGCAATCATGTGTCTTTCTAGACCTTCACTAGCTGATTGTAGTGGGGAGCTGACATCAACAATATGTTTTTCTAGACTTTCAATAGTAGATTTTTGTTCTTGTCCACAGAAAATAACAATATGTTTTCCTTCTTCATAGAGGTCCAAATTTTGGTCACATTTTCTGCCAAGCCCAATACTGATTACTTGCTTGGTCGTTCTCCTCAAATCACCTCTCTGCCCTCCAATACCAAACAGTTTCAAAACCTTTTTCTCTTCCTCTCTTCTTCCTGATGTGACCCCACTTAAAAGTGTTGCCTGAATTTTTTCATGTTTCAGATTCTCTGGAAAACCTCCCATAAAAACCAAAACTTCATCCTGGTATGCAAAAGTGTCAGAATCATCCTGGCCTGTTGCCAGTATTTGTTTTGTGACCTGTATATCAACAGCACTTGATCCCAGATACTCAATTTCCACCATATGTTTTGACCCACAAGCTATCTGAAACACACCACCCAAAACCTGCACAGCTAAATTTTCACTACACACCCCTTTGGCACCAATCTGAGCTAGTTTTTGAATCTGATCAAGTAAAATCTTTGAGTATCCCCCTATTCTAATGATTTGGTTGGTGGCTTCCAATGCCATAACGGAGACCTGTCCACCAATCGGGATATTTTCCACTGAAAATTTAAATAAGGTGACTTCTGTTTAATCCAGAGAATAAAATCAGTATTAATTCAGAATTGAATCAAAATCAAGTTCATTCAAATATTAAATCTTGCCTTTAAGATTGGAATTCTTTTAGAGAGAAATAGTTTTGGTCAAAAAACTATCACAATGTATTTACCCAGTATATAAAAGGAGATTTCTACACTTACATTTCTAATGACACAGATTTTTTGCTGCAAGTTTTCTTTCATTGTGTTAATAAATACCATCAAATCTGAGTGAAAATTATGCAAATTTATATTTAATTTGCATTTCTCCTCATCTCAAACATGAAAATTTTATGAAAAAGGTATTTTTTGCACACAAAAAATAGGCACAGATTTAGAATTATTGAATAAAACAGCAAAACTGTAAAAATTTCTTTGCTTTGTTAGAAATATGACAATTTAAATTTTAGGCTAACACTAACTCCCTCAAACTGAAACCGAACAAGGCAACCTAAACCATTCCCAATTCTTCAGTTTCAACTAGACCACAAATTACTAGCCTTAAGAATCTATCTACCACCAGCATAACTATTCATGATGCTCACTGCCCAAATGCACAACAGAACCATAACAGCACCAATCCCACTGATGCTACAAGCAAAATTTGCTTCAATGCATAATTTTATTCCTTGATTTCCTTCTCATCCTGAACCTCCAAAATGCATCTTGGACCCATAACACTTCATGACAATGCTGACAGGATACTCACATCACCTCTATCCACACTATATAAACCACTTTGTTAGTTACGCCCTCCACAAAATATATCAACAATACCACCTTCTATTGCATGTTGAAGATATGTCACTTTATTTTTATTAGTTATCAACAGCAAAATTCAGTATATGTGTATTAGAAATCTTCATACTGCCCAAACAACAACATTTTCCCACAAAACATGCAATCAGATCTATAGATACAATTGATGTCACAACATACACCCTTATATTAGAAATCCCCCACTGACAGTGATGAAATATTGGTTTTATGTACAAAAATATAATTTGTGTCCATAATATCAACATGCTCTTCATACATAGGTGTTGAAAGTCGTTACTTTCCAGTAAAACGTTTACATAGCTGAAGTGACTGAGGACTGAGAACACGTCTGCACTCTGCATCTTTGTTTTATGTACTTCTAACTATTCCAAAAAAATTCATATTTAAATATTTATCATAAAATATATATCAGGGGTGATTATTCTGCTCATCTGTTGCATACAAGCAGTCAAAACAATCCAAATTTTCCTTGAATCCAAAATATCCATATATTGAAATTAAACTATTTATCAAATTCTTGTGAATTGTTTTAGTATTCATGAGTTACAAATCTTGATGCAGTGAACAAAAGTAGAGTTATTAGAACTGTATGCATCACAAAGCAACCCCTTAACTACAATTTGTCCCAAAAAGCCTAAAACAGAAGAACTTGTGTTGGAAAATCCAAGTTAGGATAAGATGGGCATTCAGGGGCCATGGCTATCTAAATGGTCATGTGGAATGTTTGAAATCCATCCAACTTTATCAAGTATCATCAATACAAGCAACATCCCATGTAAAGATAAAAATGTTAAGCTGATTGACAAGTGTCATATGTCTGTCCAAAAATGCGTAATGAGACACATGGATCTTGAAACAATACAATGTTCACATTATATTACATCAAAATATGTTGAATGGTTCTTGAACTATGCTGATTACAGGCAACAAATGATGTAAAGCTATGAAGTCATTCGACAAGGCCCAAAACTCAAAATGGTGTAAATTAGACAAACCCATAGAAATGCATACCTAACAGTTAGAAACAATGTTCTTACCAAATTCCATCTGAATATGTTGAATGTTTCTTGAGCTACAGTAACTGTAAACAACCTCTTAAGTTTCCATGTTAAGAAAAGAATATGCTGAACTAAGGGAATAACTCTGCACAAAATGGAATAGAAGATACTAAACCAGTGTTTTCCAAACTTATAACATTCGCATACCCATTTTGGGACAAAAGTCTTAGTGGAGTACCCCTTATCCCAGTGTTTTTTTTAATGCAAATTTTAGTGATTTATTTTCTGTTGCATACCCCCTGAAACCCTTTCATGTAAAACACTTTGGGAAACACTGCACTAAACCCATACAAGGCAAAAGTCTGAGGCAAAGTTCATAACAAATTGCATCAGACTGCTGAATGGTCCATGAGGTATGATGGCCACTACAGACAACATCCAATGATAAAATATGAAGTAAATTATTGTGGATTGTAACTCCATCCAAAATGAAGCTGATGAAACAAAGCCTCCAAATTGAAATCTATATCTGTGAGATAATGTTCATGCCAAATTGTATCAGTATATTATGAATTGTTCTTGAGCTATTCTGGTTACAAGGATGTGGGAGTTTAAAACTGACAGAAAAAAGGGCAACAAGTGGACCAGATATAATGGCATATCTAAATATCAAGGACAATTGATCTACCAAATGGCATCCAAGTATGTATAAAGGATGCAAAACTTTTGTGGTTACAAGAATTATGAACTGATGGAATGGCAGATGGAAAAGGTGATAACTATATGACTTCCACTTATTGATGCAGGGCATTATGTATTAGTTGAAAACAAAATATGACAATAAAATACAAAGGTGCAGTGTACTGTATTTTGTTTTCTCAGACCTCTGCACAAATGTACATACATGTACTCATGCTGACTTACCTTCTATTTCCTCTGTGGGATGCTTTCTCTCTACTGAAAATAATTCATATTACCTGTACCTGCAATTTCTATACGAAGTACATACTAATCAGGGCTCATGCAAGCCTCTAAAATCTTACTGCCAATTCTAAAATAGTGTTGCCAATTCATCGTTTATGTTGCCATATTTAAAGCCAAACTCGTCTCCTGGAATCACCTTGATGTGTCAAGAAATATGTTGGTTTACCTGACCTTTGCATAAACGACTGGTTCTGCTCCTCAGTGCCTGTGTCAAAAGCATCAATGACATCATACAACTTGAAAAATCCAAAAGCCAAAAGTTTTACACTTTACACATAGGATTAAAGTTTTGCTCCTTACACTTAGGATTAAGGTTTTGCTCCTAACACTTGGGAATAAGGTTTTGTTCCTTACACTTAGGATTAAGGTTTTCCTCCTTACACTTAGAATTAACGTTTTGCTCCTTACACTTGGAAACAAGGTTTTTGCTCCTTACACTTAAGACTAAGGTTTAGCTTGTTACACTTAGGATTAAGGTGTTGTTCATTACACTTAGGATTAAGGTTTTATCTCCTTATCCTTAAGAATAAGGTTTTTCTCCTGTCACTTAGGAGTAAGGTATTGGTTCTTACACTTTGCATTAAGATTGTTCTCCTTCCACTTAGTGTTAAGGTATTGGTTGTTACACATAGGATTAAGGTATTGTTTCTCACACTTAGGATTAAGGTTTTGCTCCTTACACTTAGAATTATGTATTTGCTCTTTACACTAGGATTAAGTATTTGCTCCTTACACTTAGAATTAAGTATTTGCTCCTTACTCTTAGGATTAAATTTAGGATTTCATTTAGGGTTCTTAAAGTTTAGGATTAAGAGCTTCTTGTAACCTTACACTTAGGATTAAATTTTGCTAATTACACTTGGGACTGCCCATGAGCAAGTTACATTAAACTGACCACAGCTGGAAAAATATGAATGTAACTCAAACTGGACATCTATCCATGAGTCATGCTGGACAAAGAACTTTGAAATGGTCTCTCTTCTACCAAAATAGGGTTCAGTGATGGGAAAATAGATGCAAGTTGAAGATCAGATGTTCCAAGGGCAATAACAACAAAAATTATCAACACCTTTTTTTTCTGGCACCACAAGTTAAACAAAACAAAAAATATCTATCATACATTATAAATATAGCAAAAAGCTTTCCATCTCAAGCTTCAAATACTGCTGCATAACTTAGGAGCACAAGATGATAACCCTGAAATGAGTAACTGCTCCTTTAAACAGGAAACTAATACTAACTGAAGACTGATCAGTTCATACCATTATATATTACTTTTTAAATATTTGTATTGGATAAATTAATTACTTTTCACATGAATTTTATTCTAAAAACTTCTAGGTTTTGAGGACCAAAAAACCTTGGGATTTCACTACTTCCAAATTTCAAATTTGTATGACTTAGTGGCACTCAAAACTATTAAATTAGCATAAAAATTGATTTTAATGCATATTTCAGCTGTCTGAAAGCTAAAACCATGCAAGTTTAACTATTCTGAGCCCATCTTCTATGGTACAAAGGGAGAAATTGGGATACGAGAGTAAGAACCAATTCATGACAACTTCATTTTACTGCCAAGTTGAATTCAAACTTCATGGCCAATGGCAACTGAATCATCCACCAACCACCCATCCAGCATGAACCATTATTATGAGCCTAAAATAGACTTTGTCAAAGAAAGTAACCAAACATACAATTTGATTGCCAAAATCAAGGAAAAAATTAAACACCTTTGGTTATGTTGGTAACTAGCCACAAGAACCTGACTGGTATTAATGAATTAAGTTTTTGTTTTTGAGTGTGAATGCAAGTTATACAAACAAAAAAACTAAACCAACTTTAAGGCTTACTGTCAAGAATTCATACACTTTCAATATCAACCTGCCTAACTGACCCTCTATCCCTCTACTAGATCCTGCCCCCCCCCTCCTTGTCACCCTGAGAACATAACCTCTACTGTGCATGAGTGTCCACATGCACATTTGGTATTGGATGTTTTATGAATATTGTTTCTTCATGGTAAGACCACATGAATAAACTTTGGTCAAAAAATATCCAAAATGTCCTGCAATTAAATTTTTCTACACATGACTTCAGACCAATCCCAGGATCCAGGTGAGATCAAAGAAAAAGACAGCTTTGTACATGGCTGTGATAAAGATAACTGATGTGCTAATGTTGCTTACATCTCATCATAGAGGTTTAAATGGTGATAAAGGTACAAATAAATGGATGAATGGATAGACAGACAGACTGAGCATAAGACAATAACCTGACACTAATGTATAGGCATAATAAGATTATCAAAAATGGTACATTATTCGCCTGTCACATGGTAAACAGTATTGTTATACTTGTTATTTTAAACCCTCTTTCATTGATAAGGTACCTAACCTTTCTAATCCAAAATCAGTAGGTGTCTTCCTTGCCTTGAATGCATGTTATCCTCAAACTTCAGTCATGGTGGAAGACATATTTTCTGGAAACCACTTTTCTGCTTTCAGTCTCCATGACTCTGACCTTTGACCTATTGACCCATATTTGACAGGTGCCTTTTAAGGCTCAAATACAAGCCATCCACAAAACTTGATCACTGTATGTGGTATAGGACTTTTAAGTTATTTTATGGAAAACCTTCCTCTTGGAGTCTGACCCTGACATTGAACTAAAATATCAGTAGGTGTCTTCCTTGTCTCAAATGCAAGACAGCTATAAAGTTCAGTTGAGGTATGTGGCATAGAACTTAAACACAGTTTATTTTTTAAAGAAATCATTTTTCTTTCATCCACCTAAACCTTGACAGTTGTACCACAAAATGAATATGTGTCTTCTTTGTCTCATATGCAAGCTAATGACAGTCTGCTCCAAGTAGATGATACAGAACTCAAAATATCAAACAGAAAGCATTTATCTTCTTAGATTGACTGTGACTTTGACCACTGACCCCAAAATCAATAAATGTCTGTCTTATTTAGAATGCAAACCATTTAAAATGTTTGTTCAAGGAATCTCTCACACAAATCAATTTAATGAGTGGAAAAATATTCAGCTGCTGTGACCCTGACCACCGACTTCTTGAGCCCAAAATCAGTAGGTTTCTTCCATGCATCAAACACAAGCTACTTAAAATGTGTGGTAATGACAGATGATTGACAATTCAGGCTATTGTGTGAAAATATAAAACAGAAGCAACAACAGACATATGGACATACAACATGAAAACATGATATGCTATGCCTTTGGATACATAAAAAAAGTCAAAATATCTTAGGTCAACCTGATGTGTCTGATACATGCTTGCACATGATGCCAGTTCAAGATCAATTATGAGCAGTTATTAAATTGTCCTATAATAAACTTAATGCTGTAGCACAGAGATCAATATTTTTTTAGACAGTAACATTTGCATGATATAATAAAATTAACTCTTCCATTTAATATGGCCAACAAAACACTGGATGGCATATGCTAACTGTACTGAAGGAAAAATGGTAAAATTAATCTACAATAATGTATGCCATAAAACTGTAGCTGAATTTGGTACTTTCAAAATTAGAGCTGAAATTTGCAACAGAATTTCTAATTATACTTATGCAAACCCAAACATTATTTTTATCTATTCCTGTCTCATTTTTACATTCCATCAATGATCCTTTAGTGCTCATGTGTGTGATTCTACACCAGCAAGTAAATCCAAGGGCACTTATTGTTTTCACCACAAAGTATGCATAGTAAGTAAAAATTTGTGATATGGCAACAATCTGTATATGGCAAAACTGATCCTTAGCCAGTAGAATATGAATACTGAAATCTTCCCAGATGCAACAAACTTACGTCTGACAATCACGATGGCATCAGGGATGGCAAAAATACTGCCACGGTTGTTGATAGCCTCACAAGTGTATGCTCCTGCATCTTCATATCTTGCATCTTTAACTGTAAGAGTGCCTCGACCCTGTTCACTCACAACGGTGATGCGATTATCATATCGAATGTTGCCCCAGTTAAGCCGCCAAACAATGAGGGGAGTTGGTACACCAAAAGCTTCACAAAAAATTGTGAATGTTTCCCCAAGTTCAACTTCAATTTCTGCTACAGGGGGAACAACAATGACAGGAGCAGCTGGAAAATTGGAAAATGATTATCAGTTGTAAATGGTTTTCTCTAAATAATACTGTTGAAATTTCATGTGAAGATAATGTTATATACAGACAATTTCAGAAATGTATACATTTAATGTCATTTAATTTTCTGCTCATCAGGTTAGTATAAGGACTACATTGGTCTCTTCCAATACACTGGGTAGTATAAGAGGGTAGTATAAAACTGATATATCACTTTAAAATGTCAAACCCATTACTACAGTTCTATCTAATCTGCCTGAAACAGAATGACACAAACAAAAAACCACATATTTCATCCAGGTACAGGAGGTGAGGGGTGTAAATGCTCCAAACATTGATGCAACACAATTGGCACACAATTTGTAAATGAATCACCAAGAAAATATGACTTTTGACACAAGGACATATTCCTCATCAAATTAGCAGTATGCACTATTGTTGAGTCTTGTTCTTAATATTTTAGTCACAACTTCACTGTTTGAGTAGTACTACAGAGTCTTAGCCAAATAAACCTGACCCAAAAATACTTTATGTGACAAATTTACACTAGGCACTCAGAGAATGACTTGTGACAAGAGAAACTTGCCAAACCCAATGTTATCTGTTCAATTTTTGACAGACAATCTCTCTATCACTATAGCATGCCAAAAAGATACTGTAGTCTTCACACACACCCAAAACGTTTCCAATTAGCAAGAAACAGGCTTATAACACTCTCATCTAAGAAAAGGCAGTTACTCATCAGAGCCAGAAAAAACACCGCAGTCTTGACAGTGACTTTTGAGAGTCAATTTCTATGTTTTACTGATCACATTAGTAAGAGACATGATTAAAATAGCCCAAGTTATCTGAGCCAAGACAGCTGTACCATATGTTAGTCTCATTTGAGTAGAGAAAAACTTACAACATCCAATCTCATCAGATCGGTCCTGGCAGTCAATCTCTTTATCACACTGGTACGCAAGAGGGATGCACTGATCCCCACTGACACACTGGAACTCATCAGGGTCACAGGGCTCATTAGGGCCTCTCTGTCCTGTAAACAGTTTCGAAAACTGTGAACATTACTATGTTAATTTTACTGAATAGAATTATATCCACAGTAAACGAAGTAAAATTATATATGAACATTACGATGTTAATTTTATTGAATAGAATTATATCCACAGTACAAGAAGTAAATTGCTATATAGTGCTGAATTTTATTTTTAATTATAAAAAAAACTATTTAACATAAAGTGAACAACTATCCAAGTTTGTTGAGCACAACTCAACCATTTTTAGGGACAGAGATCCCTTCATCATCTTCCTCTCCATCCCACTTATGTCTTTTCATAACAAATGTTCTAAATGGTAGATAAGTACCTACAGTATGACTGAAAGATATCAAATAAAAAAATAGAAGATCATACGGCAGTTCTGTTCATCAAATCCATCAGTGCAATCTTGCTCTCCATCACATCTCCAAATCTTCATCATACACTGACCAGATGGACACTGAAACTCATTTGGCTCGCAGATGGTTCCATTGACTGCAATTTAAACAACTGGCTTAACTCTAACAATGAAGTCATGATCAAATTAAAAGGAAAGTTGCTTAAGAAAGATGCATGAATCAGAAATTAATGCAAAATCTGCATGCAAGATCAAGTGAAATCACTTTCAAACTGCATTTGTTGCACGTAAAATTAAGAAGGCTCTAGCCTTCTTGTCAAGTCCATGCTCAAAGAAAAACTTAAACCAAAACCTGAACTGTTGGCAACAATGATGCAGTTTTTACTATAGCCAATATTTAAAAGGTGACCACTGTGTCTCAGTTTTCCATTTACATATGTCTGACACAGATGCTGGGTATCATATAATTTCTTGGTTATCTCTTGGGACCATGTTTGATTTTCAACATGCATCACTTTCACTAAAGCTTTGCAGGATGAGGCAATTATTTTCTTTCCCAAATTCCATTTTGTTGTATTGAAAAAGTTACCTCCCTTTATGGCAATGGTTGCCTCACTACAGTAGGTATTTATAGTATCTAAACTGAAAAAGCATTTATCTAAGACATTATTTTAAAGAAAAAATTTTCAATAAGTTAAAACAAATTGTGCCTTTATATAAAAGAAAGAAAACTGGTTTATGTTTATAGCATATCTATTATCGCCAAAATTTTTATAAAAACTTCATGTTTTCACAATGTAATTGTTAGCTCAATACTTCCAATGGGAAGGTAATTCCTTGATAGACAAGGGAAGCAATCTATATGACGTGCAAAGAGTAGGACCATTAGTGATAACTTACCTGTACTTCTATGTTGACCTTATTGAACTTCATTAATTTTACACATTTATAATATGAACTTAACAGCAAGCCGCATTTGCCCATTTCTCCTTTCATATATTAAGCTGACAGGTAAGGTCCAGGTTGTAAACATGGAATCAAATGACAACAAAACAATGTGCATGCAAATCTCCAAGACAGGTGCATGAACAATGTAAGATGAATACTTACAGCAATCCATCTCATCTGATCCATCAAGACAGTCTTTCTCTCCATCACAGCGGTACTCACGGCGGATACATTGGCCACTACGACACACTGCCTCCTCACGGCCACATGGGCCTGGAGGTTGTTCTGGCTCTGGGCCAACTGAAACAGAATCAAAAAATTCTTATTGCCTAATAAGAAACATTTGGCATGTAAAAGCTTTAATGCTTAAAAATCACCATCAACAGTATCACCGTTATCGTCAATATCACTACTGCAACCACCACCATAATAATAAACATCATCATCACCTTCAACATTGTCATAACCTCCACATAATGTAAACACTGATGATGACAAGTCGTCTACAGATGACATGTCTCCTTTGGTCCCCAGTTTATGTCTGATTAAAATCAGATCTCCACTGACCTACATGAAGATCTGAGAGCAACTGTTTAGGGGTCATGTTCTGGTGACCTCTGAATTAGCCAATGGAAATGAGCTTTCAAAATTTTGAAAGTTAATCAAATTGTTATCTCTTCAGCCATACTGCTCAATCTCACAAATGTAAAGATAAAAGACTTCATCTTATTCGCTGATAAAATTAGCGATTATGATACTAACATAAGTCACCAGAACACAACCCTAAGCAATCACTGTCAGATCTTCACATAGGTGAATGGAGAGCCGATTTTAATCAGATTGTGTAAAGGCTGTAATGAAAAGAATCCTCTGATAGAGACTAAATTTTTATACTACTTATACTAGTACTTTAAGGCATGTACCCTTCATTTCCAAGTTAAGATCAAAATAGCGAAGATGGAAAATTCCAAGTAACAAAAGGCACCTCTAAGCATTTTGCATGACAAATGTACATATTTTACTTCTCGAGTTATGCTCCAGAAACAGAAATATTTAAGGCTATATCCTCCTTTTTTATGTAATATCAAGGAGGAATCTTCTTGGTAGTCTCTCGGGGGTCAAGGAAGACATGTGCGGTCTCATCGACGATGGACGCGCATGTGGCTCCGGAGTCCAAATTCCAATGCACACAGGCAGTTGCAGATGAGGCATGGGACACCGGTGGTTGGGGGTGGCTGGGACACAGCTCTGTGACATCTCTCACGAGCTGCAGCAAGACCCTGGCAGTGGTCAGCCTCGAAAGTGGAACTGGCTTTTCTGGTCAGGGCTCGCCAGTGACTTCTATCTGAGGCAGCGAGCTCGATCTGGTGGGGTTGAAGGTCTGCCCATTTGATGTGCATCTTGAGGTTGTCTTTGTACATCTTGCGAGGGCGGCCTTGGTTTCGGTTGCCCTGGGCTAGCTCACTAAAGAACAGCTGCTTTGGGATTCTGTTTTGATCTATGTGGATGACATGGCCAGTCCAACGAAGCTGGGCCTGTATTAGTTTGGCTTCGATGGTTGTTGTGCTGGCTCTATCAAGGACTTCCTGGTTGGGGATTCGGTCCTGCCACTTGATCCGCATGATGGATCTCAGGGAGCGCTGGTGGAATCGTTCCAACTGACTGATGTGCATTCGGTAGACAGTCCATGTTTCACAGCCATACATGAGAGACATGAGGACAACTGCACTGTACACCTTCACCTTTGTTGACAGGCGCATGTCCTTGTGCTGCAAGACCTTGGTTCAGAGTCGTCCGAATGCTTGGGTGGCTTTTTGGATCCTCGCAGTGATCTCTTTGTCCAGGGAACCATCACTGGATATTGTGCTGTCTAGGTATTTGAAACTGTCCACATTCTTCAGCTTCGTATCACCAATTGTGATGCAGGGTTGTGAATGGACAGTGTTTGGGGCGGGCTGGAAGAGGACTTCTGTCTTACCTAGGCTAATTGTGAGTCCAAACAGATTGGAGGCTTCAGAGAACCTGTCCACAATTGCCTGTAGGTGAGTCTCTTCATGGGCCATGAGGGCAGTCATCTGCAAAGAGTGCTTCAGTGATGAGTCTTTCTAGCATCTTGGTTTTGCAGCTAGGCGACGGAGATCAAGCACTGATCCATCCAGGCAATATCTAATGTAGATACCACGGTCAAGGTCACGGATGGCATGGAGCAGTACCTGCGTGAAGAAAAGGTTGAAGAGTACCGGGGCGAGAACACAGCCCTGTTTGACCCATTAGATATGGGGAATTTCTCAGAGGGTTTACCATCTGAGAGAATCTCTCCAGTCATGTCATCATGGAAGAGCCGGATGAGGTTGGTAAACTTCTGAGGACAACCAAGCTTCTTGAGTACTACCCACAGTGCGTCTTTGTTGACTTTATCGAATGCCTTCGTCAAGTCCACGAAGACGGCATACCGATTCATGTTCTGCTCAAGGCACTTTTCTTGGACTTGAGTCACTGCGAAGATCATGTCAACGATGCTGCAGACTGGGCAAAAACCACACTGAGACTCAGGGAGGTTGTCTTCTGACACTGCCACAATAAGCCTGTTGAGAGTGATGCGAGCAAGTATTTTGCCAGCTATGGAGAGCAAGGAGATGCCTCTGTAGTTACTGCAGTCCATACATGTGCCTTTATTCTTATAGAGGGTCACAAATGATGTGTCGCAGAGGTCATCTGGCATCTCCTCTTCCATCCAGATGCTGATTAGCACATTGTGGAATGCCTCCAGAGTCTGTTCACTGAGAGTCTTGTACAACCTCCACTGGGATGCCATCCTTTCCAGGTGCCCTGCCACAGTTCATTTGTTTAATGGCTGTCCTCAACTCCTCTATCGTTGGCAGAACATCCAGTTGGTCAGACATTGGCTGTTGGGGTATTTGGTCAAGAACAGATTGGCTGACTGATGAGGGCAGGTTTAGGAGCTGGCTAAAGTGTTCTTTCCCTCTGTCCTTAATGCCAGCCTTGTCCTTTATTAGTGTACTGCCATCTGCAGCAAGCAAGGGGGCAGAGCCAGACTTTGAAGGGCTGAAGATTGACTTGATGGCGCTGTAGAACTCTTTGGAGTTGTTAGTGTCAGCATAGCGTTGCACTTCATCAGCTTTCCTTTCCCACCACTGGTCATGCATCTTGCGGATTTCTCTCTGAGCCTCAGCTTGATAGGATTTGAAACGGTCTTTTTTCGGGATGGAGTTTGGGTCATTCTGCCAGTCCATGAATGCTATGTTCTTTCTGGCAAGCAGATCTTCAATGGCACCATTGTTCTCGTCGAACCAGTCTTGATGGGTTCGCTTCTTGGAGCCCATAGTCACCATAGCTGTCTCTCTTATCATGTCCCTGAGCTTGTTCCATTTCTCTGAGGCATTTCCATGTACAGGTCAGTTGGTAGACAGCTTTTCATCTAGGCTCTTCTGGAAATCAAGCTGGGTGGAAGGCTGCTGGAGTTTGACAATGTTGAAGGCTGTGTGCACATGCTTAGGGTGCCTTGGGTGATGTGGGGCAATGCGCAGCTTTAGGGTAGTTCGGACAAGTCTGTGGTCTGTCCAACATTCCGTACCTTGCATGGCCTTGGTGATGAGGACATCCTGGGCATCACGCTGGCAGACTATTACATAGTCGATTAAGTGCCATTGGTGAGACCTGGGGTGCATCTAGGTGTTCTTGTGTTTGTTCACCATTCTGAACAATGAGTTTGTAATGAGGAGGTCAAATTCTGCGCATTTGCTGAGTAAGAGCAGGCCATTGATGTTCATCTTGCTGACACCGTGCTTGCCAAGCACACCTTTCCATCAACCATAGTTGCATCCAACACGGGTGATGAAGTTCCACAGTAGTATGATCTTGTTGTCAGCTGGAACTGAGCACAGTACACAGCTGAGGTCCGCAAAGAACTGCTCAATGATTTCCGCTGGGCTCGTGAGGGTAGGGGCGTAGGCACTGATGATTGTTGCGTGGTGTTTGTGGCTGATAGGTAGCCGCAATTTCATTAGCCTCTCATTAATACCAACAGGCAGGTCTGGAAGCTGCTTCAGAAGACTTGATTTGATAGTCAGACCGACTCCGTGGATCCTGTCTTCATTTTTGGCTTTTCCTTTCCTCCTCCTCCAGGTGTAGCCGCTTTCTACCTCAGAGAACCCTCCTCTGCAAACCTAGTTTCACTCAAGGCTGCAATGTTGATAATGTAATGAAAGCTCCTTAGCGACTAGGGCTGTTCTCCTGGAAGGTCTTGCTACGTTTTCTTTGTTGATGAGAGTACGGATGTTCCATGCTCCAATAAGAAGTTTCTTTTTTTGATGGTTTTGACTGCAGATATGGATGATCTTGCCAGCTGTGGCAAGCTGGCCAGATTTCGAAGGGCAGGTTATTTTTTAGGCCACCTTTTCTAGGACCCTCCCTATACAAGGTGAGCAGCGCTGTCCTGAAAAGGTCTGCTCAGTCACCCTGGATGCTGCCGAACTGTTCTGCTGCCCTGGGTACAGAGCAAAACGACCACTTGTCCAAGGGCCACCCACATGCAGGTCTCTGACTATAACTCCCAGTGGTCATCTCCACCTGTTGCTTCGCCAGTCACCCATTGCCATAGGACTCTGGTAGGTGCTGGTAGGAAACCATTAGTGTGATGATGGGGATGAATGATAAGTGCACAACATACCTGTGCGTGAAGGAGATTTAAGTGAAACTTATCATTCAAGGAGGAATTCAAAGGTATAAAACACATGATCCTGATAATTAAATTAGTATTTCATAATACAAACAATATATTAATTTTGTTTTCAAAGTTATTTCATGTCAGTGCTGTAAGTTCTAACAAAAGTTTCATAAATCTTGACATATAGATATTGACATATGGTTCTAGACCACATCTCCTGCACGGGTAGTTACCTTGCTTGCACCTGATAAGTAATCTACCCTAAAACCAAAGACTTGCAAAGTAAACATGTTAAAAAATAATAATCAGGGTGACCACAACTGCAAATTTTTCAGATAACTGCTGATTTTTCACCAACTGCTGATTTTTTTGCAGGTTTAGCCATTTTGTGGATTTTATCTAGCCACTGCAACATTTTGGAAACTTTCTTACACATCATGCAATTTTTTCAAGATGTTTGACCAAAAAATACAAAAATTTCATATCATGTGGGTTAGATATGAATTACATGTAGACTGAGATAAGAGTAAATTTAGACAAAGGTAGACTGCATGTAGATTGAGATATAGTAAATGTAGACAAAGTATAGATTGCAATTACTGGTAGACTGATACAGAGTACATGCAGACAAGGGTAGGTTACATGTAGATTGAGATACAGAATACATGTAGACAAGGGTATATTATATGTAGAGGCAGATACCTTGTACATATAGACAAAGGTAGATATCATGTAGACTGAGATACAGAGTACATGTTGACAAGGGTTGAATGCATATAGATTGAGATCCAAAGTACATGTAGAAAAAGGTAGATTGCATGTAGATTGAGATACAGAGTACATTAGACAAGGATAGACTGCATGCAGATTGATACAGAGTACATTAGACAAGGATAGACTGCATGTAGATTGAGATACAGAGTACATGTAGATAAGGATAGACTGCATGTAGATTGAGATACAGAGTATGTGAAGACAAGAATAGACTGCATGTAGGCTGAGATACAGAGTATGTAAAGACAAGAATAGACTGAATGTAGACTGAGATACAGAGTATGTAAAGACAAGAATAGACTGCATGTAGACAGATACAGAGTATGTGTAAACAAGGGTAGACTGCATATAGACTGAGATACAGAGCATGTAAAGACAAGGATAGACTGCATGTAGATTGTGATACTAGAGTATATGTAGACAATGGTAGATTGCATGTAGACATATTAAAGTGCATGTAGACAACAGCAGACTGCATGTAGATTGTGATATTAGAGTACATGTAGACAAAGGTAGATTGCATGTAGACATATTCAAGTACATGTAGACAACAGCAGACTGCATGGAGATTGTGATATAAGAGTACATGTAAATAACAGTAGACTGCATGTAGACTGCGATATAAGAATGCATGTAGACACTGGCACATTTCTCTGATAATATAAACATGCTATGCATTCCTTTTCTTAAAATATGTATTTTGCTCACAACTAAGTTCCAAAATTTTCAGACTGTGTATTTTTTTTTTTAATGTTGGTGTTGTCCTGACACATAAAGCTTAAGATGCCTATCTAGTAACTTGAATTTCAAAGCTTTTCCTTACTTCTGACAACATTTAGCCTTGCCAATGCCTGATAACCATCCACACTGCACACATAGTCCCCAGAGTCCCCAACTTTAGCCACAGGGATTGTCAGGGTGCTCCCTCGTCTGTCCACTGAAGACTGCACAGGTAACTCCTAAAAAATCAACAAATGTTTCCTTTAAAAAGGGACCAGAAATTTGCCCACAGAACATGTATACCATCTACTCCCATCTTTTGCAATAAGAATTCTTTCTGAAAGAAACATAAAATACAACCAAGTTGTATGCATGAGTGACCAGAAGAGGCGACAGCCAGGTGTAAGATTCTATGCCCTATCTCAGTGGAACTATGAACCAAATCTCAAACTATAGTCCACACATTTTAATGAGAAACCTTGCCAGTAGCTTCCTGTGGGGAGATGGTTTTTTCCCAGGTTCTTCCTCCGCCAAATATACTGGCTGCAATGTATGTACTGAAAAATTGCAATAAACCCACAAAACCACAAAGCACAATTTCATAATTTACTGAAAATTCTGCGACATGGAACAAAATCACAGGTCCCTTACATGTCATGATTAACAAATTCCATTGTACATAGTTTTTCACTTTAATTTAAAAAAGCCAATTTTTTAGTAAATTATGTTCCTCCAAGAATACTTATCTGGCCACATAAATGTCAGGAAGATGCCCTGCTACCTCTAGAATCCAGCAACCACAGAAAAATGAAAATTTGTCTTTCACATAAATATTCCACATACAGCAGATGAAAGGAAGACACTCTACCAAACCCCTTCCACTTTGGAATCACAGTTGGAGAGAACGCATATGCGTCCAGACCGTTCCAATCTATAGAGAGTGCATCGAACTGCCTGGGCTTTATGATCTGGGACTGGTACGATGAAGGTTAGGAGCATGGTATTCCACCTTGTCACAAACAGGTCCACCAATGGCCAGTCCCACTGGGTGCATATCTCAGTGAAAACAGAGGGACAGAGAGACCATTCTGTCTGTATAAGCTGACTGTCCCGGGAGAAAGAATCTGCTATTACATTTAGATGTCCAGGAATATGACAAACTTGGATATGGATTTGTTGCTGACAAACACTACTTTAGATAGTCTCACACCAGTATGCAAGGGACTGGGGACTTGATTCTGCCTTGCTGTTTAAGATAAGTCACCATCATAGAGTTGTCAGATGGAAGGAGGATTCCTTTTCCAGTTAAAAATTCCTGCCACCAGTGAAAGGCTTCCAAAATGGCTTTAATCTTGAGGATATTGATATGCAGATGCCAGCCCTTGGAAGACCACCTTCCACTGGCTTCCCAGAAAAGGAGTGCCTCCCTGCCTTCTGTACTTGCATTAATACAGACTGTGATCTCTGGCAGATGTACTTGCAGAGGTATACCCACTCTGAGCCAAATTAGGTCACTCCAAGTCTGCAGATGGTACCTCATATTTGTATAAATGGGAAGGGGTCAGTCAATGTGGGCAAACTTTTGGCCTCCATTGGGATAAAGGAATCATTTGTAAAACAGGCACATGTAAAGGCAACCTAGGATGATGATGTCCAATGCCGCATTGAGCAAACCTAGAAGGTGAAGGAATTCCCATGTGGAGATATTCCATCGAGAGTAACAAAGCCATAATGGTTCTGATTTTCAATGCCTGTTTCTGATGGAGAAGTACTCTGTTTAACTGCGTTAAATGCCATACCTAGATGAACAAATTGATGAGATGGTACTGGGTCAGATTTGTCCTTGTTGACAAGGAAACCAAGATTGTAACCAGTGTAACGAGGGTTATTACATCATGCTCTAATATATAACTCACCTGATCATTGCAGGATATCGTCCAGGCAGCTTGATTTCGCTGCCTTGGAGATGGTCCGGACATGAGCCATAACATGATTTATCAGATAAGTGAAGACCCAAGGACTGATGCCGAGTCCAAATGGGAGTGGTCGGAATTGATAAGCAATACCGTTGTAGGCAAATAACTTCCTGGAAGCCTAGTAAATTGCAACTTTAAGAAATGTGTCTTCTAAGTCCATGCTGATTGTGAAATTTCCCTCTTAAGCAGCATTCAAAATACACCATGATGCATGAATGAATTGACTGATGGCACTTAAAGTCAATGACAGGGAACAGGGTACTGATTGTCTTTGGGACCAAGAAAAGTCTAGAATAAAATCCCAGTGAATTTATTATTTCAAACAATTTCTACCACCCTTTTCTGAAGGTCATTTATTTCTTGCTGCAAGGCCATGGTTTTGAATCAGTCTGTTGGAATGTTTACAGCTGATGGGACTCTGGACAGAGGTGTTCTGAAACTGATGCAGCAGAGTCCCTCAAAACCACTTATGGGGTCCAATGATTGTCATGGTAAATTGTGTCCCATTTGGCAGCAAAGAACTGAAGCCTTCCTCCTACCAAGATCTGTGGGAAGGGCAGTTTGGAGATGAGGCAGTCGTGAAAGAGAAATTCTCGCAAAAGTCATCGCTACTTCTCTGTCTTTTGTCCACTTTGGTTTGCAAGAACTGTGGTTTAAAAAATAAGAAACTATGATAGGTAAAACTAGTCAGAGGTTTGCATTTGACTCGTATCCCTTGGATCTTTTGTTGGTTTCCTGAAACATCCCCATGTCAGCGTTGTGGTTGTGGGGTGGGAAAATTTGTCTCCTAAGTGGCTTGCTTGTATACTTCATTGATCAGGTCAATAAAAAGTACATTACAGGATAATGGTTACTATAGCTTGGCCTTATGGTGATCCTTAAGGAAGGTGGAGGTGGAAAGCAGTGCATCTCTTTCCACCAATTGTAAATCTGCAGCTTCTGGGACAGCGTTGGTTAAAATATACTGTGTCACTCTGTTCAATACCAGGCCATTCTAGAGCCCAACTACCATGCATGAACTGTGGAATTCAGAGTAAGAGATGATGAGCTCTGCTCTGCCTGTTGGAAGACAGCCATCAATACGAAGTCCAACATTGAGTCCACAGCTACTACATTGTGGTTCAATTGGTGAATGTCACTGAAAGATGTTCAATCCATATAAATAGAGTATGGTTTTGTCATCCCCAAAGCTGTGATGTCCTGGTCGACCGATGGGGTTTCCAAATGAATGGCTAGTATATGGCAATATGAGAACTACCAATGAAAACTTGAAGGAAGGTGTTTTCTGAGAAAAAGAGACAGCTGATGTTGGGTCTTGTAATTGATGATGTTCAAAATGTCTGTGAATCTATCAAGCTGTGGAATTTGAAGTATAATTCTTCCTTTGTCATAATAAGATTAACAGAACCTGGAGCTCTGGTCCAGGCAAAAGACAAGACAGGAGGAGGTGGACAGAATTCAAGAGGCAAAAGACAGAAAACTTCTTCAATGGAAGCTCTGAAGGCTGAGTCTTCCCATGTCAAAGTGAAATCAAGAACTGAAGAAGGACCCTGAGAGCAAGCATATTGTCTTTGCTTGTATGAGGTGAGGCTATTGCTGATTGAAGAAACTGGCGAAGGTGTCAAGGTCTGCCACTGACAAAACTCGTGGACTGCCCTAAAATAAAAATGGTGATTTCCAATCAGGCACCAATTAAAGAGTTCTTTCTACTGCACCAAGGGTTGAGAGAACTCAGAAGTGGCAGGTACTAGGCTTGGCATCAGAAATGGAGAGTGCAGTGAGGCCACATGTGGGTTAGACTGATCTCCATAATTGCCTGTATACATCTGGTTCAACAGACTGGATGATATATTGATTTCCGGGAACTTATTGTGTTGAGATCTTTTTCCCTTAAGATTCATAGGCCAATCAAAACAGAAATAGGCCATGTTATTAAGAAGGATATCATCCAAGTCATAATGCTGGGATGGGTTATGGGATGACTGATCCATGTGACCAATCCATGTATCAGTGGAGCGAAAGCATACTTTATTTTGATCACTTGCTCACTGTTTATCATCAAGAGCTGTAGAGTGAAACCCTGAAGAGGCAAGGCCTAAAGGTACTGCAAGCAATGAGGAGTCCTGTGGTCTAATTGTGTAGATTTCCAGCATTTTGTTAATAAAGAGCCCTTTGTAGATTTATCTCCGTTATCTGCAAAATTCTAGCATTGAGGACATGTCAGCATGTAAGCTAATAGTGGCTTCACCCTTAGCTGTGTTTCTGCTCTTTGTCCATAGTCTAATCTGTAAAACAAATGGAGCAGAACATATAAACTACTGTAACTCTGCACCTGTCCCCTATTACTGAACACAAAGACAGTGCAAAGCTATGCCTATAGCTTCACCTAAAAAATAGCAGATTAACTTAATAAGGCTATGAAGCAATGAGTTTAAAACCAAATATAATTCAGCCTATTATGCATATACCATACAAGGACAACCCACAAAGGTAAATGCAATGATGCATGGCATCCAGACATTAAATGTATCATCAGAGAAAACTATCTTGTATGCAGCCAGTACTTGTGGAATTATATATATATTAAGAGTTTTCTATGCACATGAACATGATTAAAAGTACATCCAGAACACATTTATGAAGTTGCATAGGCTACCCATGCAAGTACTCAAGTACAATTAAATGTACAAAGATAACAAAATGTGGCTAAAACTGTAAGGCAGAACTTTGTCAACATCAAAAGAAGACAAGCTGGAAATATAAATGAAGTATACATTCCTTGTAAAGTGAGAACTCTTCCAACTTGAATTAATGTTGATTCTGGCTTTTGCAAGAAGTCTCATTGTGAGAGTGTGTTTCTTAGCATGAGCAGAAGTAGTAACTGAGATAATGATGGGTTTTGCAACCAGTCCCTATAACAACGGGAGATCACTGCCCAACCACCACCTAGGTGGGGAGATAAGTTTTAGCTCGTTTCAGCTAAATGTTCTATCTGGGAGGACTGGATTTGTGAGGTAGCAGTAATTCTCCAAAGGTTATATGATTGGGTAATGCATTTAAAGAAGGATCTCCATGACATTTTGAAGATGACAAGATGACTGCCCAGCGTAAACAACATGAGCTATTTCAAATAAAGGCTGTGCCTCCAGCTGTATAATATTAAAGGTAGCACATAATCTGTGTCACTGAAGGCATCCATATAAATGATCTTTCTGTACAGAAATGGCATACAGTTGTATGTAATCAAATGTGAGTGGAATTGTGATGACAAGCTAATCTAGTCCACTGAAAACATAAGACACAATATGGTTCATACAGCCACACAATTTCTTTTTCAGCGACTTTTCAAGGAGTATTTTGTTCTGCTGAAATTGAACTTTCTCCAAGTATAACTTTGTAACCTACTAGTGTTTGATCCACCCAATTTTATCTCATTTTCTTTTTGTATTCATTAATTAGGGAAAATACACAATAACAAAATCTCAAGGAGTTTCTTTGCAAAATACGAAGTTTTTTCCACATATTTAATGTTGTAAGTATAAAAAACAACTTTATCTTTCTTTCAAGGAGTCTTCAAAGTAACATCTCAAATGCAAGGAGTTTTCAAGATTGTATGAACCATGTACAATATTACCATAATCCTGAAACAATGATGCTATATTAAAACTGAGGAGGAACAAGAACAAATATAAAATGCTATTCCCATATTTCTTACATTTCCAACTCTGCTCCATACAAAAGGAGTTCCAGGTGGAAATCCTTGGTAATTACACACAAGGATTGCTTGGGCTCCCTCTCTGATGTCCATGGTTCGGGGACTGATCTCTACATTCTTGGGAGGCAAGGTTGCTGTAAGATAAAATTAGGTAATGAGAAAGGAAAGAGGTGTATGCTAAAATTTTCATTCAGGAACAACAATTAAACAATGTTTCAATTTTTAGAAAATCTGGTTAATTTCAAGACAAACTTATAAAGGCATATTAGATCAATCTCAACATCCTATTGTTACGAGTCTATGCTCTTAAAATAAGTAACAGAAGAGTGAAAAGCAACAAGCACTGTAAAATTCTGCAAATAATTTATTTCCCTAGAATACAAAATGAAAATGGAAAAAAAGAACTTACAGTATTGCAAACTAAATCCCAAAATAATCACAGAATTACTGACACAAGTCCTAATAATAAAATTTCTGAATAAACTTTAGTAGAGATCTGAATTAAGTCCAATGCTGAAAATGTTGATGTGCTTGTGGTGGCCTGTATTGTGTTGTAGTACCAACAGTCTTGTGTTGAAACAAAGTAATATAATTCCAGGTGTGAATTCACTATAAATCCCAGTGAATGTCTCTCTCCAAGATTATTTTTTATTGAGCACTTTGTATTTCCAGAGGAAATACTCACTGAATTAAATAATTTGAAGAAATGAATTCCAGCCCAAATAAACTACTAGACACAATAATAATACATATTTATTCTGCTAGATTATGGAGCATGAATGACTAATTTTCAAATAACAATATTTATATTCTGAACTAAGATGTAAAAACAGACCCTGGATAAGGGTCAAAAGATCATTGTTCTAGAAAAGATCTTAGTATTAATTAGAAAGTCCCTCACCAAAATCACAATCAAACATATGAGAATCATCACACAGTCAAACTATAAAAAAATACAATGTCCTTGACTCCACTAAAGATAATGATCCTCTCCTGGAGGAGAAAAACATCTGTTTACCAAAACTGTTACTGATTATGGACAAGGTCAGCCACTAGATACAATGTTTCATTACCCACAGTATATAATAAATTTTAAAATATTTTTAAAAAAACTAACAAACAATGCAAATTAAATATACATAACACTATGCAGTAGGCACATGGATCACTTTCAGCTCTTCTACATTCACTTTAATCTGAGCCAATTCAAACAATTTTTTGAAATGTTTTGAATAATCAGAGATGTTTAGATATGAAAACCAGCTGTGATAAAAAGCTGCTACTTTAGTGACTTTGCTTTGCTACATTGTTTTCAAATAACATTAAAGGCAGAACTTATGCTGAATCAAGTGTTTTTCGAGATGGAAGCATCTGATCTAAAACAATATTTTGCCCATAAATTTTTTTGCAATAAGAGTGTATTCCAAAGATGCTGAAGTAGAAGCTATTTACCTCTATTGATTTTCTTATCTGAGTGGCTCTGGTTTCTTCAAAAATAATGACCAACTGTAGCTACTGACAGACACATAAAACTTAACAGATAAATGAAGCCACTTGTCTGAGCAGCTTTTGTATCTTCAAACTCTTTGACTAATTGTAGCTACTAACAGACACATAAAGCACAGCAGACAGATAAAGCCACTGCCAAAAGGTCTCAAGTATTCCATATGATTATGTCATACAATTATTACATTGTTATATAGTGATACTGTACATTATTGCACATAATATATACAATGGCATTGCACATAAGGAGTGTTTATTTCTGATATACCCCAAAAATATTTTGCACAACTGTGAGCAAAGTACTTAAAACATTTACAATTGAGATCAATAAATCTCACCAATAACAAAGCACAATTAGGGTAAATTGTCAAACAATCAATACAACAATCCACAAGCTATGCAAATACCAAATATTCTATGTGAATGACAATCATCAGTTTAAAAGAGAGGACTGTCAAATGTTCTAATTTCATTCCAGTCCTTGATTTATGCACAATGTTTCTTGCACCTATTTTGAGATCCTGATGTCATCAACTGTATCACCAGCCTAATCTGATAGCAACAGAAAGTGTTAGGAAATATTTCATGAAATCAGATGTTAGATATGCACTTTGATTCAAATTAAAGAAAATACAATGAAAATGTCAAATTTACTTAGTGTCATATTTGCATCAAAGATTGGCCACTTGATATCTCCCAACAGGGCCAAGTCAGATTTTGATGTGCCAATATCTCACATGGTACCAGTTTATTGCCTTTTAGAACAAAAATTTTTTTTTTCTTCTTTTTTTAGTAATTTCATACTATGTAATAAAAACCATGAAATACCTTAACAAGATATTGCAAGATGAGGCAAACAGATGAAAATTATGATAGTAATGTCTTGCATTTGGAGAAATGAATGCAGGCAGAAACAGAAACTAACAAATGAGATCTAAAATACTTACGACAACCCATCTCATCGCTGCCATCAGCACATTCTTTGAAGCCATTACACAAACGTCGAGCATCAATACAGGTTCGGTCAGATTTGCACTGGAACTCTCCAGTAGCACATGCTATTCCTGAAAAGGTATATGCATACAATATAAACTGATCAGAATGACCTAGCAGTCTGACCTCACACGCTATTCCTGTTATGGTATATACATACGATACAAACTGACCAAAATGATCTCGCAGTTTGACTTTTCATCAGCAAATTAATTTGGACTGTGCCCACTTCAGAAATAAACTGGGTGGTCTGCATGAATTGTTCTTGATTGCAATAAACAAGATAACTTTTCCAACTATCCAAAGTAAAGTCGTTTGTGATTTTGAGTCTCCGTAACATTTTATAAGTTAAAGACTGAATTTAACAACAAACCTTCAAGTCAAAAGATTTTCTTAAAAATCATTGTAATATTTAACATATACAAGATGGCAGTAATTGTCCAAATATGTTTACACTCCATACGGTTTTAGAATGTTACTTGTGGTCAAATCTATCAATTATAAATCTAATAAAGGGTCAACAGCCCAATCATTCAACTTAACATTATTTAATCCAATACAAATCTGGCAAGACCAAGTTACCATAATCAGAGTTTATCTCAGCTATTAAAGAGTCTGCAATATGAGAAGAAAACAAAGGGACTTACTTCTGGTGACAACAACACGAGTTAAAGCCTGATAGTTATCAACTGTGCACACATAGTCACCAGAATCCTCAGCTTTAGCTTCAGGTATGATCAGAGTGTTTCCTTTTCTGTCGATTGTGGTGCCTACTGGTAAGGGCTGGAAATTAAAAACAAAGGTTAATGTAAAAACTTTCATCAATTTTCATATAACCTTTTTCCACTTATTTATCTCCCCCTTTCCAAAAGTTTTAATTTAATACCAATCTTTAACAATCAAATTCATTAAATAAGGTCTGGCCTGCATGTTGTGCCCACAATAAAAAACACCCATTGTAAAATGTGTGACCCTGAATACAAAGTTATGAAAGGATGTCACAGAATGAATTGTCTTCCAACTATTAACAAAGTTCATCAAGGGGTTCAGGAAATTAAGTAAATGAAATAACTTTAGCCAATAGCTTAAAACAAATTTTCTCTGACTCTGACTTACATCCGAAAGTCAAAAGGGCAAACAAGTGTGTTGCAGAATGGATTGTCTCAACTTTAGAAATGTTTCATCCAATGTATGAACAAAATCCACTGAGGGGTTTTGGAAATACATACAAATGAATAAATTGGAACCAAATTCTTAACAAATTTTCTTTGATAATGACCTTGATCCCAAGGTCAATGGGTATATTGAGCTTGTTGCCAACTGAATTGTCTTGGCTTCGTAATGATTTTATCATACTTATGAACAAAATCAATTAAGGGGTTTAGGAAATCTAGGTGAATGAAAAAATGTTAACTGAAACCTTGATGCAAATTTTCTATGGCTGTGACCGTGACCCTCTGGTCAAAGGGGCAAGTGTGCATGCCACAGAATAGATGATCTTAGCTCCATGCCATGTGTGGTATTATGTTTGGAATCAAATATCTCCTGCAGCCAGGACACAAATGACTCTTGCCAGACATTTTATCCCAAGTTTAATGTGAGAGCCAGATATTTGTAAAATGAAATATAAAAGCATTCCAAGGTGGCTACAAAAAACATTTCCAACAAAAAAACAAAAATGTTCATTATTAAACTTTTAGAAACTGTCATTTTCAGTTCTAGACTTGCTGCTGCTTCAGTTTTATTGGTATCCTTTCATGCTTGAATAGTTTTCTCTTTAATTATTTATTCATAAAAAGGTGATTTGTTTTCTTTTTCAGAAAACTGTACTAAAAAAAAATCTCACCCAACAACAGTATTTTCTTCCACTACTACTTTTATAACTGATTAATTGACCACAAGCAGACTTGCTAACTCAAAAATATGTAACACTAATGAGCATTTTTGTCAAGGCAAAGAGTAAAGTTTTATTTGATCAGGTCCTCAAACAAATTTTGCAGAATGATAATAGAAACTAATTGGGTTTTTTATGAGTATGTCCTTTCTTGTTAATCAGGGCCTATGCTACACAGATTTAATTCTAAAGGTCGGATATGTGCTCCCACACCAATGTTTGATACGCCAAGTTAGCAAATGGCCATTTGAGCTCATTTCTTAGTCATGTCATGCAAATACTGTCATTAAGGATCTATAGCTACAATTCTTAATTATTCCAAATGGTTTCCTTCAGGAATTTGCAACTAAAGCACTTCAAAAGAAGGAAAAATGTTCCATGACTACCTGTCCAACCCTGCGCCAGTCAAATCGCATTCCTGGTGGGAATCCAAAGTATGAGCACACCAGCATGACCTTTTCTCCTTCACTGATCTCCAATTGCTTGGGCTCAATCTCCACACTTTTTGGTGGTTCAGTGGCTGAAAAAAATAAGACATTATAAAACACCATATATTATCTTCAAGTAAATTAATTCAAAATTATCACTAGAGTTCATTACAATCATTTAACTCTTACAGCTCTTGTATGTGCAAGTGTTCTGGTCATGACCTATTGTTTCATCTGAAAGAATTTAAGTCAAGTATCACACCAATGTTATTACTGACATAAGAGTAATGTTAATGGCACACTATATGCCCACCCCATATTTAACTGAAATATCTGGGTTGAAAACTACTTTTGTTCTTTCAGTCACAGAGACCTTGACCTCTGACTCTAAAATCAATAGGCTTCTTCCATACCTAAGTGCACAGCATCTACAAAGTTTGGTTTGGGTCTGTCATGTAGAATAAATGTGACCATGCAGAAACTAATTTTTCACTTTCAGTCACAGTGACCTTTGACTTTGACCCATGACCCCAAACTTGATTGGCTTCTTCCTTACTCAGGGTGCAAGCCATCCACAAAAACTAGTCTCAGTATGTGATATAGAACTATTATTACTGTGCAGAGACCATTTTATTCCTTTAGTCTTCAGTCGGTGACCTTGACCTCTGAACTTTTTGAGCCCAAAATCAATATGGATCTTCATTATCAAAGTGCATGCCATCCACAAGGTATGGTCATTTTTGATGTCAGAGAACTCAAGTCACTGTGTAGAAACCTTTTTTCTTCTTTCAGTCAGTGACCTTGAACTCTGAACACTGAAATAAATAAGGCTTTTCTTGCCCCAAGGACAAGCTATCCACAATGTTAAGCAAATGTAAATGGCTAAGCATATGAGTCATTCAGAAACTATTTGAAACTATTTTTCTTTCTTTGACCTTGACCTCTGAACCTTTGCCCCCATATCTGATAAGCTTCTTTATCCTATCCATTAAAGTTTGGCAACTGCAGATTGTGAAGAACCAGAGATACCAAACATGCATCATTTTATTTCTGTGACAATGACATTTGCAGTTTATATTTTGAACCTAAGCAGGTTCTTCCTTACCCCCAAGTGCAATCCATCCACAAAGTCTGGTAACTATTAATGGTGGACAATTCAAGTTATTGTGCAAAAACAAAATTGGTAACAGATGGATGGTCATCATAACATACACTCCACATTATGGCAGGCATATAAAAAAAATACATGATTCCACTGCAATCAAATTAAAGCAATCTAAAGAATGTCAACTTGCATTGTGTATAAAAAAATTATTACAGGAAAATCACAGAATAAATTACACAGCTTTGTTTTATTCTAAATTTTTTACTGTACTTTATTGTGCAAACTTTAAGCTTACATACATTATTGTCATAACTTCATATATACATGAATTGCAGATATGCACTATTGGTAGCTCAGATGGTAGTGTGTCAGACTCATAATCCAAGGGATCAGTACCTGCACAAGCAAGCCTAGGTTGGCTGCCTTGGTGAGTCCTTGGGAAAGGCACTTTCCTCTCATTTCTTCAGCATGATTTAGGCAGTAATATGTTGAAAGTGCCATTAAAAAGCAATGAACCATCAACTACGTCATTTAAAAATTTTCAGATATTATATTAGCTGTGTAATTGGTCCACCCAACTGCAAACAGCACATGCAATGTCATGGTATTGAATATACAATGTGCTGATCATTATCTAGGTTGCTTACAACTGGATGATTACTTGATGCCCAGAATAAAGTTCCTCATGCAAGAAAACATGAAGACAGCTGATCAGGGCTGATCCAATGGTCCAAACCTGCAGGCTAACCATTGAGCAACTATGGCCCCTGCCTCCATTAGTTACCTCTTATGACACACAGGGAAGCACACTGGACCTATTCTATATCCTCACACTTGCAGGGGGGCATCATTAGGTGACAGATACACAGAGAATAAAAAGTAATCTAAGATTCTAATGTAGAGAGCTTACTTTTATCTGGACATAAGCTGACAGCAATGAATTTATGGAAAACAATTACCGGTAGAACTGTATCAGCTTTTCCTCCATCTTTTAAGAACTTATATTAAAGTTCTAATAAAACTTTCACAAAAGCAATGATTAAAGCCTGTGAATCATGGTGCTTTGCAGCATAGCAGCACAAGAAGGTTATGTAGTGCCTAGGCATATGAAAAGTGACTTGATTCAAAAAGTGTGTAATCACAATAAATAAAAAGGTTCATATAAAAATATTGTAAAACATCAATGTTTGAAGATAAGTACATGTAACACCATCTATAAGTGTAAAGAAAAATGGCATTCTTAAAGACAAAATATTATAAAATATGTACAAAACGGTTATTAAAAATTTACCTATTCCAATACTTAAATTTTAAGACAGTATGGAGGTTCTTCAAATATGTGAAATTCAATTAAATTTTAAAAAAACATCAAGCTCAATATAGTAATTAATTTCTTTCAGGAAAATTAAAGAACTCAATTTGTATCACAAGCATGCCAAACTTTTTTACACCTGATCACCAAAATAATATACATTCTCATAACCATGCTTAAAAGACAATCTTTAATTCAGAATTTAAATGACACAAAAATCAATACACAGGAGAAAAATATCAAAACATTAACATAAAAATAAATATTAAAATAATATTTTTCATTAAAAAAATACATAATCATTCTCTCACCATTACCATCATGCCAAAATAGAAATTTGCCTCTGGAAATAAATGATTAAGATATCTTAAATGAAAACCATACTCAAGAAAAAATTATCCCATCCACACATACATTTGTTATAAGGTGAACAAAAACAACGAAAAACATAGATAAAAATTTCCAAATAATAACATTTTCACACATTTTTTAAGACAGTTCAGTTGTAAAAGAATTCATTCATGTTTACATGTACATAGTTTAAAATAAATGTAAAGCAGATGAGCCAATCACAAACTTTCATGTCACTAGCATGATGAATTTACTCAATTTAAGAAAAAAATATTTTATTATATCAAAAAATACAATTTTATGTATTTTAGGAAGAAAGAACACAAACTTTCCAAATTTGAAGGCTAATAGTAAATGTGCACTTATTGTGCACTTAAAACAGCTTAAATCTTCTCTTTGAGGTATATAGTCATCACAACTCTCCCAATATAACCATGCTAAAGGGATCATAAAGAGACCAACATTATGTGTGGAAGCCTTATACTGAGCTATGTTCCAACCAGGCCATATCATATTAGTTTATAAAAACACAAATGGAGTTAAATTTATTGATGTGAAATTTTCCAAGAAAGCCATGTCATAATACATTATAGTATATAAAAATGCAAAATGGAGTTAAATTTGTTGCTATGAAATTGGTTACAATTGGTTCTTATTAGCATGAACTAAAATTAAGTGAAATAATTCTAGCTCAATTTAATGGAATCTGAAAACAGACTGATGTAGTAACAAGATGGGCTGCAGTATGAGGGGCTTTACAGCAAGGAACCACTATACTACTCCACAGAATGTACATGTTAGAGAAAGAGTAATGGAAATAAGTTTAATTATTCTAATTATCAATTATTTCTGGAAACTGAATAACTGTTTCTGCACTACCATTTGGTTGATTTTATTAATACCAAATAAAGCAGAATACAGCAGTTTCTGGCTTTCAGACATAAACTTCTTGCAACAAAAAACTTGTATGGCCTCTAATTTTTGACCTAAGCAAATAATATCCCTTGAAGACAGTGAAAATTCATTAAAATTAATTTTACCTTGGACAGAATTGGATGAAACTATCTTAAGATCAATCAAAAATACCACAACTTTAAGTCTTAAAAATACATATCAGTATATCAGTTTATTAGTACATGGGAACTTTCTTAAATCAGACACAACTGAGGTCCAAATCTTTTACCAATTAATGGAGCACCATGTAGCGGTGTGGTTATAATTTATATGGCCATATTGGGACCAAAATAAAAGCAGTTTGAAGAGACCACATCGCAGAGTGGCTGATTTGGGAAATCACAATTATAATATGCCAAAGAGAATTTAGGAAAACAAAACTATTGGTTAAGATATTTACTACATCTCCTTTCTACATATTACAGAAGTTAAAATTAAACTTTAAGCAGTTCACTCATTTTTATTTTTCAGACATCTCTAATTTATGAGGGGCAGCACCACACTCTTTCCAATGCCTTTGTCACATTTTCCTCTTCATTATTCTCAATCATTTTTCTGGATATCGAAATTGGTCAACATTTTTCATAGCTGATTTAGCATAGCCAGTTGAACATGGCTGACCTAACATATAGCTGATTTATGATATATCTGATTTAACATGGTTGATATAAGATAACAGATGATTTAACAGATGATTTATGACATATATGATTTAACATAGTTGATTTATGACATAGCAAATTTAACACAGCTGATTTAACCAAGCTGATTTAGCAAACAAGTTTTAATATAAGCAAATTCAACACAAGTGATTTAACATAGTAGATTTAACATACTGCGAACTTAAAATATTGCTATTTAACACAGCAGCTATAACATAGTCTATTTAACATATTAGATTTAATATGGTTTATTTAACCAATTTAACATAGTAGATTTAATATAAATTGATTTAACATAGCAGCTTTAATACCTCCAATCTAACACAGCTATTTCAACACAGCAGATACATTCAAGACAAGGTAACACATATTCCCATTACTGATTACAATCCAAAATAATTATTAACTTGCACATGGATTACTGTACAAATGTACAAGTTGTTAGTTTTACCAAATTCTGTCTAAAGCCTGTTGTTCTATAAAAACAAAGTAATAATAAAATAATAGTAACAATATCAGTTTTCAAGGAAATCAAATTTAATTAAAGTTGCAAGAGCACTAGAAAAAATTTTCAGAATGTTAACTTTCTTGGAATCACTAAGCTAGAATGTACTACAACTCTGATTTTCTTATATCCTATTTTAGGGCTGTTTCTATTAAACATACATGGTACCCAGGACAGGCAGCGTTTTAAAAATATATGCCAGAGTACTCTGATTTCATATAGCTCATATTAAAATGATAAAAATATTCTAAACTGCACATATTGGTGACTACCCCTCATTAAAAGCGCCTTCTCTTGGCCCCTGGTGTGTTTTACAAGAACAGCCCTTACTAAAAGGCACTAAATGGCAGAAACATATATTTGTATTTTGCTGCTGCATACAAGATCTAGGTAGCTGATAGAAATCAAATTCAAGAAAAAGATTAAATTTTTTTGTTGCAAAAGGATCTATGAATCATAGCAGATCTACACTAGCAGAAACTACTCTCTGACAAGTATGGTTTAAAATACTGCATTTGTTTGTATAATTATTGTGCAACTAAATACAAACAGGATAGACATAGATCAAACCCCAAAAATGCATGACCAAAATTGGGACTATATCATTTGTTCATTTGTTCTACAAATGAATTCAAGCTAACAAAACAGACCCTAATCTACCAGCTGATTATGGACAAGGAGACCCGAGTCTACACTGTTAACAGCTGGGTCAGCTTGTTATACACCAGTAAAAACAGTAATGAAGCACACAAACAGACACACACACACCCTCCCTCTCTCTCTCCCTCTCTCTCAAACCCTGGCAATAATAATACACAACTGATATTTGAATTAACAGAAAGGGATTTACAACAATTCCCATGTACAAATACCCGTCTCCCAAAATTTGGTAATAATTTCACCTACTTCTTGAATGCTAGAAATAAAACTAATTTAAGCACTCTTTACTATAAAAGTGCATACTAAATTTGGTGTAATTCAAAACTCTTTAAGTTATGATGCAAAAGCAAAGTTAAGAGGATAGAAACACAGCTCCTCAAAATAATGTTGTGGAATGCTGATGCTGAAGCAAATTCCAAGTCTCATCAAGATATAGTTGCATGCCAAAGTTATTCAAATCCAACTGAAACCAAAGTCCTGGACATGACTCCTGTCAGAATCTTCTGAAATACTGTAAACAACTCATTCAAGGTTTCATCAACAGAAGCTTCATTACAAAATTAAATGAAATCCAACAATCCTTGGCTAAATTATGCTGCAGAATAAAAAAAAGTGAGAGGGCAGGTAATCAGGGGATATGACTCCTGTAAATGCTGCTGTGGTATTCTAGAAAGCAAACTCATACAAGTTCTCTTTAATATAAAGCCACAAATCAAATTTGCTTCAGATCCAAAAATTGGATAATTCTTGGTAACCAATACTGCAGAAACACTCTGTATAATGGACAGGCATGGGGCATAACACCTGTCAATAATGTTGTGGAATGCTGAAAACGAAAATTATTTGAGATCTCATCAACATAAAGCTCATACCAAACATGGCTGAAACCCAACAGTCCTCAGTCAAGTTATGCTGCTACACAAGGAGAAGGGCAGGTAATCAGTGATCACAACTCCTGTATATGAGGAGGAATGCTGGAATTTGTAACAAAGTCTGATCAATGTAAAGCCATAAACCAAATTTAATTGAAATGCAGCAAAACTTAGTAAACTAACAATGCAGAAACCGAAGTTGTAGCAAAGTCCAATCAGTGAAGTTTAAATCCCATACACAATGTCACTGAGTACTGAAAAATCCACTCAATGAAGATCTCATCAATATGGATCTGCAAGAAACGTTTGGCTGAAATCCAGCAATCCTAGGTAAAATTAAGTTGGAAAAATTAAAAGTGAGGAGGACGGGCAATCAGGAACCATAACACCTCTAAATTACACAGAAGGCTGAAAATTGAACTCTTGAGATCTCATCAGCATAAAGCTGCACAGAAAGTACAATCCCATAATTTCCAGCAATGTTACCTTGCAGAAACCAAATCACTGAAGAGTGGATGAATGGAGAGACAAGTTAATGTGATTACTACTGGACTCCACTGACATCATAAAGTTGGGAGCTAATGACCTTAAAACCTTAAATTTATATGCTGAAATTAAGAAATTATTTGAACAGACTGTGCAAACAAGTGACTAAAGCTGTGTGAGTGTTTTCCCCAATTTCCACACATGGATATAGTCTGCTACCCTGATCTTCACTCCATTAAAATAAGGTCCAACATTTGATTCAAAAGTAAGAGATCTTCACTCCATCAAAATAAGGTCCAACATTTGTTTTGAAGATAAGGGTACCAAAACTAGTGCTCAAACTAATCAGGTCTTGAATATAATGCTCAGTCAAATATATCAATTACTATCTGATTTAAGGATGATATGTTGTGAAAATAAAACACAAGAGGTCATTTAAAAATATCATAAGAAGTTCTTTGTTTTGGAAACAATTTATATGAATTCTGTCCCTAGAGACATCATAAAGTTTGTCCAATGAGAAAAAAAAGCACAGTAGCATTCAAGGGATGGGTCCAGCAGCAAAAAGAAGTAAAATACGAAAATACACACTAAGCATGGCAAAACAAAATAGGTAAAACAGCTAAAATGGAGCATGGCACAAAATGGGTAACACAGCTAAAATAGCCCAGGTAACAATGCTAGCAAAAAAGCTAAATACTTACAACACTCAACCTCATCTGAGCCATCTGGGCAATCAGATAGCCCATCACAGCGGCGCCCGAGGCTCAAACAGTGCCCAGTGCCGCACTGATAGTAGCCCTCCGGGCACCGCCCAATGGAAGCTGAAATGGCAGCAGGCAAACATTTCACATACTGTGAAGACTCTATGTAGCTAAATCCCATTTAAAGCAAACATTTTTTAACCTTTTATAAACATAAGTTTTAAATTAACTTTTTCTATTATGAGAGGTATGGAAATTAATTGTTTTACTGCAAGATTTCAAGAGATATTCTTTATACATTTTTATTCAGTATTAAGAACTTTTGTCAATGTCAGTTTTCGTCGATGTCAGTTTTCATGACTTGGGGAAAATGACATTTTCAGCAATACTGAAATTCATCATTTGTAAAGTGAAAGAGGTCCTATTATTGCCACAGAAGACAAATGTTTGCTGGGTCATGGAATTTTCCATTTATACAGTTAAGTATGGCAACTAAACAGTAAGTGTAGAAACATAGGAAGTCTGACAAAAAAAAAACTGTGGGATGAGTATTACAATACAATTTATGGTAAATGCCTTCACTGTATATATTTTTTGTTTTCTAAACAAAAACTCTGGTAACATCTAACAATATGCCACTACACAACATTCCCTAATCAGTCAACACTTTATACTACATGACTTTGGTCATGGCATTTGCCCATGAAAATATCAGCAGTGCCACAACCATAAAGCACTTCAAATCTATAATAAAATCATAACATGTTGCAAAGGCAGCAAAAAGCAAACATATCCTCAAAGAATGTAACAAATACACACAAGCCAACATTAAGTCAAAACCTTTCCATACTTCAGAGGGCAAGAAATTGTATCCAATGATAGACAATAAATTTCTAGCATCAATTGCTCAAATGCGTTGCAAACAAAATTGAATCTTTTTTAAAATATATGGTCAATTAATTTTCAGTGTTCATTTTTTTACATGTGTAGAATCTGGACAAGATATGTTAAACAAAGACATGTAAAACAATTTATTCAAAAACTGTAGAACCTGCTGTGTAAAATATATGAAAAGAAAGAAAAAACTACAAACCCTCAGTACATATTACCTATATATTATCAACACAGTTACACCTTTCTGCAATGATTAGTTATTGCTTGTTTCAAATTTATCTTCCACACAGCACATATGTTGTAGGAGTCTACACTGTAAGACCCTTCCAAGACAACCTGATTCACACCATCCCTCCCATGTGATGCAACTCAAATCTGTCATTCATATATAATATATGCATGGTGGCCAGTATATCTGGTGGCAGAAGAACCCTGGAAATCCCCAGGATGTACCACGCACCCACAGGAAACTATTGGCAAGTTTTCTCACATACCCACATTGGCTGAGCCCAAGACTCAAATCCACATGGACAGAGGTGACATGTCAGTGACCTGTAAAGGCTAGCACCTTAGACCACTCAGCAACCCCTACAAATTTTGTCACATATTAATAAAAACTATCACTGGAATTTTAAGTTTCAGTACATATGATGTCCTGACCTCTTCCTGGAAATTCTAGGGGTAGTGGACATAAAATAAACTCCTCTTGCAAATGATAACAATAAAGGGAAGATCAACCCAAACATTTAGAGAATGTGACAGACAGACAGATGGAGAGTATCACAATAACTTGATGCTAATATGCAGGGATCTAAAGCCAAAAACACTTCCTGTAACATAGGCAAGACTGAGGCAAGATTGATCTTTTCTTCCCACTTCCCTCAATTCTGACAAGACTAAAAGCACCTGACATACCATAAAACTGCATACAGTCCAAACAAAGCAACCTTATAAAGCACATCTGCATCTATGATACAAAATCTGACATGACATTAAACAAAATGAAAGCCAAGCCAACATGATATTGAAAATGATACAAAATTAACATTACATGAGCTGGACACACAATATTGGAAAATCAAGTTAACATACACTGACTGGGAATAACAGGGGAAATGCATCATTCCAAAAACAGTTTCCTATCTTCTTATGGTTTCCCTTTCTCAGATACCACAATAAGCTGATGAAATAAATCATTCTACCTGGCAAGGACATGAAAAGGTGGATGTATGAATAATTGTTTTTTTCTTCATCAAAGTTCAACATATGAAAGTATTATAGTGGAAATAAAAAGTCTTGGGAAGAAATATGTTTTTCCAGATAGGACTCAGCATCAGATTCCTCTTACCTTTAGTTGGCTACAAACCGAAGTATTTGACCCGATTTTCACAAGTGACACATATGAACTAATTATTATCATATTTTCCTTTTGCTTCTGATATATCAAGTTATGTATAAAGATTACAAATATCTAACTCAAGATCAGACTAATGATTTGTGCAATTTATCTCAATGCCCTAATAGCTGAGCTTTCTGAGCCAGGATCCAATGGTACTACCTATGATATACTTACGACAGTTTTCTTCATCTGATCCATCTCTGCAGTCTCGTACTCGGTCACAGTGGCGACGTACATCAATACATTCCCCACTGTTGCAGCGAAACTCTGTATCCTTGCATGCTACAAATTTCAAAAGGCCTTCCTTTATGCAGGTTTATGAATGGACATTACATTTCTTCTCCTATTTCAATGAATTCAATTAATTTTAACACAGGTCTCATCATATCCAATGGCCCAATGGCCCAGACTACTAATTTTCATAGTCAGAAAAGAAATATTTTCCAAGGTGCAAGAATGAAACAAGTTATGTTTCCCTATTTCAACCAAGTAAGGCAAGCATTATTGTTCATGCTTTGTTCAATTAATATACCTTCATCTAGCCATTTATACCTGCCAGATGTAATGAACACTTGAATCTACCTCTATCCATGTATTCATTCACATCCTGTGATATATCACACCTGCTGTAAGTGGTCACTGATAACTGTAACATGCTCATATGGCTTGACCGCATACTGGGTTAAGGGACTGAATTTAAGCAAATATAAACACTTTAAATAAAATAATGACATTATGATTAGTTAGAACTGTTTAAATGGCCATGTCTATTGTGTTAACTCAACCCAGATACTCACAAAGCAGATCACCTACTGATTTCAATCAATCGAGGTAGTCACTGCCATTAAATTACCAAAGGGCATTCAGCTTAAGTATAATCATCATAAATGCAATGTGCCCTCTTGTATTCAAACGTGAAGTACGTCAGTCTACTAGAACAGCCATGTCTAAACATTTCTGTGAGAACCTAATTAAGTGCTGACCAGGTTTTGATGTGACTTGCAGAAGCAGTCGTATTGTTTCACTAAATTTCAAGTAGTCCTGCTTTGTATTATCATATTAATTACATCTACTGTATCAAATCTAATAAAGGGGGTGAAAAAAAAAAATGAAAAGTCAAAGGCATGCAAATCCTACCTACACAAGAGTCAGCAGTCACAGTCATGTGTCGGCTCAACTCATTTCAACTGATCAATCAAACACTGTTACAGACATTGTTGTGCAAGAAATATGGTAAAAGTGCCTTAAAATATCCTCCTCATTCACAAATGTGATCAAAGATAGCAAGGCAACCTAGAGAAATGAGTACTTGGTGAAATAAAAAGCCATGTTTCACAGATAAGGCTCATTATGGAGAAGAAAGTTTCAGAGTTTGTATTTAACTCTAATTTCCTGACTAGGTACTCAGAGATTTCTGCATGGATAAGATAAATTTTCACTGTTACTTCCAATGAAATCATGATATCAATATTTTACTATAGAAAAAATAAATCAAGTTTAAACACTGAAAGCTGTTTCAAAGTAAATGTCCCCAATTTTTTAAGAAAGGAATCTTGTTTCAATGTGAATCAACAAAAACAAAAACCTGTGTGGTAATACACAATGTTTTCACATACATGTGATGGTTGTTGAAACCAGCTAGAATAATGTAAACAATCTTTCAGAGGTTGGTTATCTTGAAAATAAAGGTAATTTATACAGAGAAATAAACAACTTCATTAGAAAAAGTTCTTTATTGATAATCATTCCCACCACAATTATAAAACAAGTATTCAGCCATTAAACAGCCATTACCCTTACAAGAAAAATATAATAGAAAATTCCTTATACATATTTCCAACATTTTCTGATTAATGCACAGTGGACAAAATTATATAATTTCAACAGACAGCCATACAAACAGATAAAGAAACACTACTTACCACAGTTCACTTCATCTGACCCATCTTCACATTCTGCTCGGTTATTACACTTGAATCCCTCTGGGATACAGTCACCATTTCGGCACTGGAATTCTCCACTTCTGCATGCTGTTAGTACATAAATTAAGTACATAAATTACAACAATTTAATATACAGGTAACGCCAATCTACTGGAAAACTACTATCGGCGCTTTTTCAATAACTTCAGTTTATGAATAATTAATCATGGTTCGCTTTATGTTCTGTCAAAAGTTTTGTTTACTTAAATGCACCAGTAGTAAAACTTAACAATGATATTACATGGATATTTCAGCCAAAATGACATTAAAAATTGTTACTCGGAAAGCCTTTTCACATCTACAACTGGCATTAATGCTTACAGAGACAAGACAAAAGAAACTTTGCATGTAAGGGTACAAGCTTCATACATAGTAATATTAGTAATATTAGCCCAAAAGTTTCAACTTATGTTGAGCACTGATGACCTGCACAAACTCAAATACACAATCTTAAACATTTTGGATCATAATGTCATCATAACCACTAGAAAATGAAACATGTATCTTGCCATTACAAGCAAGACAAAAATAATTTATGCATGAAAACAACTGACATTAACCACTTTACTTTCTTGAGAAGGAGACAAATAGTGCATAAAATTATTCCCTAATTACAATGTACTCCAAGATCAAGGACCTAACATTTTTGCCAGCACTCACTCATTAGTTCTAATAAAGTGGTCACTAATCCTATTCCTTTTTTTTCAAAATTCTCTAGTTTCATCTGACACAAAAGACCAAACTACACCAATACCCGCAACACTGAGCTTACTTTACATACATTGTTTGCTGTTCAATGATGTCAATATATAAACTCTAGTTTTACCGTATTAATTTTTACTGTGTATCATGGAACAATAATGATTTTTTATCTTGTTCAAGATCTTAAAAACCAAATTTTAAAAAAAAAAAAAAAAACACTGCAGGAAAAACACTGCAAACCAACTAAGTCAAATAATTTTTTTTAAAAATCTTAAATGACATAATGCACACATGTGAATGGGAGGGCGTTTCTCCAGAGATTAGGGGTGTCTCCCCTCCAACGCATTACCCACTGTAATCTACAATGTACACAAAATTGTCATTAAAATTATATTCTTTCCATTTTCTTTCTCAGATTTTGGTTCCAGGGTAGCATATTTATGGTAATACTCCCTGTGATCACATGACTAGCTATCTTAAGGTGGGCAAGACAAAGTAGTTGGCAGTGTCACCCAGCTTCATTGTTTGAAGTTTGTCAAGGTGGATTATACAATGTGCAAACTAAAGGAAATAAAGACATTAGTTGATTATGGCTAGGTTACTAAAGAGCTCAATCAGCATAAAACAATACAACAAATACTTTGATTCTCTCCACACGACATGTTCTGATTCAGTGCTTCAAGTTGTTGAGAAGGATTCAAGACTATACTATGTATGATTAAAAACTAAGTTGGACAAGATTATCTCCCAATGCCAAAACACCAAAATCCAAGCAACCAAAATATCATACAAAATTCAAAGATCGATGGAAATGGAATTTCAGTGGTTGTAGTCAGCTTCAATGGGATATATGTAGAATATGTATCCTGCTCTTTCTGTAAAACTGATTTTAAAATTAGTCATAGCTGCAAGAATGACATCACAAATCATGCAGAAACTCCATCTCATAAAAGCATATACAAGTGACAACAATATGCCATCACTGAAATCCATGTTCATGTAATCTGCATCAAATGTGGATAAAGTTACACATGCCAAGATATTATTTGCCATCTTTATAAATGAACATAACCTCCGGTTTGTAGTAACAGATCATTTTCAGATCTACTCAAAATAATGTTCCCAGACTCAGAAAATACACAAAAAGTTCTCATGCAACTGGACAAAAATTACTCACATAGCAACAATTTTATTATTCATAAGAAATCATAATCTTAATTGTATGACGTTAATAATAACAATAATATGAATAATTTTGTTCTATGAAGTCACTGTTGTGAGTGACCAACTGCAGAACATGACCAGGAACCAACATTTGTAGGCAAAATATGTGTTTGACAGTACTTACTACTATGAATGACCACATCATAACAACTGATATAAACATCACTGACCCTTATTTAATCCTTTATAAACATGAATACAAACCAGACTAAAGTACATGTCACTAACTGCCACTGTAATTAGTAATGCCAGGGATGAATGAGGTCTTTGTCTTCATCTTAGTACTAGCATGTGATATTCATTGTTTGGGACAGCCAAGTCATACCAAAGACTTATAAAAATGGAACTAGCAACTGCCTCGCTTGGCGCTCAGCATTAAGAGGTTAGTGTTAGGACTGGTTGGCCTGGTGTCAGGATAATTTAACTGGGTGGGACATCATACTACACATCTGTGGCATTATGCCCCCAGTGCTAGACATCACTATAAACTGTCACACTGCAGACATCATAGCGATATGACTGAAAAATTGGTAAAGCTACATATAAGGAGAATATGAATGGCATCAAGTTACTGTGACAGGACTGGTTTAATGAGATGATATGCACATTTTAATATTTTTTTTAAAAAAATCTGTTGAATAGTTGTAATTTTTGCCCATGTGCATGATAAAAATTAGGTGGATGAAAATTATTTTGAGGTCACAACTCATGAAAAGTTTGGGAAATCTCCTGATCTGTCTTGACCTGACCTATTTTTTCTGTCACATGTATATAATGGCATGAAAATCCAAACAAGTCACCTACATGTGCATACAAACGTGCATGGCAAAATTTATTGATATATCTTAAATGGTTTTTGCTAAATTGCACTATTAAACAAAGTTTATGTCAAACAAGTCTAAAAAGTTCCAAAATGTGTACAAATTTTAAACATCGATGTAATTACCTGAAAATCTAATCTGCTCATCAGCATAACAAATTGGCATATAATATTTCATTTGTCTACCCGGAGTGATATTGGTATATCATGCTTACAAGTTTCTATTGTTAAAAAAGAGCAAAATCTAAGTCCCAAAATTTTAACATTCTGTACAGAAATACGGTAATATACCAATAGCTAAAATGGTCTTAAAATTGAATCAGGTCATCCTCATGTTAATATAAATAGGCCTACCAAATTTCATCTGCATATTTCAAGACTTTTGTCCAAGTCCAAAAGGTTAAAAAAATAGTAAATATATCTAAATAAGGTCAGTCACCTATACCTAAAGTCTTACAATTCACCAAGGTATCAAAATATCAAATTTGGTCTGGCTTGGCACAATAGTTTTCAAGTTATCTATCTTATAACAAAGTGTGATAGATGGATATATGGTCAGACAGACGGCACAAAATCAATACATCTCCCTCTATTTAGGGTGAGGGGAGAGGTAGGCATACTCAGAAAATCTGTCCCAAAACTTGTAAAAAAAATGGGAAGTTACTAACCCCATAACTCTGATGTAATACTGCATCTAATGCTAATATAATTTAAAATCCTTCATCATGTCATAAATGCCTTTCTTCTTTTCTTTTTTGCTGTTTTCTCTTTGTGTACAAATAAATCCAAAAGCACAAGGAAATAAGTAAAAGATTTGCAGGAAGTATGTGTCTTACATCACATATGTATATGTAACAGGTGTCTGAAGCTGCCATTATCAAAATTTTTCACACTAACATACACATACTATTACTGCAACTGATATTCTGATAACTCACACATCACTCGAATACTTGGCTTTACTTCAATGACTAAGCTCATGTAGAGCATTCTCTTCTCTACAAATTCAGAAAACTCGTACCATTGAAAACTCAAACTAATCATTTTCTTCCGAAGTGATTGAAGATTCAGAACTTTTACTGTATGCAAAACTGAGTATCTTCTCTGTCTCAACAAAGGTTTTATCTTATCTGTCTAGACAAATCTTTTATCTTATCTGTCTAGACAAATCTTTTATCTTATCTGTCTAATACAGCCTATGTCTTATGCCTAAACAAAACCTTTATCCTATCTAAAAAGAAATTTTATCTTATCTGTCAAAACAAAACCTGTATTCTCTTCATCTAAACAGAGCCTTTATTCCATCTGTCTAAACAGAGCCAAAATCTTCTCTATCACAACATATCTTTTACTATAACTGTCTAAAGGGAGCTTTTATCGTATCTGTCATAACAAAGCTTTAGCTTTTATTGTATCTGTCTAAACAGTCTTTATCTTCTCTGTCATAACAAAGTTTTTATTTTATCCATCTAAACAGGGCTTTCATCTTATCTGTCTAAATAAAGCCCTTTTCCTATGTTTCTAAACAGGGCCTTTATCTTATCTGTCTAAATAATGTCTTTTTCCTATCTGTCTAAACAGGGCCTTAATCTTATATATCTAAGTAAAGCATTTTTCCTATCTGTCTAAACAGGGCCTTTATCTTATCTGTCTAAATAAAACCTTTTTCCTATCTGTCTAAACAGGGCTTTTATCTTATCTGTTTAAATAAAGTCTTTATCCTATCTGTCATAACAGTCTTTATCTTCTCTGTCATAATAAAGTTTTTATCTATCTAAACAGAACCTTAATTTTCTCTGTCTAAATAAAGTCTTTATCCTATCTGTCTAAAGTGAACCTTTATCTTATCTAAATAAAGTCTTCATCCTATTTGTCTAAACAAAGCCTTTATCTTACCTGTCTAAATAAAGTCTTTATCATATCTGTCTAAATAGTAAAAATTTATAATGAAGACAGCTTACGGCAGGCTAATTCATCAGATCTGTCATTACAATTGACAGTTCCATCACAGAGACGTCTCACATCAATACAGATTCCATCACCACATTGGAACTGATTCTCTCTGCATGCTGACAATGAAAATAAACATATCCTGAGTGTCTTGATCCACTGCTACCACAGTAGTATCCAAGATGAATATTCAAAGAGAATAGATCTGAATATTCTGAGATTTTTTTGGGTAACTGAATACCTCTATAAAAGTTTTTGGTCATAAATAATATCTTAAATCATCGTTCTTACATCATCACCATCATCATCTTAATAAGTAAAAAAATAACCCAACAAATTCATCACAATCATTATCATAAACAAGTAAAATAATTAATGAACTAATTAAATACAAACCTGAATATATTTAAGACTTTGTCAATTCTTTCACCCATTCAATTAAACCCACAAAAACATTTATATATACTGCAGTTAAATTCATCGGATCTGTCTGTACAATCAAATGTTCCATCACACCCTATCAATTAAACACACAAAAACATTTATACATACTGCAGTTAAATTCATCAGATCTGTCTGTGCAATCAAAAGATCCATCACATCTGAAGGATTCTGCTAAACATTCGTCCACTCCAGCACATTTAAATTCACCAACTGCGCAACGGAATGCTGCAAAATTAAAGGTATACACACTACATTTTCACGTACTGCAGGCATCCAAGTTTTAGTTCAAATAAATGAATAATTACCAAACAGGTAATATCACAAAACATCTTTGATATTATGTTATTTTGATTTATTACATATTTTCATTATTTTAATCAGTTAAATATCATGAGATGATATATTAATATGCTAATTATCTACATACAATCCCAATGTCATATTGATATGTTAACTAGTTAAATACAATCTCAATATCATATTGATATGTTAACTAGTTACATACAATCCCAATGTCATACTGATATGTTAATGTTAACTAGCAACATACAACCTCTATATCATATTGGTGTGTTAATTAGTTAAAGAAAGCAATGATGTCATATTGATATGTTAACTAGTTAAATACAATCTCAATGTCATATTGGTGTTTTAACTAGTTTAATATAGTAATGATGTCATATTGATATATTAAGTACCATCATTAACATAAATATCAAAAAATTAAAAAACAATTTCCCTTTGTCTGAATTTTTCCCAAATATGTTGTCTGTAAAATTACTCATCTTTACATCAGGATTGTGCATCTGTGCACCTGGCAAGTTAAATAATAATAATAAATGCTAATAAGTTCTGTCAACAGTATCCACCACTAACAAACCCTGAATGATATAATTACTTTCATTTCCATCAACTCTCTGCAAGTTCATGAAAACAACAGTAGATATCAGCTTGCTTAGTCTGTTTGAATGGGCATAAAAGTACCAACAAAATCAACTAATTAAAGACCAACAAGACACAATCATTGCTGGAGATTTAACTAAATCCATGACCTAGATTATAATAAAGTATAAAAACTCCTGATTGAAACAAATTCTAATATCAAGATTGTTAATAACATAAAGATTGTCCTTGACAACAGAATGTATCAGCTAAAATGATGTACATCTATTCCTATTATATCTTACCTCTGAAAATGTGAAAAACAATGTGAAACTTCTTTCAAAGATTGCTTCATGCAATCTTGACATTATAACTCTAAATATGGCAGTGACTGCTCTAAATATGTCAATAAGCCAATCATTTAGACTGGTTCAAGAACCCTCAGTTTTTCAAATTTCATGAATGCTTTTAAATGTCTCTTAGTGCATTCTCCATTAGTATAAATAAAAGCACCATGCAAATTATTAATGGCCTGATGTAATGCTGATGACCATTGATTTTACACTTATTAATTATGCCTTCTGTCTTAATATGAAAGGGAATTTTTTCCTATATCATACCATTTTACAAAGCTAAAGACCTGTTTTATTTAGGGAAGTGCATGATGTTCTGGTGTGTCAGCTGTTTTTACTGCTGCCTACTTAAAACATCAGTTAATCCACAGGATAATTAGGGTACCGGTACTTAAAGTAGTTTCAGTCTGACATTCATCAGTTAAAACTGATACTTTTATGCCCCAACATTAAAATCTTTTTCTTCATCAGCTTTAAAAAACGTACTTCGTTTCCAAAACTTTTATGTAGTACCAAAAAACTAAAATAAAGTGATGATGTCATCAAACTGATATATTAACTGGTGAAGTATCATGATGATATCATACTGATGTACTAACTAGTCAAGTATCATGATGATGTCATACTGATATGCTAACTAGGCAAGTATCATTATGTCATATTGATGTGTTAACTAGTGAAGTATCATGATGACATGATATTGTTAACTAGCGAAGTAGCATGATGTCAGATTGATATGTAAATTAGTGATGTATTATCATCTCATACTGATGTGTTAACTAGCAAAGTATTATCATGATGTCATATTGACCTGTTAACTACTGAAATATTATCAGTCATACTGATGTCAACTGCTTAAGTATTATCACAATGTCACATAGATATGTTGACTAGTGAAGTATTATCATGATGTCATACTGATATGTTCACATGAACTATTATAATGATGAAATAATGATGTGTTGAATAGTGAAGTATTATGATGTCATATGTTAACTTGTGAAGTATCATCATGTCATACTGTTCATAAGTAAGGAAGTATCATCATGTCATATCGTTACATTAACTAGCAAAGTATTATCATATATTGATATGTTAGGCAATGAAATCTCACCATCATATTATATTGATATGTTAACCAGTGAAACATCATGATGATGACATACTAATATTGTTAACTACTTAAGTCCATGATGTCATATTAATGTTACCTAGCAATATATCATCATGATGTCATACCAGGAACATGTATATCATAATGTCACAATGCTTACACCTGTAAATGACAATGCTATTTTCTCACATTTGTCCTACATTTGTTTTCAGCTTGTATGAAATTTATGAAACTTCTAGAGTAATTCCAATCTTTTACTTGCCAAGGCTTGCCAGCATTACCAGGGCTTGCTTCATGAACTTAAGACTCATGACATAGGTCAAGAATATAGCAATATTCAAAACTGCACTGTAATACTTTTCATCATAGTGCATTACTTTTAACATGAAACTGACTCCAAGCAACTTCAAGAAAAACCTATCTACATTAAATTTTAAAAATCTGAATTTACAAATTCAATGTCTTAACAAATAAGTAATTTTCCAGCTGGCAGTGAATATGATGAATAAGCTGGTTTAGATTTCTTTTACGCACAGTTCTGCAAATATCATGTTCAATATTCTTCTCTCATATCTGTGATATGTCATTCAATACGATCAAATTCCAGAGAATTATGGGCAATCTCAGAGTTATACAATGAAATGGGATCCTTGACCATACATGCCTTGTATGGGATCTATGACCATACATGCCTTGTATTAGTATATGGACAATATTATACTGTAGCACCTTACACTGAGGGAACAAAGTGCATGAATCTCAAATAATGGATGTATTGGATCCTGTGTGTAAACAACAAACAAATAATAGCATACATGTACTTATGTCTTGTAAAATTAAATTTAAGCTTGGGTTCATTTTTGCCGAAACCATACTGAAGAAAAAAGTCAAGAAAATTACTCAAATTTCACATAAAATCTGCCAAACCTCATTGACTGGAGAATGATACAATATCTTGCACATACTCAAGGACTTAATTAGATTTATCTAAACTTTTATAATGACAAGAAAAAGGAACATCTGGGGTAAGTATGATACATTAACAGAATCTTCCCCATCGATCTGGATAGATACAAAATGGATGCAGAATACAAAAGTCTAACTGGAAGGGACAAGATTTATATCAAGGATGAGGCCTGCTGAGTCCCTGATACTCCTTTTTCCTACCTTGTCCTCATACATGGGGAAGATTTTTTTCTTCTCACATTCTTATGAGTGTATGATCATGTTTTCCAGTGTAGAACAATAATGGGAAGTATTTTTATCTTGCATCACATGACTTTCTACTGCAAGCAAAGTTGCACACAAACTGGAAAAAACTCCCCAGTTCCTTCATCACTTGAGCATTCTTTCACAACCAACAAGATAAATATTACTTACAACATATTCACATCCTAAATGAGCAGTGGTGAAAGTTATTGTCCCATAATCAAAATATTTTGAACTGATCAACATAACTTCTAATAAAGATTTGGTCGTCTGATTTAAAGTAATAAAACCATGACTACAATGTTATTTTCTTAAAATTCCTGTTCTCGTTAAAAATTTTGAAAGGAAAATCAATTCTAAATCAAAGCTGAATCAAGGACTATAAGATTTTTTTTTTTATCTGTCATGTTTAATCTATAGACTTGTTTTTTGACCTGTTCATATGTGTATCATTGCACAAACTATCTTCAATATGTGATTCAGAGGATGTATATTGCCATTACTGTATATCAATGTTCTTTCATCTCTGATATGTGTTTAAATATCCTGTAAAGTTTAAGGTGAGAAACTTTTCAATGGGTGTACTGATGCTTTAAAACCACATCAGTATTCACACAGTGTCATTCTGACTTTGACTCACATTTTTCTTTGCAGATTACAAGAAAAATAATCTTTTATTATATACCAGTGCTGGACAGAGTCAGAATTTTGCGTCAGCCACTCTGCTAAGCCAAGTGTCCAACACAAAATTCTGACCAATGGGTGGAATCGACCAAACCAACATCAATGCATATGAAAGATTCTGTTATTTGTAATCACCAAATGCATTATTTCTACTGCAAAACTTTCCAGAATATGCGAAGACATAATTAATGTATTACAATATATGCCTCAACAATGCTTGTTGAATGATGTCAAAAAGGCAAGATGTGAACTTATCTATCAATGGGTAAAATAGACTTACGAGACCAGGGAATAATTCTTGTGGAAGAGAAATATACATCATACAGACATTCCAGATATTCCCCATCTAGTAAGCAATAAGCTACGTAGTTATTAACACTTGCTGATATTCAATTTACAGACACAAACTGACTTTTTTGTGTAATGCATTAACATTATTCTAACAAATTTAACAATATTTTGTAATGATTTTTCATGTACAATACATATAATTTGCACAAATAAGTAGATATAATTCACACAAGGCTTGATGATGTCACAACGGTGCAAGCATTTCTTTACTGTTCACTGGAATTTTACTTTCATAAGTGAAATCAATCACATAATGCATTACTTTTGCAATCAGTCAGTGAATTACTTTCACAATCAATCAGGTAGTGAATTACTTTCAATCATATATTTAATTACTATCACAATCAATCAGATAGTGAATTACTTTCACAATCAATCAGATAGTGAATTGCTGTCACAATCAATCCAGTGGTGAATTACTTTCACAATCAATGAGGTAGTGAATTACTCTAATAATCAATCAGATAGTGAATTGCTGTCACAATCGATCAGGTGGTGAATTACTTTCACAATCAATCAGGTAGTGAATTACTTTAATAATCAATCAGATAGTGAATTGCTTCCACAATCAATCAGATAGTGAATTACTTTCACAATCAGACAGTGACTTGCTGTCACAATCAGGTAGTGAATTACTTTCACAATCAATCAGATAGTGAATTACTTTCACAATCAATCAGACAGTGACTTGCTGTCACAATCAATCAGGTGGTGAATTACTTTCACAATCAGATGGTGAATTACTTTCACAATCAATCAGATAGTGAATTGCTGTCACAATCAATCAGGTGGCAAATTACTTTCACAATTAATCAGGTTGTGAATTACTTTAATGATCAATCAGATAGTGAATTGCTTCCACAATCAATCAGATAGTGAATTAATTTCAAAATCATTACTTTCACATATGTGTTAAAGATATTTTTCTTTCTACCACTAGTATTTCTTTTCCTAACAAGATATAGTCAGGAACATGACAAACATCTGCCAAGATATAACTCTCACAAAAATACCTAACTGTGGCATGGAATGCACACTGTCATGTAATGGAAAAAAATATGCTTCCCTTATATCAAAATTAAATAATCCACCAGAAACTGAGAGGTCCATTGCACACACAATATCAACATCAGTCCATCACTGTTGGAGGTAAAGCAAATAAGAGAAAGGGGGTTTCTCACAAAAAAAAGGAAATCTATTAGCATCTTCAATGGATAACAGTGTAATCCAGGGAAGACATAGCTCCCCTGGTCACCCTCTCCTGCTACATATGAACAAATCCCTCCCAGTCCCCCTCCCCCCCAAAGATGGCATAAATAACATATCCCTCCTGGTCACACTCCCCTTCCCCTCTCATCCTGCCTTCACGAGAGGACATATCCCTCCCTGTCACAAATACACATGCAACTTGCTTGATATGTGAACCAAGTTTGGTTGAAATATCTTACACAATTTAATAGTTACGCTCCAGAATAAAACTGTTGATGGACAGAGAAATAGATGTGGCAATAGCTATATTCTGCCCATATTATATATGGGCAGATTAAAGCGGAGTACAAAATATGAATACAATTTATCAAATACCTGGGCAGTATCTGCCCATATTACATACTGAGGGATAAAAAGAGCCTACAAAATATGACAATTCATCAAATACATGGGCTATATCCTGCCCATATTACTTAATCGGGGGTTTATTTCTTTTAAAAAAAAGCCTACAAAATGTGAAAACAATTTATCAAATACATGGAGACTAGTTTCATACATAGTTAGTTTCACACACTTGACCGATGGATAGAGAAATGAATAGACGGATGTATAGACAATGACTGCTTATATGTCTCCTTCCCTTCACAGCACGAGATGAAATTATAATGATCAAGACTTACGACATCCAAGCTCATCTGATCTATCTTCACACTGTGCTATACCATCACATCTCATGTTCCCCTCCACACAATTCCCATCAGTACAGGTAAACTGATCTGTTCTGCAGGATGCTGATGAAATAAAATATTTTATTATATTCTAAATTTGCAAGCAAATTAGTTCCGTTTAAATACTTCACTTGCTGAATTCACCTGGTGAAATAGATAACTGCAAAGTGTTGGAGATATGACAGCCACGATCATAGCTGCATAGATTCTGTCAGGAACTACATTGTACCTCAAAGTGTAAGAGAGAACTATCTATGCACATCATCTACAATGGAAGTATGGATTTCTCATGTATTGTCACATTACATGCATTGAAATTTCATTCATTATGGCACTATGAGTCATTTCTCCTTTTTATAATTTGTTTGGTAGAATAAATTCCTTTACTCAATATAGAAACAACCTGCACAACTATCAGCACTTAATTTCTTGATAAAAATTTGCAAAAGTTTGGAAAATTTTCCTCGTGATGTATATAATAAAACCAAAAATTGCATATTTCCACAGCAAACGTTTGATAACTGTCCAACATTCACTCATGAGTTCCTTGATCATTCACACTCATTTATAATAAAACAAAATCAATATGAATGCATGCGTTATCCTCTATATCTCCTAGGCTTGCATAAAAAGTGAAACTCAAATTCAGTGTTTTCCCTAGGACACACAACCATGTGAATTCCTCCTTAATTTAATTAACTACCCACCCCCCAACTCCCAAAATGAGAAAGAATGCAAAAGTAGCATCTAGTCAATTTGATGTGAGCATAAAGAAACCTAAAACATTCAATAATAAAGCTCAAATCTAGAATGGTTGGTGCATCTGCTAATTAGTTATGTTCATCAGTTTTCATCAACATCAAGTCATTTTTTTTTTTAAATTTAAGATTTTATCAACTGAAATGTTTTCATACAACACAGATATTACTACCAACATGATACAGGTGAAGAATATTTGGTCCAATGTGCATGGGCACAATTTTTTATCAAACAGGGTCCGGCCACAACTCAAATTTTGTCGAAAAATGTGGGAAAGTCAGTTAGAAAATGTAAAATTTTTAACCAAGCTCTTCCTAATATAAAGCCACATTCTAAATTGGTTTCAATCCACAAAGTGCTTTAAAAATTTACCAAAGGAAAGTAAATTCAAGATGGAAGGAATGGGATGGGTGGGACAGATCAACATATGTAACACTATCTCCCTCCGAAGAATATGGCTGGAAGATAAATAAATATGTGTGAAGTAAAAAAATTAATAATGATGGTAACAGACATGGTAGAGTTCTCAACTGGAGCTTAACTGAAGAATAAAACAAAACACAACAAGTAACTTACGGCATCCAACTTCATCGGACTTATCAGAACAGTCTGGGAAGCCATCACACACCAATGAAACATCAACACATTCCAGCTGACTTGTTGTTTCACACTGAAAGTTGTTTTGAGGACAGCTGACTAAAAATACAATGCAAATGCCAATATTTAGTATCCAATTAGAATGTCATTGTGAATCTTGTTATCACTGGAAATCTCCATCCTGATGATGTTACACAGTATCAAACACTATTTCTTAGATACTGATAACATAAACAAGTTTCTTTCCAATACATTGCAAAATAAAATAAATAATACTGAAGTTTAACTTTTTATCATTTTTCTTCTAATCAACTTTTATATTATTCATATTTAACTAAATATACATTTTTTGTATTCTAAATTATTAAATATACAAAACTTTCATTTGCATGTGATTTAAATGAAAATGAAACTGATCAGCATAAAAGCAAATCCATCTGTCTCATTCCATCCCCCTCTTGTCTGGCTATTTTTTTTCCCAACAACTTAAGTTAATACTGAGTACAGTATTTAAGATTTTATGTGGCAATGTTGGGACCCATTAACATTTTATGTGAAAATGTTGTATGATTCAGCAAATTAAATCTATCTTGGTATATCAAAACTGTAGCATCACAATTAAGTGAACATGGACCTTCATGACAGTGCAATTAACAAAGTCTGTCATGTTAAACAGCAGAAGTCAATGATCATCAGTACTTACGACAGTTTCGTTCATCAGATCCATCCTCACACTGTGGTGTTCCATCACACTTCATTCTGCCCTCGACACAGTTCCCATCAGCACACTGAAACTGGTCCCCTCTGCATGTGGCTAAAGGTTCAAAAAATGTGGTTATTAGAAATCTTAATGCATAAAAGAAATCTTAATGCATGAATTTTCTTTATTTATACCACACGTTCCTGGCCTTTAAGCTGTCTAACCCAGCATCTGTAGATTTCCTTCCCATATCAGCAAACCATTTTCAAAACCTGGTGCCAATCTGTAGCATGTTATTCATTTGTTGTCATCGCAGTGAGCTTCAGTGGTGACCTTCTGCCCCCAACCCTAACAAAAATTATTTCCTCTTTGTTGTATTTACAAACAATGCATAATGCATAAATGCATTAAAGATATATGGCATAACTGATAGAGAAAACAAATCAAAAAGTAGATTCTTAATTTTAAACAAGAATATCATGAACAATACATTACAAACCAACCATGAGTTTATTAGTTCTGTTTGACCCAATATGGAGAGAACTTACCCATAACATTGACATGGACATTGTAGACCTACAAGAAATAAATCCCTTTCTTGGCAAAAGCCAAACCATTCATAAAAATCTTCTGAAAATATATGGCACAGAATGTAAATTATTACATAAAAATCAATTATCTTTATTTATACCACACATTCCTGGCCTTTAAGCTGTCTAACCCAGCATATGTAGATTTCCTTCCCATATCAGCAAGCCATTTTCAAAACCTGGTGCCAATCTGTAACATGTTATTCATTTGTTGTCATCGCAGTGAGCTTCAGTGGTAACCTTCTGCCCCCAACCCTAACAAAAATTATTTCTTCTTCTGTTGTATTTACAAACAGTCCACCAAGTTTGGCTCTGGTATGCGGTCTAAGACTGCAGCCCTTATATGGAAACCATTTTCAACTTAGTGGCTTTGACCTTTGATCTCTGGATCAAATAATAAGTGTCAGAACTTTAGTTATTGTGCAAATACAGACAGATGAACATCATTATATACTCCACATTACAGCAGGGGATATAATAAAAAAGGAAACCCCTCAACCAAATGCACATGTCTGAAAATCTGATCAGATCTTAAGTTAATAATAGTAAAACAAATATGAACAATATTCATTTCCATGTAAGATAAAATCTGTGCAGAACTGTAATGAAAGAACCAAATATGCAAGGAAACGAATGAGCCATTCCCATTTGAGTGTATGTAAATTTTAATAATATTCCCTTCCTATAATGATGTTTATAGCAGACATAAAACTATACAGTTATAGGTGAGGTTGCCTTTTATTGGAGTATATTATACATAGTATTTACATTATATAATATAATCAGACTTGCCACTATAACTGCCTTATAAAACTAGGGTACACTATACATAGTATTTCCGTTACATAATTGGATTTGTCACTATCATTGTCTTAAAAGGAAGTTATACTAATGCACCTTATACTAGGCTACATTATACACAATATTTCATTACATAATGTGTGGGATCTCTGACAAAAACCAATTACAAAAAAGACTGTTATATTAAGACACCTTATAAAAAGGACAGTGTTATACTAAGACATCTTATTAAAAAAAGGACAGTGTTATACTGAGACACCTTCTAAAAAGGAAAGTGTTATACTGAGACACCTTATAAAAAAGGAAAGTGTTATACTGAGACACCTTATAAAAAGGAAAGTGTTATACTGAGACAACTTATAAAAAGGAAAGTTATACTGAGACACCTTATAAAAAGGAAAGTGTCACACTGAGACACCTTATAAAAAGGATTATGTTATACCAAGGCACCTTATAATGAGGCACTACTGTAACTGTCAAGTTATTCCTATGAAACACTATCAGGATGAAAAGACTAATGGAAGGAGATGAAAACATGACATGATCTAAGAAAGATTCCTTCTCCCACAACTGCAATGCAGCCAGCACTCAAGTCTATCAGCTATAAGAAAACATCCAAAAAGTCACCCTTGTTGTATGTGTATGTAAGGTTTAAAATACAATATTACACACTAAATATTAGAGAAATATACTGGGAGAGGTTAAAAATTAGTTATGTTGTAACTAATACATTCTCTATAAATATATTATGATGAGTAATGTTATTACAGTTGGTATTAGAATCAAAAGTGGTTACACTATTACAACGATATCTGGAAAAGCTATTTTTTCTAATTTACTCATATTCCTCATGCATAATCCAAGATGTAGCTAAAATGTGCCTACACTACAGAACTGGTTAATGAAATGGACCAATGGTCAACATTACATCAACACCTTGTCATTACAAGTATATACCACATCCTGTGATAAAACATTTGGCAGATACAATTTCATTCTTAACATAACCCATTTCCAATTGTGAGTGTGTTGGTTCCTACATTAAGGCACACTATTTATGTGTAATTTGTCTGGCTTACAGTCTATTTAAAGTGACCATACTAATACAAGACCTTTTGATCCACCTACGTTAATGGTGTGGATCTGAAAAACGTGGACATGAGATAACTATGGAAAATTTTGTCAGCAGTAATATCAAGGCTTTTTCTAATTACTCTTTAAATTTTTCTTGAATAAAGCCCTCGCTTTTGTCATCTTCTACCTTAAAATCCCCATTCAATAGATTTCTATTCTTAGTGTCAAAGGCAACCAAATTATTAGGGCCTGGAGACCAAAAATTTTAAATGGCCATTAAAAATTTCAAACAGGTCACCCTATTCCTACGTAAGTTTTAAAGGTTCTTGGAATGTGGTAATGGTTACACTGGAAACATTGATGACGGAACACTAGAATGAAACTGTACTTTTCAATTTGTGAAAATGGGACATTTTTTTTAACTTTCAATAATCCTGAATTAATAATAATGAAACACTTATCACTCCCTGCACAAACAGTGTACTGGTTCATTTTATTTTTCTCAGGGAAACTTTAAATTATCACACAGAAATCTATGAGCAATGAAATAGCCTTTACAAAGAATTCCATTTATAACAGGATACATTTCAATTTTTCCTGGACAGGTTAAACATGAAATTCTCAAAATTTTCTAAGGTTGTGTAAACTGTCATCTGAATTAAAGATAACTCAAGCCTGCCTTTCATTTAGCAAGAAAGTAAAAAGAGTACCATGACTGGCACATTTACATTCCCATCCCATGTTTAACAGTCCTCTGTGTAGCCACTAATATGGTACTGATGACAAGGGTGTCAATGAAATCAGCCTTTGGTCAAGGTATGCAGGGTTGAACAAACTGTGCCGAAACCATTATTTTCTTATACTATGACTGTAACATCTGACCTTTAGACACCAGAATCAAAAAGGTCCCTTTGTTACTTTAAGTGCAAGCCATCCACAAGGTCTAGCTCCTTGCACTCTAGAACAAATATTATTCTGCAAAACTTATTTTCTCTGACTCCACAATGACCTTGACTTTGATCTTCTGACCCCCACAATCAATAGGTGTCTTCCATACCTTAATAGACATGCCAATCCTAACAAGACCTTCTCAGTAAGCCTGCCAATATCTGTCCATAAATTGGATTAATTTTCATTAAGGTGTAACAAAATATATACTGCTATTTTCATCTTCGAAACTATGCATTTGAAAAGTTCAGAAATGTAATGAGAAGCAGCAAAGGCAGCATTATGTTCAACTAAAATCTTAGACCATAATTACTTCAACTTCAGTTTCTGAAAATGTAGTTCCAAACCCCATGGAGGTCTATGAATTCTTGCTGAATCTATCTGCTGGATGTAATGTTTGGTTGTTATTATTTCAGATGGAGGAAACTATCATCTTTCATGCCTGGAACAATACTTAAATCCCCACAACATGATTTTCAATAAATGTAATTGTTGCCTTTCCTGCTTTTTCCAAGCACAGTGAAGAATCTGAATATTTCTTTTATACTTCTGTGCTGATTGTTTAATCTTTATAGTTGGCTGATTGTCCCTTTAACCTTAGTTTTTCATTTGTTGTATGACATATCTGTGCTGTGAGCAACAGTGTGATCATGCAAGCACTCTGCATGAAAAACCAAAGCAGATTTAAGCATTTGAGGTACTGAATCTAATATGAAAACCTGGATACAGATCAAACCCAGACAAGACAATATTGGAATCTGACTGCATAAATCATATTTTCATATTTTTCTTTGCCATTATTCCATCATTTCATATTTTAAGAGTCAATTCAAGAAGACTTGTGGTCAAATTGTAAGGGTTGGCAGGTCAGCCTTAAGTGCAAGCTCTCCACACATTTTTCTCAAGATACTGATGATATTATGGAATGACCTTGACAATTTTTATTTGCTGTGATGTTCCTGGCACAACTCAACTTTGATTTACTATGACATTTCTGGGACAATTCAATTTTCCTTGGCTGTGACATTCCAGAGACAATTCAATTTTCATTTGCTGTGACATTCCTGGGACAATTAAATTTTCATTTACTGTGACATTCCTGGGACAATTCAATTGTCATTTGCTCTGACATTAGAGACAATTCAATTGTCATTTGCTGTGACATTACTCAATTTGTTTCCAACAGAACAGGTTTGAACAACACCTGTTGTAGAGTTCTGGTGATTCTTTTATATTCATTCAATTTTGAATAGGTTTTTCAAAAACAAAATCAAACATTTTGAAAAACAAAAGAAAGAAGTTTGAAATGAGCTGAGATCTTACGGCATCCTATCTCATCGGATCGATCCACACAATCTGGAAATCCATCACATCTCATTGGGAGATCAATACATTGCAAGTTAGCACACTGGAAATCACTTGCAGGACAGGCTACAAATAATAAATATGCAAAAATGCAAGAAATTTTATAACACTTTTTATGAAATTTGCAAAATGGTCACAAAAAATCTCTAGACCAACCATAATTATTCAGGCACAATGGGAATCCAACAGTGGAAAACACAGACACATATCTAGCATAACATATAACATCAGAGAATGAGAGTCAACACTGTTCACTTTAAATGAAAGTATGTCAGTAAACACCATACACCTTGACACAATAATACATTATGTGACAACAGATCTGGGTCTTCACTGTTTATGTTAAATCATAAGTATGACAGTGTAGAGTGTACGACTTGACACAATGATACATTATGTGACAACAGATCTGGGTCAGCATTGATCACATTAAATCATAATTATGACAGCAAACAGTGTATACCTTGGCACAATGATATATTATTATGTGACAGCATATGCAAGTCTACGCTGTTCACATTAAATTATATGACAGTTTAACAGTAAACAACATACACTTTGATACAATGATACATTATGTGACAGCAGATCTGGGTATATACTGTCAACATTCAATTATACATGACAGTGAACAGCTTACACCTTGACACAATGATGCATTATGTGACAACTGATCCTGATCTGCAATGTTCACTTTAAGTCACAAATATGGCAGTGAACAGTACACTTTGAAAGGATAATACATTATGTGACAGCAGACTAAGCAGTCCACATTTAATCATAAGTATCAATGAATGGTAAAGACTTTCACCAAAAAAAAACATGTGACAGCCAATCTGATCTGCACTGTTCACATTAAATCACAAGTAGGACAGCAAACAGGATTGACCTCAACATGATGACATAATGTGACAATAGATCTGGATCAGTTTAAAATATGCATACACAAGTACTACAGGACATATTATGCAATATGCAAATATAGCACATGTACTACAGGACAGTTTATACATTATGCAAATATGATAGCAGATGTACTACTGGACATATTTCAGTACATACAAATATGCACATGCACGACATGACATATTTCAAGATATACAAATAGAGCACATTTACTTCAGGACATATTATAGGATATAAAATGCCGGTCTGGGCAGGTATCGAACCTGTACATTTTTTTATTTTGATTATGATGCTCTACTAATGGAGAAAATGCAGCTCCATCATCAGTACTTCAATTCCTTGATAGGAAAGAAAGCCTTATTGGCAATGTTCATTAAGTCTTTTAAATTCTTATCCTGTAGCAAACATAAAATTCAAACAATCTGGCACCACATGAAAAATAGTGAACTTATATTATGTTTAATCAAACAAACAAAATTTTAAACCTTCTCGCCCCTAACTTCATCAGTAAGAAGAAAATAAATAAAGAAATCTAGATTTAAAAGCATTTATGGCATAGGACATATCACTATGGACACATGGAAGCATGAATTTTTCTGACTACTTAAAGCACTGATTAGGTGTGCCCAGGCTATAGCAAACAATATTTCTCAGGTAATTCTTTTTGTATAATAACAACTGCAACTACAGCTGCAGTTGGCATGAAGGACTATTTGATTCAGATTTTAGGACATTGGTCATCCTCATCCAATATGCAGTGCATCATAGTTGACCCCAACAGAAATGATTCTGCTCAAGGACAGCTATGAACATAAATTCAGCATCATGTACTTCTTTGTACACTGTTCTACTTCAATGAACTTTCAAATCTAAACTGGTATCATCCTGGAGGCTTTTATTTGATATATTTTAATAACAAATTTTGTTTTGCTATTTTTCACAACCGGATACTCATATAATAATAATAATAACAATAATAATAATAATAATAATAACAACAATATAAATCTGTATCTGTTTAATACATTTCTCGTATTGTTTTAAAATAGAGGATCAGTCACCAAATTATACCAGTGTTTAATTTGCAGTTTACCTATATAGAATTTTATTTGACAATAAAATCATTATTTGACAATAGTAATTGAAATTGCAAAAACAGAAATGACTGTGTCAAAATTGAGATGTATGGGATCTCTGCCCATCTTGTGTGCAAACCAGTTTATGTAGTACAACAGCTAATGTTGATCTAAACTGTAGAAGGTTTTGTAATTATAAGTTCTACCTTGCCTTACAACACCATTTATGTCAACAACCATTCTATCTAAAGTGAAACTCTGCTAGAACACAATGGTCATGGTCTGTAATTTTCTTTGTGCTATCATGATACTGTACAACATCCAACCAAGTCAGTTAGCTGAAGAAAATATTGCAGTGTATCATCTTTAATACCTATACAAGACCAGGGAGGAGCAAAGAACCACAGATTTCACTCTGATGCCTATTAAACAAGAAATGCTTAAACAGTTATTACATATTTAATATTCATGATTTTGGCAGAGAACCATTTACTGATACATACATGTACATGTACAACAAAATGGCAACTGAAGTGTAAATATAGCACATGTCCTCACCAGCAATCTCACTGTATCCATAATAATAAAGCCATCAAAAATGTGCACAAAAAAGCATAATTGATAGAATTTTCATACTAGGTTTCATTCAAATCCAAATACTCAATTTCTTCCTAATAATTTCCCACTAACCAATGAAATACTGTATGCCCAAAAGGTCTGATTTTTGATAGACAATAAAATGCACAAGTCGCACATTGGGCATTTCTAAAAACAAACGTATTAAGTATTGAAAAATACTTTAACTGAAATACATACAGGATGTCAAGGGTACTGACCTCGTAACATACTTGAGATGAACAATTGAACAGGTGTGTATGACTGGCTGAACCCAGTTTGTGAGTAAACCATTCAATTTCATGGATAAAGAGTGATCTCCATAAAAAGTGGAGTCACTCACTAAAAGATAAACAAAATAACTAATAAATAAAATAAACACAGTAATAATGGAAGCTTATTATAACTATGACTATGCATTACTGAAGAATGAAATCATCGAGAAGACTGATAATAATAGCAAATCCTCTACCTTAACAACTTTAATGGTTCTGTCCAGTCTGTGTTAGCATTACAATGACAAGAAGCCTATGTATATCAGAGTGAAATGAAGCTCGGTAAGCATTTCTGACTAGAAACTAAAATGATTAAAATGAAGCCAGGGGTGGGGTAAAGTAGAGTTCATGTATGTGGCATATGATAAAAACTGCTCCTGACAATTTGGGCAATAGACTTATGTATGACAGCTGATTGAGCAGGCATTGGTGATCTGTTGTTATCCCATAAATTGGTAGGTACATTAACTGATTTATAAATTTGGGTGAGAAACTTGTTTAGACCATTGCATTGTTTGTTTCCTGGTTGAGCATGCCAAATGACTGAGCAAATATCTACCCTGGATTGAGCAACGATTATACAGAGGATGCATTAAACAAGCAACGATTGTACAGAGGATGCATTAAACAAATATGAAGACTTAATGGCTTTATTCTGATTGTTCAGTAATAATTTAACAATTATCAGATTTTCAGGGAGCAAACATCATCACAAATAAGCAAGAAGCAGCAATAAAACATTTTTTGTTCTTCAATAGTACAACATATGTTGCCACTTTAGAAAATCAAACTCTTGTTTATTTTGGTCCTAAAGCTCTGTATTGCTTCCAGAAGTTGGTGAAAGTATTGTACAATTTTGGAAGCCACACCATAACCATACTATATCCAAGTCTGTGTTATAACACAACACCAAATAGCAGAGTTTCACTGTACATATTTATCTGTGTGTAAAAAAGCATCTAACTGTAAAAAGCAACAAACATCACATATTGCACAAGAGAGCTGGGTCTGTGTTGTCTGTGATACTGTTTTATAACAGAATGGAATAAAAACTATCATGGTCAGGAATCAACCCATATGTTTCTGTCTTGTACTCAGGCATACATTCTACAGATTGAAAGGTCCCACCCAGCCAGGCTTGTTAGTAAGTAACCAATATATCTCAACTACTACATGCTATTTCAAACTGACAGCATAGCCCTTGATCTTCTGACTCATTATTCAATGACAGATCTAGGTCTACTCTCCAGTTAGTTGCATGCTCCATGCAATTTAAAGGATAAAAGTAGTCAATATATGCTACCCACCATTATTTCTCATTTTGTAGTAATATTACAATGGACTCACTTTTATTCAAGGGCTTGCAATTTATTAAATGAGTTACCAACTTTTGAGGATTTTAGAGTTGCTACTGATTATGAATTTAGATGCCCAGCATAACATATCTTTGACATAGATACTGTTTCTGTTGGAGTTGCTGACACAAGTTCACATGCCAATAAAAGTGAAATATTTTGGCTGCAACTGTTAATTACTTCATAGTAATATCTAAAAGCATTTCTTAACCTGAATGGAACTGAACTTAATTAATCTGATCCTAAGTGCCATCATGCCAAAGAACACAATTCATGATGAAAATCACATTGAATGGTACTAAACTAAATAAATTCTCATGTCAAAGAATACAATGCAGAATGAAATCTCATTTATTGATGGAATGGAACTGAATTACTTGTCATGCCAAAGAACACAATCCATAATAAAAATCACACTGAATGGAACTGAACTGAATAAATATGATCCTGAGAGCTGTCATGCCAAAGATCACAATTCATACTGAAAATCACATTTACTGAAAGGAACAGAACTGAATTGTCATGCCAAAGAACACAATTCAAAATGAAAATTACGCTGAATGGAAATGAAATTAACTAATCTGATCCTGAGTGCTGTTAGGCCAAAGAACACAATTCCTAATGAAAATTACATATACTGAATGGAATGAAATGAATTGTCATGCCAATAAGCACAATTCATTATGAAAAATAGATTGAATGAAATTGAAAATCACATTAAATGGAACAGAACTTAATCTGACCATGAGTGTTGTCAATGCAAAGAACACAATTCATAATGAAAAAATCACATTTACTGCAGCAAAGGTCATGCATTCCATGCCAGCATGTTATGTTTTATTATCTGTAGCACTTTGTTTACACATTGTTGAATGTAATTAAACTGACATCAACTGAACTGAATAGGTGCAAGACAATTTACCACACTGAATTTCATCAGAACCATCTTCACACTGTGATATTCCATCACATCTGAGACGATCGGGTACACAGTTCCCATCATTACAGCGGAAAAAGCCTTGAGCACAAGCTGTAAAACATCATGAACGGACAAATAAAAACAAGAATCAATAATTTCAAGCTGCTAAAAAGAGATTTGTTTCTTCTGTACAATGTAACTTGCTCCTATAAACAAGATCTAGTCTAGAACTGAAATTCAAGTGGAGTGCAGAATATTCCAAACTAAGATGCACACAAAAAAATTATGGAAAAAGTAGAGTCTGGTTACATGTTTCATTAGAATTATAAGGTAAAACTGTATGAAACCTGTAAAGCAGACCTGTGTATTAACCATACTATCCAAATGAATTGACAATCATATATGCACAGTCAAAGGTTTGTACTGTTTTTTCATCTGTTGTGAAAACCTGCACAATTCCAATAATGTCATAATGAGATATCTTCTCATCCTGCTTTCACTTAAAAATGACAGGTGCTGCTTTAAATCCTTCCTGAAGTAGCTGATTACTGTTACAGGACTGTCAAATGTGGATATTCAATTAAAAATAATGTTTTGAGGGTTTTTTTTCATAATTACTTTATCTTGCCTAAACTAACAAAAAGTCAGTTTTGTCACCTTCAAATATTAAATCCCCACAGATTTTCATTCTCAATATCCATTGCAACCAAATTATTAGGGCTGGCAACTAAATCTGAAAAGGGCTATAAAAGTTTCAAGTAGGTCATCCAATTGCACAACAATTTGAAAGGTACTTGTAGCTTTTAAATAAACAAGTTTAATTTGATTTTACAACTTACTGCATCCCTCCTCATCTGATCCATCAGTGCAGTCTGGGGTGCCATCACAGTGTAGCTTGTTGTCAATACACTCGAGGATGTTAGTCTGCCGGCACTGAAAGTTGTTCACTGGGCAAGCTGCAGGAGAGGATGAAGCACTGTATAGAGTTACTGGCCCTGATGGCTACATTAACTTGCCCTGATGGCCACATTGCCCTTATAGCTACATTAAGTTTAATTCTTTACAATCCTGCAAAGTTAATCCAAAGTCAACCCCATGAAAAACAAAGTGATAAAATTTTGGAACCTTTTTCAATTCATTTGTAGATAATATTTTCAGATATAAATAGGTGAAACAATTCTAATATACAGCTTTTGATATGGCAGACAAGAGTACCTTGAATGACACAGTATGTGTCTATTCTGTGTTTAATAGTCCTCTATGTATGTAACTCAAATTTTCATGCAGAAACCAAATTTTATTTTATCTGTTATAGTGACCTTGTTCTTTGACTTTCTAAGCCCAAAATTAATTGGTTTGTTTCTTACCCCAAGTGCAAGCCATCTGCAAAATTTGGTATCGCATGTAGAACTTATGTGCAAAAAGCATTATTTTTCTTTCAGTCACAGTAACCTTGATCTCTGATCTTTCAAATCCAAAATCGATAGGTTTCTTCCCCACCCCTAGTACAAGCTATTCAAAAGTTTGGTAACTGTAGATGATGGATAATTCAAGATACTGTGCACAAACCATTTGTCTTATTTCAATCAGTGATCTTTGGCCTTTTAAGCAAAAGATGAATACGGTTTTTCCTTACCACAACCACATGCCATTCACAAAGTTTGGTAACTGTAGATGGTGGAAATTTATTGCATGGCAACCATTTAACATCTTTCAATCACAGTGACTTTAACCTTTCAAGTTTTCTACCCAGAAACTGATATGGTTCTCTCTTACCCCCAAGAGCATGCCAGCCACAAAGCTTGGTAGCTATAGATGGTGGATAACCCATATTATACTGGAGAAAAAAAATAGTTAACAGATAGACAAATGGATGATCTTATGGTGGGCATATCAAAATGCAACCTCAGTCAGAATGAAAATATTTAATCACCTGATATCCTCTCAAGGATCTATAAATACCTTTTATTTGCTTCTGCATTGTAACATTTTAAATCACAAGTAATTTAATTTGAAAATTGTGAAGTTAATAACATACTGCAGTTAATTTCATCTGAACCATCAGTACACTGGCTTTGTCTGTCACATCGCTGGCTTGCACTGACACATTGTCCATTCTGACATTGGAACTCATCCTGTCGACACACACTTACTAGTAAAGTAAACAAACAAGTTATTTACAATAATTACTGTAACAAAAAACCCTGATAAACCTATCTGTATTGACCATCAATGAAACATCAGTTTAAAACTGTACAAGTAATCAGGCCTTTTGTTTGCAAACAGGTAAATGTATAACTTACATGTAAACAGAGCTTATTGAACTTGATCTTTATAATCAACTAGCCCATACAGAGTTTTCTAAGACCTGAACTCATCATTTTCAAGAAATTAAAAATTAACTAGCTGGGATCAATATTTTCAAGAGGTAATTGATAAAAATTGGAACTCTGGATTGTTCTTTTAGTGCATGGTAACCATGGGTCAATAATAGACTCCTTGGTCTAGAAAGAAGTATTTCAACGAAGAGGCTATCCACAACTTATTCATTACAATGCAAAGGGAAGGGTGTAAACAAAGAGTGAAGAAGAGAAAGATGAAAGGCAGGTTTAAAGACAGAGAAACAGACAGAGAAGACATTTACTGCAAATGCTAGGATTCCATTCCTGATGGGAAACACAGCGTGTGGAGCCAAGCCTGTCTTTACATACCACCTGGCCCTCACTACACAACACTGGTAAGTCTATACAACAGACAAAAATATTGTGAACAATACAAAATTGAAAACTCCATCTAACACATGAAATGTTTATTATTTTCTAAAGCATTTGAAGTTTCATATACTAAACTTTATCCAATCTCAATTTAGCTCACATCATATTTATTGAAGGAATAGATTCTTTAAACTACTCACAGTTTCATGTTCTAACTCTGACCTCATTTTGATCCAAAAAGCCAGAAAAATTACATTTTCTTTTATTCATCAATTAGGCTCAATTCTCGTCTTAACTGTCGATCTGATGTGTTACCAGATAAACTGATCTGTTATGTAGAGCCAAACATGTACACCATGCAAACGTTGAGGATTATTCTGCTAATCCTGTCAATTAATCAAATCAACTCCAAGAGTATATACAATATATATACTGTATATTTTGGGACACAATATTTCTTGCAAAACCATAAATTAATTGTTAAAGTAATTTTATTGTGTGTACTGTATGTTCTGGGACACACTGGATTTTTTTCAAGTCATAAGTTGTGGGATACCTATTAAATCATTCGAAATTTATATGTTAGAAAATGCACTCAAACTTAAATATTATTTTTTTAAAATATTAAACTGTGTACTTTAGATAAACCTCATTAATCCACTGCAGCATCACCTCGTCAACCCAACCCTTTACCTGCACATGTACAATCCATCCTTTCAGTGCATGAACATTTTTAACTCCCTCACACCATGAAAAATTATCACTGGGTGCAACACATATCCTGCTGTGGAAACTGCAAGGACTAAAAATTAGATTTTTTTTTTTTACACCAGTCATGCAAATTCTCACAATTTTAGTCCCTTCTTATCAACAGTCCATCCAGGAATGAATTCAAAGTACACTGGAGTTTCATTCAAGTTAATATTGTCAGCAAAATCATCTTCTCTTCTGATCATCACAAATTCATGGAATGATTTTACTTTCTCCTCAAAATCTTCTGGGAGACGCTGGGTCATCGATGTCCATGCACAAATCACCAGAATGTGTTGCTTTAACAACTGTTCGGGGGCCCCGAGTGGCCAAGTGGTCTAAAGTGCTCTCTATTACGGATCACTGCCATCTCACCTCTGTCTGCATAGGTTCGAGTCTCAGATTCGGCCAATGTGGGTATGTGAGAAAGCTTGCCAGTAGCTCCTCATGGGTGGTTGGTTCTTTCCAGGGTTTTCCCAGGTTCTTCCTCCACCATTAATACTGGTCACCATGTATAGCCTATCGTGTACTGAAAAATGGCGTTAAACCCTACAACAACAATAACAACAACAACAACTGTTCCACTGTTTCATTTTGATTTGTAAACGTATTTTAAAAAAACCAGTACACTTAAAAAAATCCAAACTTGGCTTCCAGGGTCGGCTTGCTTTGTAATAAAATAACCTTTGTATTTGATATCCTGCTGGCAAGTTCAATAAATGAGTTTATTGCTTGCTACCAGTTCTGTTTATTCCCACCCAGGCTTCTATTTTTTTGCTATCCATCACATAATTGATATAAATGGGCAGTGATGTTTGCAGGGTAAATAGTGTACACATCAACTTGCTTTAATACTTTTTTGGTAACCCCAAGAACATCATTTACACTCATAGTGAATGTACTTTCAAAAAATAATTTTTATTTGCAAGATACGGTCATATAGATAACCTGGATATAACACAATTTTGTTTACTTTTCACCGTACGCTGTCATTCATGAATGGCAGGTGCCTACAAGTGATCAGTTGATATTGTGCTCTTGCTCTCTCACACGCACACGATTTTGTTCGATCCAGTTTTTAGTCTAATAACAAATTCAAACCTCTGAGTACAACCAAGCACAATTTGTTTCTCTATATTCATGTCAATGAACAATGTGTCATGTGTTATCTGACATATTCAAGTATGGATGCATATGCTACATATACAGAGTTTGTGGATTTATTTTTGTCTTTAATAAATTGCTCATGATGACAAAAAGAGGAATAAATGATAACAATGCTAGATTAGTTTCTTTAATTTTATTATTAATAAGCATTTTTTAAAGTCTGATTTATTGTAACATGCAGTGGGGGTGGGGGGCAAGTTTCTCAAGTCCTGGGACATATGGACTAGGTGGAAAAAAGTTTCACCATAAGTTATGGGACAGGAAAAAAAATCCTTTTATTTTATTGTGTCCCAAGACATATGGTAAATAGTGTGTGTGTGTGTGTGTGTGTGTGTGTGTGTGTGTGTGTGTGTGTGTGTGTGTGTGTGTGTGTGTGTGTGTGTGTGTGTGTGTGTGTGTGTGTGTGTGTGTGTGTGTGTGTGTGTGTGTGTGTGTGTGTGTGTGATTTCGATTTTTAACGTAGCTTTAACAATTTTTCTGTCACATCGTTATGATGTCTGCAGTGTGGCAGTTTATGGTGATCTCTAGCACTGGGGCATCATGCCGCAGACATGTAGCATGATGTCCCACCCAGTCATGTTATCCTGACACCAGGCCAACCAGTCCTAACACTAATCTCTTATTGCTGAGCGCCAAGCGAGGCAGCTGTTAGTACTATTTTTGGGTAAATATAGTAATGCAGTTCATCTAAAATCCATTTGTACATGTATGTACATTAATCCATATTACAATATCTTTGGTCAACCTAGTGAAATTTTCCTAAGTATGTATAGGGTTTACTGGCACATCTGCATGACCCTGGTAATGGTGTTGATTAAATGTTCAGTCACAAAGTCATAAAGGTGTTAATTTCTTTGAAAGCCTTTAAAGTTAAAGATAATGGTACAGAATATAAAATTCTTAAAATAATGGGTCAACATCTGTTATTTAAACCTAATTTATTTAAAAGGTCTAAGATTTTCTCTGGTGGTACATCATCACAAAGATCCTGTTTTAAATGGTGAAATCAATAGACTCAAAAGTGTATGTTCCATTATCAGTGGGCAAAGGTTGGTATGCACTCTTGTAAAGGTTCACCCTTCTTGAGGTACACATTGGTCAAGTATGTGTCCTTAAACAAGTGTGTAATACTACAACATCTCTGCAATTTAAATTTCCCTAAACAAAACCCTCTTTAACCTTATCTCTATACCCAAGGCCCTCTGCAATTCAGTTTCCTTTATAAATCAGATCCCCTGTAACACTCTCCTTTATAAACAAGACCCTCTGTAACCTGGTCTCCTATATAAATTAGACCCTCTGTAACCCAGTCTTCTCTATAAACCAGACCCTATTAATCCATTTTCCACTATGAACCAGATCCTGTATAATCCAGTCTACTCCATAAATCAGACCCTCTGTCATCCATTCTTCTTTATAAACCATACCCTCTGTAACCTCATCTCCTCTATCAGCAAGACCCTTTGTAATGCAGTCTAATCAATAAACTGGACACAACGTATGGCCACAATATGGTTGTTCTATTGCTAATTAAACCTCTGCAGTCAGCTCCATAAATTGTTGAATACTTCTGGTCCCAACAGTGTCCAGTTTAGGGAGGTTTCATGGGTGGGGTATTAAAAATGGGTGCAAAAAAAAATCCTTTCGATTAAAGGAAGACAGAACTAGTCTGAAATACGTTTGTATATTGAGAACTTTGTGTAGTACAATCCATAATGTGTTTACTGTACATGTACAGTGTGACCCCGCTATAACATGGTAGTTGGGAGCCATAGAACCCGACTGTGTTATAGACCGAACTGTGTTATAAACAACCAGGTCAGTTAGCAGAAGAAAATGATGCATGTACCCGAAAAAATGTGCGGGGGGGGGATTATAGGAAATAAATGCGGGCGTAAAAATACTTGCTTCATTGGCACAGTTATCATCTTAAATCGATGCATATTAAATGAGAAACACACCTGTAGTGAAAACAGAGAAGGTATTTATAATATTTTACTTTATTCAGAGAACCACACATTGGTACATATACGTGTATACTGTTTATATATACATGTCTAATGTACAGCAATGAATAAAGTATCAACACCGAATACTCACCCGCGAATCACGTCACATACACTGAATCCACAATACAAGTAATTCCATTGAAACTATCCACATACACAGATTTAAAATATTCAATAATTTTGTCACAGTTTAGTGGGGAAAAAATAGCACAATCACGCAACGAATGAAGCACATTTACTTTTCAGTACGTCCCAAGTCGGTAAAAGTTTGCATTTTAGGCGCCATCGGTAGAGTTCGCAAGCATGAACTTTTTTCCTGTTAAAAGGAAACTTTCACGGCACGGTAAAAGTGTTCCAGTCACGTTGGAAAATGAAACAATTCATCAGATTCCATTGCTTTTATTTAATTCAGTACTGACTTCCTTTGAAGAAAGGTTCTTTGTTTTTACAGAAGATTGTAGTCTGCTTTCTTTGATGAAGGGTGCATGCATTGTTGAAATCACCACTAAAGGACAGCTTTGGAGAACCAAACAAATGCCCGTTTCTTCTTGTGGCGGCAACATCAAAAAATTGTAGTGCATGATTGAGACTGATGTTTTTTCACATTTGCTTAGTATGTTTTCATAACAATCGGTGCTTCAAAGGTAATGTTTTCTTTGAAATTTTAAATACTGTTTTATCTGGGTACATTTTTTTTTTAAAAATGAACTGGCTATCGTTTGGTCAATTGTAGTTACAGTTCCTCCCTGCCTATCAAATAGACAAGTGAGAGCTTTTTTCATTTTTTTTTTTAATATTTGTGGTGGTCGAGTGATGCTGCCTTCCACGCATGCGTCAGAAATTTAAAGAAAGAGTCAATTGACGATAGAGACAAATGAGTTCTGGTCTGATGACAGGGATTACTACAGAAAATGTGAATGTTCTGAAGGATTTAATTCTGAGTGAAAAGAAGAGGAATTTTACTTAACATCCACATACAAATGTCAGTTTATGTACATATATTAATTACGAGCGAGCGGCCGAAAATCCGACGAAAGATAGATTATGAGATAATGCCTCATCCGGTTCATCTCCACTACCCGAAATGTAAATTTGAAAAAAAAGCGGAATCTCAAAACATACAGTACTTGTGCTAGATGTCAACATAAGCAGAATAAGATATAACAATGCACTGTTAAGATGGTTTGTCAATATGGACAAAGAATTTGTTTATGTAACAATAGATAAATTTCAGTGCATTTTATATGAGCTTTGCAGCTTCCTTTTATGGGGCCTCTGAATTTCTCCACTCCAAACCAATGGTTGTATATACAAGTTTAAACAGCCAACAACATCGCCAATAAAAAAAATTGCCAGATGGTATATTTTGCCACCAGTAAGGAAAAAAAAATATCGCAATTTGTGACATTGGCAAAGCCCTGCGCCATTCCTGAAAAAACTTTCTGGACGTTACTTTTCGTACTTTTAAGAAGAAAACACTATTGTTTCGTGTATGAGAAAAATGCATATAAAATTTTAGGAGCCACGCCTCGATCGTCTTGTATTGTTCATACGCGATCTCTTCCCTAAAATGATAGTACACGTTTTTGGGGGTTTTTCGTACTTTTAAGAAAGAAATTTTTTTTTTCGTGTACGAGAAAAATACATATATATGAAATTTTGGGAGCCACACCATGACCGTGTTATATCAGAATTTGTGTTATAATGGAGTGTGCTATAGCGGGGTCACACTGTATATGGAAAATCGATGAATTAAGCATAGATCACGTGTTATAAAATTAATGTATCACTCACATCCAGTTAAAAAACACCACACATATATATAAAAAAAATGGTAGTCCTCAATTTGATCTATATCCTATTGTCAACAAATATGTGTTACTAAACAATTCACTATGATATTGTTGCCAGCAGCACATGGCTGTAGGTATTTACATGCTACATGTACATGTACTGAAATTGGTCTAGATTTTGGTCAGCTGGAGAAAGCATCTTGCCAAGGCTACCCAGGGGATGTGGCTATTCATAGGGAAATAAAAATGTGAACAAATTAAAAATTGATGGCCAGATATTTCAAAAGATTTGAAATTTTACTTGCATATTATACTGCCACTGGAAGCAATCATAAGCATACACTTTCTCCTGCAAAACGGAAACTTTCATGGCACAATAAATGTGTTCCAGTCATTGTGGAAAATGCAACAATCCATCAGATTCCATTGCTTTTATTTAAGTTTGGTACTGACTTCCCCTGATGAAACATGCTTTCTTTTTATTGAAGATTGTTTTCCGCTTGCTTTGATGAAGGCTGCATGTGTTATTGAAGTCACCGCTAAAGTACAACTTTGGAGGACCAAGCAAATGACCGTTTGTTATTGCTGCAGCACCACCAAATAATTGTAGATCACTGATTGAGACTGAAATTCTTTTTTCATTTGCTTAGTTTTCATACAGACCAGTCAGTGCTTCAAAGGTAATCAATTTTCTTTGAAATTCCAGCAAAACTATTTTTTTTCTGGAAACATTTAAATTAAGAAAATAATCAGCCATCATTAGGTCGATTGTAGCAGTTCCTGTTTCTGCAACCAAAGCTTGGTCGATGTCAGCTAGTCTCGTAGCATGACTGAGTGTATCACAACATTCTGTACTCAGACCAGATGTCAGTACACGTGGATTATGATATAACAATGCACTGTTAAGATGGTTTGTCAATATGAACAAAGTATTTGCTTATTTAACAATAGATAGATTCCAGTTTGCATTTTATATCCAAGTTTGTGGCTTCCTTTCATGGTGCCTTTGAATTTCTCCAATCCAAATCCAAGATTGTAGGTACAAGTTTAAATAGTCAACAATGTTGTCAAACAAAAAAAATCACCAGATGGTATATTTTGTTGCCAATAAGGAAAATAATCGCACATTGTGACATTGGCAAGCCAAGTGCAATTCCTGAATAAACTTTTTACATGTTATTAGATAGATATTTTACAAATGAAGAACTATCATTTCAAATCTGCATGAAACAGCTAGAAATGATAGCAATGTTTATATTGATCAAACATGCCATCATATAATATTGATTGTGCTTACGACAGGAGGGTCAGCCTGACAATTTTTGGACTGCATTCTTAACATTATATATTTTATGCATTTTTAGTTCAACTGTCTGTGCAAAATACACAAATACATTGCTTACCTAGAGCTCTGTTTATGTAACATATAATAACACCTCAAGACATCACAAATGACATTACTGTGCTTGTTCCAAAATTAATCATGAAACTCATAGAATAATTTACATCTTTGGTCACCAAGGCATACTAAAGATATCAATTATTGTATTATTTTCATAAATTTCCTTTAAACAGAGCTTTTGTATAGGAGTCTCTGTTCGAAAGTTGAGTTAATCCAACAAATATTACTGAAACACACTTCATCAAATAAACCAGAACTGACTATACAAGAAACTAAACAAACATAACAGGAATTTATGGTCTGCATCATGGATTCTGGATCAAAGTCCAAGGAGTCTTTTCCTTCAAGGGTGGGGGGCCCCAAGCGGCCGAGTGGTCTAAAGCACTCACCGTTACGGATCACTGCCATCTCACCTCTGTCTGCGTGGGTTCGAGTCTTGGGCTCGGCCAATGTGGGTATGTGAGAAAGCTTGCCGGTAGCTCCTCATGGGTTGGTGGTTCTTTCCGGGGTTTTCCCGGGTTCTTCCTCCACCATTAATACTGGCCGCCATGTATAGCCTATCTTGTGCTGAAAAATGGCGTTAAACCCTATAACAACAACCTTTAAGGGTGGAGAGATAAGGCAAAAGAAACTCTCAGTAACTTTGTACTATGGAAACGGGGATTGGCTCCAAGTGAGCCACTGACGCTTAGTGGTTAGCATGCTGGATTCAGAATCGACTCACTACAGGTCCAAATCCTGCTCAAACCAGCCCAAATTGACTGCCATATTGTGTCTCAAGGCATGAAAGTTTACATTCATTGTTCAGCACTAAATAGCTTTTCATGTGCTGATGTACCCTTACATGAATCAATCAATCAAGGCCTTATAAACTTCCATTAGACTGAATAAGGCTTTAATCTTTATTTAAAAAATCCTGATCCTTACCGATACATCCGACCACTTCATCTGATTCATCTGGACAATCTGGGAAGCCATTACACTTTCTGGCCAGATCAATACATGCTCCACTTTTACACTGGAACTCACTGACAGAACAGACAGCTGCTGTAATTTTACATAATATTTTATTATTGTATACTGATAAAAATAACTTAAAAATACAGTTCCAAAAAACTACCTTCTCCAGACACTAAGCCATCACCTACCAGTTTGAAAACTTTAACACTATTTAGAATGCTGAAGATGGCATCACCATCACAGTCACTGCTAGAGAAGTGACAACCATATATCAATCTCTGCTAGCACTGGCAGGACAAATAAAACTTATCATATGTGCTAATGTGGAATAGGAAAATTCACACCTACTGGGTCATAATTCATGGTCATATAGAATCTACCATGTCTACTGATGTGGAACAGGAAAATCCCACCTATGGGGTCATAATTCATGGTCATATAGAATCTTTCATGTTTACTAATGTGGGATAGGAAAATCTCACCTATTGGGTCATAATTTATGTCATACAGAATCTTTCATGTTTACTAATGTGGAACAGGAAAATCCCACCTACATGGTTATAATTCATGGGCATATAGATTCTAACATGTTACAAATATGGGATATGAAAATCACACCACCGAGGTCCTAATTCATGGTCATATAGAACCTTTCATGTTTACTAATATGGGATAGGAAAATCCCACCTAGAGCATTATAATTCATAGGCATATAGAATCTATCACGTTACAAATATGTAATACGAAAATCACACCCATGGGGTCTTAATTGATGGACATTGCTGAAACTGTTCTGAGTTCCTGCATGCAAATTATGAGTCCAAAGGTGCTTTTTTTCCTATGTCTCATCAATACCAAGGACAATTAATTTTAGTTAAACTCCCAGATAAAAAAAATGTGGATCTTTACGCTAAATTGTGCCCAGTTGGTAGAGTTATGGCATTAAAAGGATAAAGTATCAGTTGAAAATTTGTTCAGTCTTTAGAAAGGCTGAATAGCAGGAGTTGCAGTAACTCTCAATGAAATCCATGTCCTGTTGGAAATGGACTCGACAAGTTTGATGATCCTGATTAAACAAACATGAGTAAGCCATACCAGATTCAGGTCTGAGATAAACTCCATACCCAGATGTACAAAAAGCTGGGATGGAAGGTCAGACTTTTCCCAGTTCACTAGAAAGCCTAGATGATCTAAAAGTGAGAGGTGATCATTTCTGCCTTGGAGTAGAATAGAAATTACCATACGATTGTAGAGGATGCTGTCCAGGTATGCATAAATGAAGGCTATAAGAACTGTGTGACGATGAAATCCTTAACCTTGGTAAAAACCCAAACACTGATGTTTAGGCCAAAGTGTAGGACTTTGATAAACTGTGTGGCATTAAGCAAAACAGAGAAATTTCCATGAAACAGGGTGGATAAGGACGTGAAAATGTGTCTGTCATATTGAGATTGATGGCATACTCGTCCTGTCGGATGGATAGACGGATTGATCTAACCGTCTACATCTTGAATTTCGATTGTGAAATGAATTAGTTATGGCGACTCAGGATGATGACCAGCCTCAACTAGCTGTTCGCCTTCTGAATAAGAAACAGCTTTGAATAAAACCTTGGAGAATGTGGTCTTTGCACAATCTCCATCACCTCTTTTTGCAATGAGTGACCATATCTCCTGTTGTAGAAAGGCATCCTTTTTTAGCACAAAGAAGCAGTCATTTTAGCTACCAGTGTGCTTAGATCATGTACAATTTTACAAGTACAATATCCAAAGAAATGTCAGCCACATTACATCAAAGTAGCATAGAGGTATGCCAACATTCTCTCTACTGTGCATGTTTCAAGTGCAAACAACTTCACCTTAAAAACGTCACTCAAAAGTACTTAATAACTGGTGAGTGCCCCCCAAGGCCATTCGAAGGGCCTGTCTGGATGGAATGATTTGATTTCTCACTGAAATCATATTAAGGTTTTGTGTCCAATGGTACAGATCAGTCACTAAGATACCCATAAATTCTAGTTGGTTGGACCATTTTCTCAAAAGGTCCCCCATGCAGGATGGTCAGTGATGGATGGATGGCTGGTGACAGTTGGACAGCCAGTGATTCCAAGGCAGTATCAGGAAATGAGTCCAATGGATCCAGTAGAAATTTCATACCTCCAGACTTACAGGCCCAAAGGCCATGCTCACACATATGGTTGGACTTACACCCACTTGGTTACCTAAACTTGGGGGGACACTCCCCCGATCAGTTGGAATTGCAAGTAACGAACTTCAGGCTGTCTCTGGATGTATATTGAGAAAGTCAACATTATCTTCCTCAACTTATTCAATCTTTGCTTCCCTCTGATGCCATCTAGATTACTGCTTTAAACTTTGCATTTCATGCATTTAGTTGACATATCTCTTGAAACAGCACAAGAAGAAAAAACAAAGCATAAATTAGTAATGCTGCACATTACTAACTCGCTAATACTGAAATCCAGACTTCCTCTGTCCACATATTACCCATGCTGTATGTCATAAACAATATACACTTAGCATATATAAAACAAGAGTCATGGTTGACTTCCTTGCTCTGAACTTTTGCATTTCATGCATTTCGTTGACATTTCTATTGAAATGACACAAGAAGTGAAAACTAAGTGTAAATTAGTAATTCACCACGAAACTAACTTGCTTACATCACCACTGTTACTAATGGAGAAATCTAAAATAGTGTCATGTTCTGAAGCCTTCCAGACTATGCTTTGTACTTATGTATTTCATGCATTTAGTTAACATTTCTAATGAAACAACATGAGAAAAGAAATCAAAGCTCAAGTTAGCAACTCAGCATGTTACTAACTAGCTAAACCAACTCTGTTACTAATGGAGTATGCGAAAATAGTGTCATGCTAACCCATACATGAAAACATGAGGTCAATGACAGCATTGTATAACATGGTCTTAAACAGACAAAGTCCATAAAGGTGACAAAGACAATCAAACTAGGCAGACATTGTAAAAATAATGTATACAACCTGTAGAAGAATGATTGTCCAACACAATAAATCCAAACTTAAGGTTGGATGGTCCAATCTGAACACTAAGATGACCTAGACTGTCAGAGGTAAAATGTACGATGTTATCAGTACAGCAGCAAAGCTGAAAATCTAGCAACACCAGGCGGTGGCAAGGGGACGTAATGTCAAGAGTTATTGCCCTTTGTCTATAAGAGGTAGTAGAGCTGGATTCGTAAGGTAGCAGGCTAATAATCCTAATGTAATGTGACTGGGGAGTCTCTGAAGGAGAAAGATGAATTAAAGCCTCATTGTGACGTTATGTGAGGTAGGGTAACAGTCATATGTTTGGTAGAATAACAGTCATTTGTGCGGTAGGACAAAAATCACATGCAAGTTAGGATAAAGTCATCTGTGATGTATAATAGAAGTCACATGTAAGGTAGGATAATTGATTTCCACATGTATATTTCCACCTGGAAAACATCTATCAAGGGACCTTGAGTGGCTGAGTGGTCTAAAGTGCTTGCCTTTACTGATCACTGCCATCTCACCTCTGTCTGTGTGGGCTGAAGTCTCAGGCTGGCCAATTTATGTGAGAAAGCTTGCTAACTGCATCCCATGGATTGGTGATTCTTACTGCGGGTTTCCCAGGTTCTTCCCACCACCAGTTATACTGGCCACCCTGTAGAGCCTATCGTGTGCTGAAAATGGCATTAAACCCACAACAAAATCAATCGATAAACACACAACATCAATCAATACTAATGCAGACCTGCCAACCCTGACAAGTCTGTCTCAGTAAGGCAGTTGATTTATTTTCCGTAAGTTTGACCAATTTTCATTAAGGTGTAAAACAAATATCATAAACTACTATTGTAAAGCTCAAAAATGTAATTAAAAGTTCTGTATTCGAAACATGCAGCAAAAATAAACATTATGTTCAACTGAAAAGTTTGTAAAGTATGCATTGACTTTATTTACCACTAGTACAGTTGCACAAACTCAAGTTCCAAACCCTATGCAGCTCAATGGCATGTTGCTATCTCTCAACTTGATGTAATTCTTATATTTTTCCATTTCACATGACAACGGCAACCATATCTCCCGCCAAGAGTCATACTCAAATTGGCTCGTGATGTCCAACAAACGTAATTGTGTCCTTTCCAGCTTTTATTCACAAGAATCTGAATATTCCTTTTTATTCTTCAGTATTGATTATTAACACTATTCAAGAGGCTTATTTTCCCTTTCGTCTTAAACATACATCTCTTGCTGGACGCCATTTTTTTTAAATTTCTATAATCAACAGTTTGATCACGCAGATGCTTTGCATGAACAAATAGGTGCAGTTTAAAGCATCTGAGGTGCTGCTGTAAAGATAGTTTGGTTCCCTGACTAATTTCACTAATTCTTATATGAAACCCGGAACCAAATCAAACACGGATGAACAAATTTTCCAGATTTTTCAGCAATGATCATTTTTCCGTAGTTTTTGCTTTTATGCCGTAAGTCCGTATTTTGAGGGTAATTTATGTAAGACTTACGGCAAAACCGTAAGGGTTGGCAGGTCTGCTGATGGCAAATGAAAGAACAAATTTACTTTCCAACTAACATCTATGAACTAACCATCTCCGTATAAAACATGATTGAGTGGTATTTTAGTATTTTAGTGTTTTATTTTTCTTTTTTAAAAATCCAATTTGGAATTTCATAAGTTGCAAAAAAAATGAAAATTGGCAATAGAACATGGATGATAATAAGGTATCTGTCCCAGTCCCTGCTTACTGAGAATTTTATGTCTTTAATTACAATTTTTTTTGTTCACAATGGAATTTTTTCAATATTTGCAAACCACTGATACCAACACATGAACACAGCATAAATTTGATTTTTCCTATCATTAGTATAGCTGTTGCCTCAAATAAACAAACCTGTAAAAGCAACAATTACATGTTTTTGTACAAATCAGAAAAATTTTAAATTCTAACAACACACAGTATTGAAATCACAAATGTTTAAACCCATACCATCAGCTGTTTTGAAAACAAATGACTTTTGTGATGACTGTTTGTTGGATTCTGTTGCAAATACAACAGCCTCATAGTATCTGCCAGGCTGTAGATCTACTATGGTAAAACGATCTGCTCCGGAGGGTAGCTCAATGACTCGATAAGGTCCAATAGCCTTATCTACTTGGTAGTTTCCATCTGGTGTCCTATCTGGGCGAACTGATACCTGAAAAAGACAGTAAAATCAATGGACACATCTTTAAAAAAATGAAAATCAGCTGGAGTTCCCTTACACACAACAAAATATCCAATAGCAGCCTAATGCCAAGATTACTAGGGCTAGCGGCAAAGAGTGCATCACAAAGGACCTTACTTGCAACAATCAGCTTAAAGAATTATTTTTGGAAACAACTGCTTGGAGAAGATGGACATTCTGAGGCCAATACTGTTCAAAACATGAGGCCCAGATGGACTTAAATTGCTTACCAACCTGTTGTCCGCCTAACAGACAAATGAAAGAATCTAAGTCAGTAGGCTATACAATGTTGAAATTTTTTCCAATGCAGTAAATTGCATATGTTATGAAAACAACTATTTCAAGATTTCTCTATTTCTATATCTACATCCATATTTGATGACACACAGACATAATTTGTCCAAAAATGAAAGGTCCCTATGCCTGGATGATTTGTGGAAGACCAAACTGCTTCAGAATATGTTGAATGGTTATCAAATTATGCTGGTTATAAGTATCTGCCGTAGTGGACATACAACAATGATGAATGAAGGGCAGTAATTATATAAATATAATGAAACCTTCGAAAAGACTTCTACATGTAATAGACAATGATCCATCAATGGCAACCAGTTATGTGCAGGGGTTGCAGAGCTATGCTTGTTACACTAACTGTGAATGGTGGACAAACGGATCGAAGGAAAGGTGATTACCATAAAGGTTTCGCATCTTGAGGCAGGACCTTAAAATTACAACAGACAAGTGTACCAAACATAAAAACCCAAGACAACAGTCTTCTTCACCAACATTCTTCCTTTGCGCAATACTTCACGAATTCAAGTAGGAAGTAGAACTAAAGTTATTGCACAGAAACTATTTTCCCTCATTCAGTTCAAAATGACCTTGGTATCTGACATTAAAAGTAATAATGAAATAATAAGGGGCTTTTTTAATTCTCATGGGCCAATTTTTGTAACAGTATGTGCAGTTTAACTCAAATTATATTTTTACACATAACTATTTTACCTTCTTTGGTTCATACTGATCTAGACCTTTGACCTTTAGAATCTGAAATTTTCAAGGGCAACATAACAGTAAAGTTTTGTAAAGGCACATCCATTGTCCACTATCAGTTTGACCTTAGCATCTGAACTTTAAACGAAAATGTTGACGTGTTTTGTTTCACTGCAAAAGAAACCTACTGATGAAACCTAACAAGGGTCATTTTGCAGAAAAATTTAAGTAAATGTGAGGAAACCATAAATCAGTGCATAAGCACATAGGTAAGTAGATAATACCAAACTATTTTATACCCCTGCAAAAGAAGAAAATACAAAAAGGAATGGTCAAATAAAAGTAGCAGTTTTCTCCAAGCTTTATAAGTCCAATGCCATTGACTAATACAAATTTATACCTAAGATGTCCCATGCCTAAGGAACAGCCAAACATAAACAGACTCACAAAACTATTTTTAAAAGCTTTATTACATGAAAGAGGAACTAGGCTTTCTACAGTTATAAAACTATAGTGCCAATACCTGTGCTGTCATAAATCAACAACTCTGTGAGTTACATAAAATTTTGTACAAAAATCACAACCCACCTCACTATATTGAACACGATATCCAATAATTTGGATGCCAGGAGGTTGGGAAGCTCTCCACAAGAGTGAGAAACTTGTAGATTCGCTGCCATCTCGGAAAGACAGAATCGTTACTGGTAGAATGCCTGTAAGACAGAAAAAAAACTATAATTATCATCTAATGAGTCTGAACAGTAATCTCCCTTTGGATTTATGCCGCTGTCATCTCTTGCACTGTGGCTGCACAATGCATCGGCAGATGAAACCTGCACTGAAAGTCTTACATAAAGTTTCTGTGTCATTTTAAAAGATCCAAATCTGAAATCATATAAATTCATCATGATAACCTTTCACAGCATAAAGAACATATTAGAAGCCAATAGATCTAGGAAATTCTAATGATAACGATATCACATATCTAGCTCTGCACATCACTTTCATCTGTGACACTGCAATATACCAACCACAAAAATTCATCCAAAGTTTCAGCTAGTTTCAGCTAGAAAAACACATAACAACCATTGCATAAAAATGAGAAATTATAATCACCTAGATTTTATAAGATGAACAACAATGCAAGCCAAACAAGAATTCTTGGTAGGTCTGAGATTTCTAACCTGGTTGATATCTGCCTAACAGCCAAACGCAATTGTAGTTGACCAAGAAATCTGGGTTTGTATGATCTTTTCTAAAGAACTTTCTTCCAATACTGCATGTGTCGCCAGAAGAACTGTTTTAAGGTTTCCCTAGTTTTATATCTTGATCTATGTATCCTGTGGAGTACTTATTCATAAGGAAATTTACTTCCTACATATGTTACATTATCACTGCATAAATAAGTACAAAAGCAAAAGCAAAAGAAAAAAACACATATCTGTGCCACTACAGCAAAGGAATGTCACTCCATCTGGCACTTATCAGGATTGTTGTCTTGTTATCCCTCTAACTATATGCCCATTTACTTAATTATTTTTGGAAAATAATTAAACATAAAGTATTCTGAATTTATAAGCAATATATTTCAATCAGTTTAAATTTTTTGTATTCCTCCCATAAAGTTAATGAATTTTTGTCAAAATTCATGGAGGTTTTTTAAACAAATTCTAGTACTTTTAAAAGATAAAACCAATGTTTTTCAAATTTAAGGAGTTTTCAAGGCAGCCACTTAAATTCAAAGCATTTTCAAGTTTGTACAAATCTTCAGCAGGTGGTTTTCTTTCTTTACTAATGGCAATCAAGTTTAATGGAGGAGTGGCATCACTTGCATAAATGCGAATGGCCTTCAAACTAGGATGCTTTCTGTCAAATTTGGTCAGATTCTTTTAAAGAAGGTATTAAAAGGCTATTTAGAACCAGCACAGCATTTCATTGGTATTAGTCATAATTTGTCACACCGCATTTTAGACAAAGTCATTTAAAGTATTTTTGGTGTGTGTGTGTGCGTGTGTGTGTGTGTGTGTTTGTGTGTGATTTGGAATTTTAACGTAGCTTTAACAATTTTCAGTCGTATCACTACAATGTCTGCAGTGTGGCAGTTTATGGTGACATCTAACAATGGAGCATCACGACACAGACATGTTACACCATGTCCTACATAGTCACATTATCCAGACACCAGGCCAACCAGTCCTGACATTTTCCTCTTAATGCTGAGCATCTAGTGATGCAGCTGCTAGTACCAATTTTATGAATCTTTGGTATGAATCAGCCGGGGTTTGAACCCACAACCTTCTGCATCTGAGGTAGATGTTCTAACCATTTGGGCCACTTGAGCAGTCTCATTCTTAGTAATGGTGGCCATATTTGATGAAAAATCGGTATCAAATGTAAAACTTCTGAAAGCCTTAATTGCCCAAACTGTTTCTATCAAATGTAAAAATTTTGAATGCCCTAACTGCCCAAATCTTTTCTATCAAATGTAAAACTTTTGAAAGCCCTAACTGCCCAAATCTTTTCTATCAAATGTAAAAATTTTGAAAGCCCAAAATGCTCAAATGTTTTCTATCAAATTTAAAAATTCTTTTCAGCAGTTTCTGAATAATGGTGGCCATTACTGATGATGGATCAACATCATCTGTACAAAATTTGACAAACCTTTATGCAGTTTATTAGAACAATTTGTTTCAAGGTTTATTCAATAATTAGTAACAGCAGCTGTATTTGATTGTGGAACAGTATCATTTGTACAAAACTGAAAGCCATCTATGTTAGGATGCCTTCTGTCAAATATCTTCAAATTCTTTTATGGACTTTTTGAGAAATCATTTTAAACTTTTTCTATTTTTAGTAATAACAACCACATTTGATGGCAGATTAACATCACCTGTACAAACTTGAAACCCCTCTCTGCAGGGATGCTTGCTGTCAAATTCTTTTGAGTGATTCGCAAGTTATCATTTGAAAATTTTTAGTAATGGTGGACATATCTGACAGGAGATTGGCATCATTTGAACAAATTTGAAAGAACTACATGCCATGATACTTTTCTGTCAAATTTGGATAATTCTGTTGGTCTTTTTCAAACAAGTTCATTTTAAGGGTTTTACACATTTAATTATGGTGGCCATACTGAAAATGGATCAGCATTCACTAAACAAATTTGGAAGCCTTAATGTCATAATACTCCCTCTAAATTTGTGTGCAAACTTGGAAATTGTCTTTAAATATTATAACCATGGCAATACTGAATGCTTCAAATATGGCTTCTGCTGAGGAGGTCAGAGGTCAAATGTACCTGAAGCCATACTTTCACTAATTTTCGACGAAATTTAATTCACATAATCACAGGAAAATTACATTATATATGTATCAGATCTTTTTGGTTATGATTAGTAGGTCACTGTCTGGGGACAGGATAACAGAATGACTCATACGTCACAATCTCAGAGCAGGATTATATGATGATTCCAAGATCACTGTCCAGGAGCAGGGTAGATGTAATAAAAAACACAGGGATTTGTGACTTCAAAAAACCCAGGTTGCTCATTTTTCAAATTGTATAAATGGTAGGTTTTTGCTGAATTCTAATGCCCAAAGTACCTTACAAAGTCTGAAACCTGTGACATGTAATATTTTTAGAAATGGTTCATTGTAACACACAAACTTTACTTACAACATGGTAAATCAAAATGCAACATTGTAGATGGACCAAGCTTTACTACATTTCATCACAGGAACATAATGCACTTAATGTTTGAAAAAAAGGATCATTTTGATAGAAATACAAAATCCTAAAATACCAATAAAATACACAACAAAATATAAACATGCACAATTTTGGTTAAATTATATACTTGTGGCTGTGGCTAATTAAAGCAATTATCATTCTTACTATCAATGACAATTCTGCCAATCTGTTACAAGCATTTGGACCAACTCCAGTTTTTCTGCAGTGGCTCAAGTGACTGTGGTAGTCAAAGTAGTTATGGAACCAGAGCCACTTTACGAAGAAAACATGCCAAAAAAAATATCTTCAATTTGAGCTTCTCTGGTGTGCTACATAGATTCTCATGAACACTGCAAATTCTTTCCTCCAACTGGATGTCTACTACGCTGATAAACACAACTGATCTTTTAAATACGATTTTGCCTGTGATTTTACAAGATTTAAAATTTTGTGAAAACTATAATGCCCTCCAAAATTAATACTGTAGTAGCAACTTATATTAGCTAGTCTTCCATGGTCAGAGTCATTCTGGCAGCTTCAAACATACAACCAACTATTGCAAATGGCTGCAATATATAGTCATTGAAGAAAATCCCTATTGATGCAATTGTCTGCCATAAATAATCACTGCAGAAAACTAGCTCAAGGTGTTCTGATTACCTGCTATATAGGTTGTCATACAAAAAAATATATTTAAAATCTCCTATACAATGAATACAACTACAAAAAAGTATGAAGGCAGAAGATTTGTATGCAGCTGCATCAGTTTACTTATGAACAAAACAAGGCCAGAGTGATTAACATCCAAGATCTGTAGTGTTAACCTTCCTTCATCCCAGAAAGAATTTCAAGAAGGGTGAAATCTTGGTAGATGGAACATTTCCAAAAACTTCTTTTACTGGCAAAGATAAGCATTTTGATTGAAATTACTAATATGAAAATAACGAAGAAAAAAACCTCTCTGAAAAGAAATAGTGTTTTTGAACAAATCACTTAAAAACAATACCACTGTGAAACATCAAAAACTAAAATTTAAAAAATACTTTTTCCCATTAAGTTGGATAAACTGAAAGTCACTCATTTGTAGAATACATTGAGTGTGTATATTAAAATAAGCTCAAAAGCCTGCATGCATTCCCGAAAAATATACATGCATGTGCACATTTAAATTTTTTTTTTTTTTTAACTCCATTCCAGTGTAAACTAAAGTAAATTAATGGACCTGTTCAAGTGAACCGATTATTACACCAACATTCAAACTTCTAGTTTTTGCTAATGTAATGCAAAACTTCAACAGCAAATAAAATTTGTGCCAGTCATTTAAAAAGTAAAATCTCCTTTGCAGAAAAGTATTTTTTAATTTATTTTTCATTCAGATCAATGAAATTTCAAGACATGTGATTCATTTCCCAAAAATGACCAATACTCATCACTGAAAAGGTCTAGCATCCCCATCAAAGCTGTGGTGCGCATGCAATAGCACATATCTTGCAGTTGGAATTCAAAGCACAGTGCTATACTGAATAAATTACATTATTATGATTCCTGAATTTATTTAAATTGTGTAATTTACAACAACCATGGTTTATATAATGGTTTGATATACTTACTGTAGGATACTGCCACACTGAACCAAGTTGATAGAATGCATGAAAATGTAGTAGGTATCTCAATACAAATAACATATTTACCATATATACTTGCACAACAAGTCAGATCTAACTACAAACTGCACAGACTTGTATATGCCATCATATAATGCACTGGTGGGTCTGGGTCTTTGCAGTTTGTTACGAGTAATCATTAGAACGTACAAGATAAATCCTGATCTGCTGGCACATTATGTGACAGAAGATCAAGGTCTATGTTGTTTGCAATTAGACTTTATTTATAATCAAGTACACATGATAAATGCATGGTGAAAGCAAGGTTGAATGAACAATAAATGACTCTTGTTTTTATGCAAACTAAAGTTGGACACATATTTACACTAATTAAGAATTATACAAGAGGTCAAAGCAGACTGAGTATGTGCCACATGAGTCAGTTTTATTCAGTGGGTGCTGTCAACAAATCAAAAGCCAATACAGGATTTGCTATGTGACAAAAGTTACAGTGTAAGAAATTTTGGTAGATGTTTACCATACCAACAATGTCTTATTAGCAGGGTTGAAGCATGGTGCATATTTGCCACAATGATCAAGCCAGCCTAACTTACGACTGGGACAGTCTAGTTCATCTGTGCCATCTGGACAATCGATCTGCCCATTACAACGTTGATTTCCCATAATGCACTGGCCTCTTTCACACCGAAACTGCCCAGGTTCACAGGGAATTGACTCTTAATGATTGGATTGGGAAAGAAAAGTATATTTCAGAATTGTAAACCATGGAATGAGGTACTGTATACACTTTTATACTGCATTAATCTCACAGCTCAATTCGGGCTTTAAATTTTATGAACTAAATGACTTTGTGAGAAAGCAGATTTAATAACATGAAGGAGTTTTAAAAGAGTTCTAGTTCACAGACAAACAGGAAATAAATGTAGGCTTCAAAAACCCTCAAGTGAAACTGCAATAAGGAGTTTTATAAGGCAATTCTGATATTCCTTCAAGTCATCCTGTCAAACTATGTATGATGTAATTGCTTTTGCTTACTGTCAAATCGCTTACTTTCCTTTCAAGCTGTGTATGATGTAATTGCTTTTGCTTATTGTCAAATCACTTACTTTCCTTTCAAGCTATGTATGATGTAATTGCTTTAGCTTATTGTCAAATCATTTACTTTCCTTTCAAGCTATGTATGATGTATTGCTTTAGCTTATTGTCAAATCATTTACTTTCCTGTCAAATTATGAATGATGTAACTGCTTTAGCTTATTGTCAAATCATTTACTTTCCTTTCAAGCTATGTATGATGTAATTGCTTTAGCTTAAAGTCAAATCATTTACTTTCCTGTCAAATTATGTATGATGTAATTGCTTTAGCTTATTGTCAAATCATTTACTTTCCTTTCAAGCTATGTATGATGTAATTGCTTTAGCTTAATGTCAAATCATTTACTTTCCTGTCAAATTATGTATGATGTAACTGCTTTAGCTTATTGTCAAATCATTTACTTTCCTTTCAAGCTATGTATGATGTAATTGCTTTAGCTTAAAGTCAAATCATTTACTTTCCTGTCAAACTATGTATGATGTAATTGCTTTAGCTTAATGTCAAATCATTTACTTTCCTGTCAAGCTATGTATGATGTAACTGCTGTAGCATATTGTCCACTTAATTATGTACATTTAATAAATATATTTCATACACAAAGAATTAATGCCATCCTGAACAAGCATATGGTTTATACAGCTTTGTTGATCTGTTTAAAAAGACAAGCATGCTAAAATATTAAAAATTTTAAAGCACTGAAAGGGCAAATGAAGCTAATTCTTTGATTTTAGTTTGCAACTTAATCCTATGAATGTTGAAAAATGAAGCAATGAATAAATTTAATTAAGCTTTTACAAGCAGTAACAAAAGAGTACTAAACTGCATCAAATTCCAGCCAATTATTTTTACCACAAAATATACTGCAGGAATTTAATAGGCTACTTAGGTTTCTTGTTCCAATTTAAAACCAGAGTACTGCAAATGGCACATTATATGCCCATGATGTGCTTAATTGTCCCCTATGCTGCTAACTTACATTCCTGCAGAAACTATTTTTCTTCTTTCATTCTTAGACCATGATCTTTGATCTTTTGAGCCCCAAAATAAACAGGCTTCTTCCTTTACCCTAAGTAGAAGCCATCAATAAAGTCTGGGCCAAATCTGTGATGTGCAGCTAATGCCTGCAAATAAACCATTTTCCTTCTTTCAAACAGCATTCTTGACATTTGACCTTTTGACCCTCAAGATCAATAGTCCTCTTCCTTACCCACTGCAAGCCAACCACAAAGTTTGATTGAGGTATGTCATGTAGAACCATGTTACTGTGTGGAAACCATTTATATTCTTTCAATGACAGTAACTTTATCCTTTTAGCATGTGACTCCAAATTCAAAGAGTTCTTCCTAGCACTAGGTCCAAACCATACACAAAGTATGGGAACCATAGAGGATAAAGAACTTCAGTAATTGTGTGGACATAAATATTCTTCTTTCAGAGTGACCTTGACCTGACCCTAAAACTGATATGTCGTAGGTGCAACCTATCCACACAGTGTAGCAACTTGAAGTGGTGAAGTAAAATTATTATGTAGAAACCATTTTCCTTCTTTCAGTTAGTCACACTTACCTTTACGTTTCTGAGTCTGAAATCTATGATTCCTCGTTAAACCAAATGCAAACAACAAAGTTTGGTACCTGCAGACTTAAGTAAATATGCAGAAATGAAATTGGTCACAGCAAATGGACAGATGCCATAACATAATATGTTATGCCCTATTGGCAGGCTTATAAAAATTACTATTCTGTTTACTTTATGTCTTAAGTTCAGTATTTTGTGGGGAATTACACATTATTATATTAAAACACAAAAAATTCTAAATCACGAAGCCTGCCTGCCTACGGATATGAAAGTGTAAAAACAAAAGTTTCAGATAGGAAGGTAACAGCTGTCAATAAAAATTCTAAACTCCCACTGGCCGTACTCACGACAGTTGAATTCGTCAAATCCGTCACTACAATCTGCTCGACTGTCACATCGTAACCTTTCATCGATACAAGTTCCATCAAAACACCTAAACTGTCCTGGCCCACATCTTACTGAAGGTTCTACAACAAATCTGCACAGTTACAGTTATGGACTTAAATAACTTTGAAATAGGTGGTTCTTGAACTTGTATTAGAAAAACAATAAATTCAAAAGATATCATGCATCTCTGAACAAAAGTGTGCCAATTGATGCATTCTATCCGTGTCTTATCTCTTATGACATTTGAGCAACAAATTTATCACAACATAATAAAAAGCATTGAAAGTTGCCATGATGAGCTATGATGTTACCTCAAGTTTTCCTTTTTCACATTTAGTGACCTTGACCTTTGATATGTAGATGCCAAAATTAATAGGCCTCTTTCTACTGTCAAGGGCAACATATCCATGAGGTCTGATGGAAGTTATGCCCATGTGTAAGATTCAAGTTACTCCATAGAAACCATTTTATTTTCAAGGTCACAGTGACCATGACCTTTGACCCTTCAATTCTCAAATCAAAACAACTTCTATGTATATTATAGGGCAACCTACAACCTACATGCAAAGTCGGTTGAAGGTCTGTGAAACAAACACAAGTTATCACACAGAATTTACCACACAGAACCACACTGTTAAATGATGGATAGACGGTCATTATGATTGCATTCAAACACAAAGATGTAGGACCCGACAGCCTCAAGTTCATGAAAAAGTTACATAAATCAGTGACCAGTGAATCTGATAGCCCAAAGCTCTGGGTCTTTCTAATTACAGATCAGGACCTTCATGTATTCTAAGTGATGTGTCCATTGGGCTTGTTTTTTAAAAAAAAGACCTAAACTTGCCTAAGAAAATTTTGATTGCGTTGATGAATGTGGAATTTTATTTTCAAGCTCTTGAATGACTTGTAAATTATTAATATTTATCTCCATGCATGCCACTTACTCTTATGAAGACTGTCTACTTACCATACTTCTATAAAAAGCTGTAAGCTTTGTGTACAAAGCAAAGCATGTCAACTATGAATGGGGTACATATCTCCTGGGTTACCTACAATTAGTGCTCACTTCACTTTGACATACATGTGATTCTACTGGCAGTAGGACAAAAATGACAATTACTAGGCAGTTCTACTGTTCTAAAATTGAAATCTAATGCTTTAAAAATTTAACAGATTTTTTTTTAAAATAGAAAATTGAAAGAAACGAGTTCTTATACATTCTATCCATAAACTTGGAGAAACCAACCAGAACCAGTCTACTGGGAACCAGAATTGTTCCTGCAGTCTTTGTGAAAGATGCAATGGTGCATGATTTAGTAATCAGATTAGGGTTTACATTTGTATACAACAAGCTGTTAATTTGAGTACCTTATTGTTGTAATCTGCATAGTTTAGGCCAAAAGTGGTATGTTTGTGTGTTTTTTTGAGCAGGTGTTATAAGTAACAAAGGGACCAAAGGTGGTCCATGATGGCTTCTGAGTCTTTGATTAAAAACTGTCCATCCTTTGGTGGAGGTGACATACAAAGGAAAGACCATCCTAAGATTTATTTCAACAAAAACACTTAAGTAATGCAATAATAGTTAAAGATATTAAGTGGCATCTATGAACAACATCAAAAGTTTACGAGAAACTGGATTAAGCAAGACACACCTCAAATTATAAAAAACAACAACACAGCTGAACCAATGAATAATGAGAGGATATTAATAAAGCAATTGGACAGTGTTTGACACCAGGGTTTGTTGAATTCGAATCAGGGCTTGAGATTTATTTTTTAAGTCACCAGCAGCTCTGGGCCTGTGTCTGAAAATAAATCTCTTTGAGCACTTAAGTACAAAACTTTACTAGCGTGTAAATGCTGTAGTGATGGAAGGATAGCTAGACAGAAGGATGTAAGGATGGACAAGGGTAAGAATGTTACATAACTTTTCTACATATACAAATAATGCAGCAGCACATAAAGATTTATATCTAGCTCTGGCTATTCTTTGATGTACCTATTTAGAAAAAAACTTCATCTCTCTGCTAATGCATGCATAAAGATAGCCAACAATATCTACTCTTCTTTTCTATGCCACTATTGAACACAATGTCAACAATATCTACTCTTATACACTATTCCACTATCAAAGATAATATCAACAATATCTACTCTTCTATTTTTTGCCGCCATCTAACACAAATCAAACCAACTGTTAGCATAGACCCAAAGTTGCTGTCACAAATGTGCTGTAAGATCACAGTCTATGCTGTTTGAAATTGCCAAAACAGTGTACAGCCTAAATTCTGACACATAAAATGGCATCTATGGGTCAATGGCATCTGCAATGGAGTGTGCTTTGTATATAAGCTGATATGGTATCAATCATCCCTTTACAAAAGATAAGAAGCTAACTCTGTATCTAGGATATTATAAACTACATGATCTAACTTTATCAAGGAAATTACAAACTATATGACCTATCTACAATGTGATAAATTATACGATCTGCACTCATCTGTCCACACAAAGGAACAAAACCTTGGAATGTAATTACGAACAAATGCCCAGATTAAAAAAGTATATATTTAATTTTAAATTTGTTAGTTTTTTCTGAATGATTACAGATTATGTATAATTGTAATTTGGACTTGACCTTGTCCAAAATCAAGTTCAAGCATTACCTAACCAGTGACATTGATTCTGTTTTTATTTTGCAAACAAATATTACTATTATAATAGTTAACATGAGTGTGGGTTAAACATTAGGATCATTATCAATAAAGGTAAACATGTTTATTTGGGTTTGGGTCTAGGATATTGGAATTCCTCCATGAAGAATCTGTTGTACCCAATGTTTCCCATGTTCTTTGTTATAATTTTCGTAACACATTTTATGTTTACAACTTAGAATTTTCTAGAATGAAATTTGGACCTACAACCTGTCTCCACTTTTTTGTCTTAGTTTTTTATATAATCTTGTTTACTTGAAAAATTATTCATTCTTGCAATATCATCAGAAGTAGAATCAATTGTATTGTTGTGTTCAGTTATTGTTTTGGGTGGAATTATTTATTCAAGGTATTATTCTCTGGAATTACAAAGTGCTCAATAATATTCTTGGACAGAAACATTAATTTGGAATTTAAATGAATTCAGACAAGGACATCTTGGAATATATTACTGTGATTCATTGGAAGACTGTTAGCATATCATCACACTTAAATCCACTGGTACATTATTACATTCATGACTATAGGTACATCAACACCTTCAGTCTGTATCTTATTTTGACACCATAGGAATTTAATTAGAACTTTATTCATTAGGACTGGTGATAGAATTTTTGAACTATCTGGGATTTAGTTGCAATACCATAAGATCCTTTCATACTTTTGCTTTGTAATCTAGGGAAATAAACCATTTTTTGAATTGTACAAAAACCTGGTTTTCACTCTTTTCTGTTACTAATTTAAGACCACACAGTCATAATAAAAATATCAAAATTTTCCTTCTCCAAGACTGAACAATGTTATCCCTCTGCTAGGCACAAGTAAAGCAATACTGTATCATCTCTTGTTTTCATAAACTTTTTTATATATAAATATTTTTTGTTAAATTTTAGTTTATTCTAGTAATTATTTGGGCAGGTACCAATAAAACTAAAAATAATAATAATAATAATAATAATAATAATAATAATAACAATAATAATAATGCAAAAATAATTAGAACACTATGATTTTTACTGATTGACAAATCATTTAGGGGGATAGAATAAATTAAAGACTATTTTTTATATATTTTCCTGTGGACAATAAATTGTTATTTTTTTTGCTGGGGGAGAATAACTTCCTTACCACAATCTGCCTCATCACTTCCATCTTCACAGTCCAATATCCCATTACAACGAAATGCTATTGACACACACTCCCGCTGATTCACACACTGGAACTCATCTGACAGGCATACAACAGTTGCTGTAAGTATAAAACGTATATCAAAAACAGGAATTAAAACCATGATGATAATTAATAAATGTGCATGATACTACAACATATTAATAGAAAAGTTAGAAACCTTTATCCCACAAATTTAAACCTTGCATTAATAATTTTTCTAAGGTATACAATATTTAAGAACGAGAAATATAAGTAGCTTTATTCTGACTGGTTTATATACAACATTGCAAAAAAATCCTGAAGAAAAAATATTTAATAAAAACTTTCAATGAATAACTAGCTTTGCTGGCAAAGGGTTGTCAATCCATTTCATTTCACATTAACCTTAGGCATATGTGACTAGCTAAAACTGTATCTACCATACACACTATCTGATTGGATGCTGATCGGAAACTGATCCAATCAGCTTGCCCATAATATATTTACCATAGAAGACATGAATAATCAAATCGGACTCTGTAGATAACACCAAAAATGGCAAGTAGGTTTCTCCAAATAAACCTCCCTCACAAGTTTTTGTTTCCAGTCAAAATAAGTGGACCACATAGAAGTCAGCATAGTGAATACCTACCAGGACATGTAACAAATTCTCTTTATTCCAAATGATTTTGCTTGCTACCAAGACATACAATTTCTCATTACTCAACTGATTTTACTTGCTACCAAGACATGTAAAAAGTTCTCATTATTCAACTGATTTTGCTTGTTATCAGGATGTGCAACAAGTTCTCATTACTCCAACTGATTTTGCTTGCTACTAGGACACACAACACATTCTTCATTCCAAATGATTTTGCTTGCTACCAGGACAAACAAGTTCTTATTATTCAACTGATTTTGCTTGCTACCTGGACACATAACACATTCTATTTATTCCAACTGATTTTGCTTGCTACCAGGAAATATAACAAGTTCTTGTAATTCAAATGATTTTGCCTGCTACCAGGACATGACAAGTTCTTATTTTCAACTGATTTTACTTGCTACCAGGACACATAACACATTTTCTTTATTCCAACTGATTTTACTTGCAACCAGGACACATAACACATTCTCTTTCTTTCAACTGATTTTGCTTGCAACCAGGACATAACAAGTTCTTGTTATTCAACCGATTTTACTTGCTACCAGGACACATAACACATTTTCTTTATTCCAACTGATTTTACTTGCTGCAGACAGAAAGTCCATCTTCCACAAGAATGAAGTTTTTCAAAACACAGTTTCAGCTAACTACTCATGCATGGGTCGATGTGCAAAAAGTGTATCAATGAGACTTGGCTAGTGAAGATAGCTTTTAAATACAAGCATGAAATTTATAGGACAAAATTGTGTAGCTCCTTTAAATGTCAAGAAGTCCTTGGTGATTATGACATAATGACCATAAGCACCAAACCATTTATTTTAAACCCAATTAATCTTTAAAATCTGTGCATCTATACATTTACTAAAATCAGCTATTGTGCTACAGTTATAGCCAACAGTGCTCCAGCTGAACAGAAATAGGGGAGTGCTTCTACCTCTTCTAACCCAAAGGCTATCTCATCTGCCATTAAGCCTTCCCACCTGCCCTTCTATTCTGTGAAATATGTCTTCTAAATTACTTAAATACCTCACTATAATTATCATTTTCTAAGTCCTTATAATGATTTCCAGTTTGTTCATGTAGAATACAAATAAACAAAGCTCTGCTTTTTACATCTACTTAATTCTAAACAAACAAGAGCCAAAGTATTATCATCAGCATCATGTCCCTAACTTTGATCACCTTTTTCTTTGACAAAAATACCCATTACAAAATGGCTCATGTAACCCCAAGCTATAACAGACATTTCAGTATGTACTGTATATAATGATATTTAAGGCTTTATCTGCATTTGTATAATCAATACCATTACTTTCTGATGTAATCAAGATATCAATTCTTGGGTTGGTGTATTTCAGTAATATGAACTTTAAGAGGGACTAGATGTACAATGTGGTGGTTGGAATTTCCGTCTCTTATTAAATACTGTAGTTATTCTAATAGAGACCCCTCCCCTTTTTTTTCCCCACAAAGAAACTCCTACCTTATCAAGACTTACAGATCCATATATATATATATATATATATATATATATATATATATATATATATCCATTATGGTATGTCCAAATATATAAACAGTACATGAGTAATCCAACAACTGTTAGAAAAATCTGTATTACACCTCTCTCTCAATAACTCGCACACAACAGAGTCCAAAAACACAGCACTATAAATGAGTGCCCGAGTCACCAAGGGACCTCCAAAAAATAAGTGATCCCATCACTGCTGGGCATCGAGAGAAAACTGTGAGACAGGGCTGGTGGGGTGAAAATGTACTGTTTAATGGCTGGTAACTTGTTTTATAATCGCGTCGAGAATACTTGTCAATAGAGTGCTTTTTCTAATGAAGTTGTTGTTATTCTGTATAAATTACATTTATTTTCAAGAGGCCCAACATCTGAAAGATCGTTAACATTATTCCAACTGGCTTCAAACAACATTCACGTGTATGTACAAACATTTGTGTATTACATCACTGCTTTTTGTTGTTGTCAATTAGTCTGGTTTCTTACTTCATTTATCACTATGAAGTGTGAAACAGGAGTCTACAAAATGGGGACCAGACTAACTGTTGACACACCATGAAACAATTAATTTTTCCAAAACCTAGAGACAATCATTTCCTGAAAAATCGTCTACGTCAAATCTAAATTTTTGTATTCCTCAGTTAGTAAAATACTCATGAAACTCGCTTCTCCACAATGATCCTATGTGTGAGAAAAAGCTTTTTCTTTAACAAAGTATTCATTTCACTTGGTTGCTTTGCTATCTTTGTTCACATTTAGGAATCATTAGGTAGTTTAGTTATATTAAGTACACAATAATATTTAAAACTGTGTTTGATCGATAAATTGGAATGAGTTCAACTGATTTACGACTGGGGTTGCTAGATCTTACGTAAGTAGGATTTGCATGCCTTCAAACTTCCTTTATTCAACCTACTTTTTTTTGATACAAAAGATGCAATTAACATGACAATACAAAGGAGGTCAGCTTTTAATTCAGTGTAATCTTACAACAAATACTTCCATAAGTCAGGTACCAAAATATGGCTGGCACTTCATTAAGTTCTCAGTGACATGCTCGCAGACATAGCTGTTACAGTCTATTGATGCATTTTACGTTTGAATACATGAGTATACATTGCATTTATAATGATTACACCTAAACTGACCCAAAAGAAAAAACTAAAACACAATTTTGCTTGATAAAATAATGATTAATTGATATTTATTTATTAAAATAATGCCTCCAGTTGGTGTGAGATTTTCATTAATCAAATTTTCTTTGAATATCGTTATTTACAGTGTACTAGGAAGGCCATTTGGAAAGAACATGTAACAATATATATGGCTTCTTATTAAAAGTTGATAATTTCATAATGTTAATTACGCTCTCCAGGTCCTACCTACCATTTTCGATGATAAAATGAGCAATATATCAATGTTTCATTTACCAATTATTGTCACGATTTTCTTCAAGTTGAACAAATAGGGCTAAAAATTATTTGCATTTTCTAGTTTCAAAATGTGGGTATCATGCCTGACCCCAAATTAAAAGTGGGTTTGTGAGTTATCTGGGCATGAGTTATTGAGGGATTGGTGTACATGACATCACTGAAAGTGGCAGGAAATATATAGCACTGGATCAGCTGTCACATGTTTGACTGAATATGAAAAGGTTGCTTCCTTGCTCTGCATAATTCATGATTATTAGAATTTTCCCTTACTCAAAGCATAAATATCTTAAGAGTTCAAAATTTTTGGCAATATCTTAACTGCCTTCATCAGCGACTAGTGTTCATCACATGACTTAAAAAGTCACGTGATAATTAAAACCAACACTGGTATGCCATACATCCACAGTACATTAGAAGTCCTCACTAGAGTATTCAGACAACATAGGATTAATAGATATATATATATATATATATATATATATATATATATATATATATATATATATATATATATATATATATATGAACATAACAATATTTTAAGAGAACAACTTACAGATGTGAAGGAAAATACAGAAGATTTCAAAAACAATATGTTGAAGTTCATCAAATAAAATGTAGTGATTGTGAGAATGACTATATTGGTGAAACAAGCTGAGTTTATGATGCAATGATTAGGGAACACATCAGTAGAGAGTCATTGGTAATACATGAACACTACATCAATATGGGACATTCCATCACTCCTAATCAAACCAAGGTCTTAACATCTGAGGACAACACATGGAAATGGAAGGTGAAGGAGGCAAATGAAATAAGACAGTGGAGGCCAACACTAAACAGGAGCTCGAATTACCACCCATCTACAGCAGTCTCCTCATATCATATGACCATTAGAACAGCAATCACTGATGAAGGCAGTGTGATATTACCAAAAGATGTTAACTCAAAGATATTTATGCCCTAAGTAAGGGAAAATTCTAATAAACATGGTATATTGCTGGTTTGTTGCTGGGGTCAGATTCTGTTATTTGACTGTTTTCTCCAGGATTTTAGGATGATGGTATTAATGCAAATAGTACTCTAATAAACACACCCACTTTGGAAATTACAAAGCCCCTGGGGTATCTATTAGAATAACTAAGGTAATGATTTTTAACACAATTTGTATAATTGGAATAAAAGTTCTGTGAAATCACAATAATTGTGCCAGACCAACAACAAAAAATAAATTACCAACATACCATTCTAGTTACCAATTGATATGATACCCTTATATTACAAACATACCACTCTCTTTATAAAGCATACCATTTTCTTTATGTATTGGATAATCTTCAACCTCTGATAAATTTTTAATTATCCATTCAGCTATTACTTTATGAACAATTAGTAAGAGAGTACTTTTTCCCATACTTTTCTATATAATGATGCTTACTTGAAAAGAGATATTTCATTAACAGTAGCACAAGAAAATGTACACAAATCTATACATTTTTTATGATTTTGGATTGACTGGATCTTTAAATAAGTAAAAATATCAATTTTAAAAAAATTTAAACAATCAAATATTTCAAAAGCACACATCCTCTGCATTTCTGTTAAGGTATACTTACGGCAATTTTCCTCATCTGACCCATCATAACAATCATACTGCCCATCACACCTATACCTGCCATCAACACACTCCCCATTACTACACTTATACTGGTCTGCTGTGCACGCTGTAGGTGGAGCCTCAGTAGCAACTGCAGAAAGAAATGAAAGCATTGCGAGTGTAGATGGCTTGGAAGGCTCTCAAGTTGATACACTGAACAGGGTCCAAAGAATGAACTTTTTGGAGAGGTAGGATGAGGTAAGCAATACCAATAATGCTCAAAATAATCTGGTAACATGTAACTTTATAACGTCTTTTATTCATCTCTTAATACAGAATTAATAACATTCATGAATATTTTGTAGCAAAAATTTCACTACCTTTAGAAAATGTTTTGAATGGTAATGATTCCACTTATTTGAAGACAACAATATCAGGAAGGTGACCAACTAGTGTCTAACTCATTTCCTCTAAAGATTACAAAATGAGTTATATCCCTTGATTTGCTTCAGAAACTTACTATTATTAGAAAAACATACCTACTGTCAGTAGCATAAGTAGAGACAAGATATCTTTGGTTTAGAAGATTGGAATTCCTCCAAACCCAAAACACAGTGAACTTGATGTGAATAAAATGATATTTTATGATGTTGTCTGCATCAATAGTTTCCCCACTGGATGACTTGTCAGCGTGTAAAACATAAGCACCCAGTGTACATCTCATAACTGTGGTGATACTTAAGTCAAAAAGGCCCATGACATGTCATTCACAAATGGAGATAATAAAACCTTCCATTTGAAAAGGATGTTACATTAGTTGTTTCTCCACATATACGTGATGAGAACTGCACAAATCTACATGAAAGTATGAATCTTTATATGATTATGCTGCTTATTTAGGACTTGGTTGTGTGACATCACCTGCACTCAAACAACCATATTGCATGTGCTGCTTGAGTATAGGTTTAAAAGTTCCTTTTAAGAATTTTGCTATATAATTTATGTCATGAGTGAGTGATTATGTAACAAAAACAATTAGACATGGTTTACTCTGTACAAATGTTTGCCAGTAGGCTGAACCCATTGGGGTATATAAAAACATTAATTCTATCTTTCCATTCTCAAAAATGTTTGCTTGTGCAATGAACCTTTGGGCTGATATTCTTTCTTTACACTCTGCCAAAAGTTTGAACGCAGCAAACAATGTATGACCTCTATAATGGTTACTGCCATGTTTCATCTTTACAGCAAATACTAATAGGCCCATCCTTGAATAATTACAGCTATTTTGATAAAAAATTTGTACCACAAAAGCTTATGGACATATTATATGATATACCATGTAAATATTGTACAATTTTTCACTTACAAGGGCTTTTCAATAACTTTGTCACTGGCATGTTGATAAATTCAATGCATTTTGCATCTTCAGACCCATGTTCCAACTTATAATTTATCACAATGTCACACATGGAAATGTTTTCTATTTGGTGCAATTTTTGACTGATTTCTTCAGGCCACTTTTTCAAAATGCAATTGCAGCCAAAGTAATCAAGAATGATGGCAGAATGACCATCTAAGACATAGCTCAAAAAGTGGGAGCACTACAAAGTCAGTTTAACCCAAGCAGGACAACAGCCAATAAAACCAATGTTGTTGGTCCCCAAGATCTCAAGAGGCCACAGTTAAGATTAATTAATGAGCTGCCTCAACAGATCCTGGCTGTATTCCAGCACAACCTTCAAGGTATCTAACATGTCATCCCTGCAGAGGTGGAGAAGTTCAGCAGAAAGGGGCAGTGACTTCTAGCATGAGTACTTCATTGTCTTGGAAACAGACTCCAGAAGTCTCAGCACTGCAACTGCTGACAGGGAATCAACTCTCAGCAAGTTTAAGGAAACTGCTGCAAAGAAATTTGCATGTGAAGCTATGGTAACCATGGTTGAGCCCTAAGCTTTACAGATTTAAAAGACTTTATAGGGATGCAGGTCATGATCCTCATTAATATTCCCACCTGGGACAATACCGAATCCAGGGTGGGAGGTTTGAGTAGCCAAGTTAGTACATATACCTTACAGACAGATGTGGAAACAAGGGGCCACAGCATATAAGCAAGGACTTACCAATCCTTCTGCTATATGGCTGCCTCTTCTGCTCTATTCCCTTCACCGCAACTGAGTGGGGAAGCAGCAGATGGTAGGATTTATTCTAAGCCTGATAAAGCTTCTCCAAACTGTAGAGTATCCTGGTATTTAAAGACCTATGAAGGCTTAGGACACAGATCTGTGGAATGTTAAATGAAACTTTGTTTAGCACCTTATCAAATGTCCACTTTTCATCTTCTGTCACCTGGCCAGTACCATTGGATAGAGATGGAGACACATGAGGAGGATAACAAAGAATCTGGTTTTCATTAAGACTCATTGTGCATAATATGGACAGTTCATTGTCCTGTCCATGCTCATGGGACAAGATAGGACTACCACTTTCCACTTTCCTTCTCTCCCCTCAGATGCTGGGATTAACACTGCAAAAGAAAAGCCCCACTCCTTTTCCATCACTAATGAAGCCAAACAAGGATATAGCGAGAGTCTACAGCCTCCCCAGTCCTCTGCCAAATTGGGGCAATGGGAAACTCATCCATGGTGCCATACAGGGAAAGAGAAATATTCCAGATTCACAATCTGAATCATTAAGGCCAGTAGAGATTAAAAGAGAACATAGGAATAAAGGGGATATTGACATGGTTCATTTCTCAAGAGCCACATCCAGTCGAGTAAGGACCGAAGTAAAATGTCCACTGACTGGTAGATTGAGCCCAGTGCCTGGTGACCTGCCTGGCAACAAGCACTAATGACCTGCATTCTTTGCCCCATCTGGTGACTAGTGACAGGTGCTCCCTGCCTAAACCCAATGCAGAGTGACCAGTGGCAAATGCCCAGTGACCAGTACTTGTTGCCCTGCCCGGTAACCTGTGCCCAGTGATCATTTCCTGCTGGGCAGCAGTCAATGGATAACCAACCAATAACTGATGCCAGGCAAAAGAAATCTGCTAGAGAAATCCCTATCCAGAGAATTCAACTCTGATGATCTAGACCAACTTTGACTTATGCACAGGTCTACCCAAGCGAATGGGAGATGAAAGTACTTTCCTTGCACCAGAATGGCAGGACTTCCTCAGGGTTCTGGTAGCTGGCTATGTCCTCACTCCTGGAAGTGCCACTAATCCCTCCTGAGATTAGAGGGGGTCTTTTACAGAAGAAAAGAAGGATGCAGCTTCTTTCCTTCAGCCTCTGTAGGACCAGTGGCTTTCTATCAAATCCCAAACCTCATCTGACCATAAGGCACCAAAAGAACATATACCCATGGGAGTGCACAAAGTACATGCCAAGCAAATGGGGTGAGTTTCCCAACCTGCCTATTCATGTTTATATTTGCCAACTCCTATAGACATGCTGAACTGCTGAAAGATAAGATTTGTTTAATGTTGGTATGATTTTTAACAACAATTCGACATAAGCTCTGATGAGTTTACATTACATAAAACAATGAGTCAGTGCAAAAAGCACGATTTGAACGACATACAAACATAGTGTGTAGTACATAGATACAATGGGACAAAACACACTCACTTAACTTGAAGCATAAGCAAGCAAAGCATTTTAAAAGGCAGTGATTACAAGTAAATTTATTATCAGGATAAATTAAAACTACAATTTAAGATAATTTCAACCATCAAAATAAAAAATAATAATTATTGGTAAAAATGTAGATTAAATTTCAATCCAGAAGCATCAAATTAGAACTATAATGCATGCTACTTGGCATGCCTTACTTAAAAATGGAGCTAACATTTGGGCTCTTTATAGTACATAAGACAAGGACAGATAAACAAAAAACGTTAACACAAACATCAGCTATTGTCATCATGATGGGGGGGTATTATTTACAGATATTAAATTTATAGACTTTACTATTCCAGGATAGAATTAAAGATCTAAATGAATTAAAAACTGATTGCTCTCTAAAGTGATTTGGAAGCTCATTCCATAGAATGACCTCTGCATATCTAAAATATATTTTTTAGCCAAATGTTCAGGTTTTAATTCTGTTTAGTACAGGCTTCATACTGAATGTCTTTTTACCCACAGCAAGGGCTTAAAACATTTCAAGGATTGGATTGCATTTTGTTAACAGTGAACCAGTCAATCAGAATGTTGGACAAAGTGTTATCATCAGCAGAGCTACATAAAGAACCATTTGTAATACAACAGAAGATATTGTTGATAAGAACATCAAAATGTAATGGTCAAGGATCTACCCCTGAGGAAACCCTTCTTGAATTTCAGTCCAACTACCCTGCAACTTAATTTGCTACTTTTGATTTGACAGATAGTTCAGTAAAAGTCCTACTGAGTCATCTGACATATTATAAGCCCTTAAACAACAAATAAGAATATCATAATGCAGGTTTCAAAAGCCATGGATAAATCCATCTGAACTGCAGCTACATATTTGTGTTCATCAAGGGCCTTCTTCCAGTCTTCAAGCAAATGTAACAAGAGTGGTCTGGCATCCATGACCTTTACAAAACGCACCCAAATGTTTGTAAAAAAATTTCTTAAAAATTATGCTAACTGGATCTCAATTGATTTCTCAAACAGTTTGGATATGATCAGAAATGCAAACAGGTCTATATTTACATTCATCAAGAGGACTGCTCTTTTTGAAAATTGGAACTAATTTAGCTTCCTTCAGACTATCAGGAAAAATATCAGATTGTATAGTTTTATCAATTAGCTCTGTAATATGGCCCATAAGGATTGCTGCCCCTGCTTTTAACTGTTTAACAGGAATCTGATCTCCTCCAGTAACTATTTTTAAATTTCAACTTATCATTTTATATACTTCTCTATAGTTGCCTGATAACTTCCTTAAATTCAAAAATTAAATCCATGTTACTATTTCCTCAACAGCCTTCCATAAAGTTAAAGGGTCAAAAGGAACATCCTTAGCAAAGTCTAATGCCACATTTACATAAAACTTATTGAAGATTCCACATATTTCTCAGTCAATGTTCGTACCTTCAGCAAGAATGATCATCCATACATCACAAAAATATGACTTAAAGCCCCATTGCAGCTGATTTTCATAAATTTTACCATTCTACCAATCTAATTAAAGTTTGGAACAAAGGAATGATTTGTTTTTTATTAAAAAAACTGACATTAACTGTTCTTTGAAATGATCAAAATGTGAGGCTTAAAGGACGTTCAAATATTCAAATTAAGAAGTGCCACCTCTTAATTCAGTCACAGAAGTCACTAGTATTTCCATTCTATTTTGGGAGTGCTCCAAAAGTAATATGTCATTAATTCAATACATTCAATTAGTGACTAATCTAATAACAACATTCACACGTCACAGACAAATTGATATGAGAGGGAATGAAGAGAGGCAGGCCCCCTTTTTTAAGTGGATCTGAGATGAAAAAGCAAGCATTTGACGAAAAGAAGACTTTGGTGAATACCGCTGATCAGGTGGGGCACTGGAATACTTTGAAGGGCAAACTTGGGCTGAAGATGAACCCAGCTGTTGCAGATTTCCATATTGGGAAAGCATACAACATGAACTTGTAAAAATGATGCATACTGGTAATGCCTTTAAGAAAAAAAATCCTCATAAATGATAAGTGCTGCATCATATCAAATACAAAATGAGAATAGTGTATCACATAAGGATCACCTTTCTTATATTTACAATGGTGGTATCATCAAATCATGTGTTCCAGTTTTGACCGAAATTGGTTGACTCATGGATGTCGCCAATCAACATCAGATTAATTGTAGGCATGATAAAATGGTCAGGGTTTTCAGTTCGATGGAGAAATTACATGGCTCATACTGTGATCAAACATCAATATTATCTGGTTTCAATAGCATCCCCACTAATATTTAGGACCAATATCTCGCAGGATTTAGTATTAGTCAGATGATGTGGCATATACGACTTTTTGCAAGTAACAATGGCATTGTAGTTTTAATAGTTGACCAGAAGTTACCTGTTTTAGTACCCCCTGTGCATCTTTCTAAAACTAAGCTCAGATACTTATTCTTTAATTTGTTTACCAATTTCTCTGTTTTCTATAGTTTCTGCATGATCCGTACTGAGTGTATTTTGTAAACAACATGACAGCATATGCAGAATTCCTTAGTTCTCTGTCAATATACAGTAATGGGTTTTTTTACGTGAGTATATAACATTTATCAGAACTTTTTAAAAATTAACATAGTAAGAGTTGACAGATCTTGAGTAAATACTGGAAGACAGGGTAGTAAATCGAGCATTTTGTAAATTATTTACAAAGTCAATCACATCAAAATCTTTGAAGCTTCTATACTACATATTTTTTCCTGGTTGCAGAATGCGCAGTGTCGCTAAACTGAGTAAAGACCATATAATTAAAATCACTTACACCAGTAGTCACATTTAAGGCTATGTTTGTTTGTAAGAATGAGATCAACACAAGATGAATGACATCCATTTTTAAAACATGTAGGTTCTCTAATTAAGTATGTCAGATAAAAAATATCACATATATCACATAGGGATTGGGATTTGGAAAGGTCCTGCATATCAAAATCTAGATCATCAATTATACTAAGGTCATCACTGACTTTACCAGACTTCTGTCAAGTGATTTTACAAAATTGTCAGAGTTTTTCATTTACTGATGCGGGCCTATACAAACAATGGAATAATTATTTAGTCTTCTTTAGATACAGTTCATACATAAAATCAAATATACAAAAACAAACAAACTAGTGAAACAAAATTATATTGGTTAATGCCTACCTTAATATCGGTTACCAATGAGGCAATATAAAAATGGAGATATGCTGTGTGCACAAAAACACTAAATGGTAACATAAGGGACACTGATAAAAGAAAAATGTGCATGGATTGTGGGTGAAATGTCAAATACAATACATAAAGGTATGTAACTTGACAGCAATTATGCCACAAGACAGTCAAAACAATTAAACTTGTTGTGCACACAGAGACACAGGATAACCACACCTAGTCCAGAGAAAAGGAGGATAATATTCCAAATGACAGAAATAACTAATGTATCACACTGGGACCATGTTAATTTTTGTTCCAAGACCTCCATATCACTTGGAGGAATGAATTCACCTTGGACTGGAGACTAGTGAAAGAAAAAAAGAAAGCAATGTAATGCAAACAGGTAATGAACTAATGCTATTAAAATCTTCCTGATTTTCATTTTATACCTCCTTATTTTGATCAGAGTAACATACATGTGTGTATGCCATTCTGATTCTTATTCACAAGCATGTGATGACATCTTGTATGAAGATTACTCCATCAAATCTATGGTTATTACTGTATTTAACCTGCAATCACATAATATTTTAACCCTATCATCTGAAGTAAGATAAACTGGACAGATCCTGATCTGCCAACATGGTATTAGTCTTGTTCAACCATACCTATTATTTGGCTCCATGAAATCTCCGCCAAACAAAAGTTCCTCAAAGGAACTGATGCTCTACTGTCTGAAAAAGTTTCCTGGAATTCACGATAAGACCATTTCATCTTTTTCACTGCTGACTGTTAAAATCATGATATTCTTGTGCAACAAGATTGTCAAATTAGGAATTGTGGTAACCATATTGGACGTAAAATCAACAGCATTTTCATTAAGGGCAAACAAGACACCATTGGAAGACTTCTGGAGAAACCCCATGCCAATACGACTATATTCAGGAAAATTAGGAACAAGATTTTCAATATAATCAATATGGGAGCCATATTGGATATCTGCATGCATGGTTCCCATGCTTTTCTAAAGACAAATTTCAAGGTCATTTCCAGGGTTTTTCCAGGATGAAATTAATTTTTTCAAGGTTCACATATGACCATTAGTGAACGGAATTAAAATACATTTTAGATCATAAAATATTCATTTTCTAAATTTAAAGATGTTTCTCTTTCAAGACTCTCCAAAGCATGTAAGTCAGAAAAGATGATCATGTACAAAACCAAAAACATATCACATGAAACAAGTTTGACTATATTCCTATAATTTGGCATGTAAAGCCATTTCAATGTACAGAATTCTATTTCTGACTTTACTTTGCTGACCTGCATTATTTTGCTATGTGAAAACAACATAATGAACATAAACTAGTTTTGTTTCCATTCAAACCTTTAATTCTAACGAATTCTATAGTAATATATATGCATGTTATATGAACTAAACATTTCCTATCACAGTATGTAAAAAAAGCCAAACAAAACAGTAAAAGCAGAGCATTAGAATCTTATCTTGTAACAAAAAAAGTTTAACCCTGAATTTATGTGTGCCAATAAAATCCCAAACAAGATTTTTCAAATGACCTACACTCCTTAAGACAATCTGATTAAAAATCCATCATTAAAAATTATTCAACAGTGTCGATTTAAATTTTGAAAAAAGACCTTCAAAATTATACATTACTAATATAAACAAGGACTGACTTTTCTGTAAAATCAACTTGTCTTCTTGTGATTCAATAAACTAGTCCCCAAACCTGTATTGATACAGGGGCTCCTATTATTTTTTAAAATATAAAACAAAGGACGACAATTTCTCATTTCTTCTGCATTCTATTCAAGATCTAAAACTAATGTTTCAAGCTACATCTTACTTTGTAATAGTTTCACACCAAAGTTCAGCTCAGAGATTCGAGATTTTTGGACAATAAATTTGGCTTAAAATGAATAGCAGTCTGTTATCTAGTCCAGGTTTCCTTCAAATATTCCACCCCATTTTTCACAGCAATTGCATATTGAAAATTTAGAATTTCCGCTACCGTGCAGTAGCAGCATATGGTAGTCACTTACCAGCGGGCCTAGCAAATTTAAATGACATTATACCTGTATGAAATCGATAGGAAAATGATTTATTTTCTCAGAAATGGCAAGTCCTATATTCTTTATGTCATTAATCCGCTGACAGACCAGACTCAACTACAGCATAGATGAAACCTGACCCTGCACTCGCCATTTGCATTACTAGTCACATGACTTCACGAATCTCAAACAACTACATTGTAAGTCCAATAGTCATGTGATATCAACAACACACTCCATTTTAATGCTGTTGTACAGAAATTATATTAAATGAAAATCAGATACCTTTTGTAAAAAACAAAAAGAATATATAATTCTCAACGTATTTATTTCGAGAACAACAAGAAACCTGTTGCTGTCTCAGCAACCTGGCCAGTAAGATTCATCAACCTATCATGTGATCACCAATCACATTCATCAATCATGTGATACAACAAAATCCCGGTATTTGTTCATGGAATAAATGTAAAGAATTTTGTGTTCTTTCGTTTTTGTATTTTTATTACAACCAGTATACAACTTTTATTTAATATTTTATTTTTTTCTATAACATTTGAAAATGTGGGTTGTGAGATTTGTGTACTCATGTGACTAGCAATGCAAACCCAATCACCAGGTCAAATTTCATGAATGCCATAGTTTTGTCTTGTCTTTCAGCAGATTAAGGACATAAGGATTTTAATACTCTCAATTTCTGAGAAAATAAATAACTTTCATATCGATTTCATGCAGGTATGACTCGATTTAACAAAGACTTTAACAGAAGCCATCTGGTAAGCAGCTAAGCTTTACTGCGATCATGTGTGCCTCTTGTGATGCTAGACTGGTTTTCATACCTTCCAAGTAAAGAAATATAAGGATATCGAGCAGTATGTGGAAAAAATCTGCTAGACGAATCTAATGCACCGATTCTTTGGACTGACTCAACACATGTGTACGGCAAAAGATCCATACTGCAACCTCCGAATATTCTGGTCAGAACTCAATAAATTTAACTCGGGATCAGTTCAGTTACGACTCAATTACCTAACTGTTTCGGGCATCAATTGGTGGCAGAAAATCCCTGAGGTTTTCCCAACTTTCATCAACATTTAAAAAATTCAAGGACTTTTCACGGTTGGGAAATTTTTTTTTATTTCTCCCAACTTTTTCCCAATTTCCCGGTAGCATGGGAACCCTGTGCATGGCACAATTTTCATTTAGGATGAACTAAATGTCATAAAAGTCATTTGGTGACATCCCTAAATCAATATGGCCATCAGTTTTAGAGAAGTGAGCTATAACAAGATCTTGAAGATATCTGTAATGGAGGCCATATTTTAAGTCAGAGATGCACCATTTTCATCCAGGACCAACTAGATAACATAATCTGTGTTCCAGTGAAAACCCCATGTCGATATCACTTTCCAGTTAAGAGGGGCCCTGAGTGGCCGAGTGGTCTAAAGCGCTCTCCATTACGGATCATTGCCATCTCACCTCTGTCTGCGTGGGTTCGAGTCTAGGATTCAGCGAATGTGGATATGTGAGAAAGCTTGCCAGTAGCTTCTCGTGGGTCGGTGGTTCTTTCCGGGGATTTCCCGGTTTCTTCCTCCACCATTAATACTGGCCGCCATGTATAGCCTATCATGTGCTGAAAAATGGCGTTAAGCCCCACAACAACAACAACTTTCCAGTTAAGAAGAGTAATGATAAGATTTTATGATGGATGCAGAGGCAGCCATACCTTATGTCCAAGTGGAAACATTTTCATTAGGAAAAACCAGAAATTAAAGAAGACTTCTGATGAGAACCCCAATTTGATATGATCTTTCCTGTCAGGAGTTGTAGTAACAAAAGTTTTAAAAAGGTTACAGTAGTGGCCATACTGGATTTCAGATTGGCACTATTTTCATTTAAAACCAACTAGATGCCATAAGAAATCTTTAAGTGAAACCTCAATACTGATATGACCATCCATTCAGGAGAAGCAATAACAAAATTTTCACATAGGACCAATTAGACCTAGGAATGAAATGCTGACTCTAAATAAAGAATACCTGTGCTTCTCAACTCATAGCTTTTGTCATCTTGACAAGTTTTGGCAATAATGATAAATGGTAATTATCAAAGTGACAAAACATGACATCTAAGGCACACACTGCAATAAAGATAATCACATTTCTTACAACTCTGTATTGATTCAAGCCAGGTACTTTATTGGCATGTTGGAACAAATGTCAGTTTCTTTGTTCAATTTAGAAATCAAAAAATATTCATAAGATTGCCATCTGTAAACCTGATTATGTGTGATTATGTGTCCATTCACCAGCGGCGCAATCTACAATTTTGTACTAATATGCTTGCTGTGAAACACGTAAAATGGATGGCTATCTTCAAGGGGTACTTTTGAACACATACTCACTGGTGCCAAAAGAATCTGGCCATAAAAGGCAGGTACCTGCAGGTCAGAGGGGCCATTCAAGAAAGGGACCACTGCTGACAGAAATGTCTAACACTTGTACAAAATCTTACCGAAGGGCCTTCTATCACTAGGAACAATCAGTGAAGCATTTTAATAAACCAAGATATGGTGGAGATCGCACAAAACCATGTAAGAGTCTGATTGAACAAAGCTAGCAAATTGCAGGAATAAAATTTGAGTCTAAACCATCTGCAAAATGGCAAGGACACACATTACATGAGAGTCAATACAGCTGGCTGTGAATACTGGAAAATAAGGTACAACTTATCATTGCCACTGGCAACAATGACTATATTGGAAGCATTGAACTTCTTACCTGGCACGTTTGCATAATCCATCACTGCCTGAATTCCAAACACAGTTGAGCTTTCCGAGTGAACAAAGTTGTTGATGGAAAATGGAACTTCTTGTTTGAGATCTGCATCATACATATTTATGTAATATGTTTGATATAATTCTGCTGCCAAAACCACATTATCCTGCTGTGTTGCCTTGGATACAACATTTTCCCTTGTGGTGTTAGGATAGAAGATTCCAATAAAATCTCCAGCTCTGGCAAGAATTGGTATAACTACAGTAACATTCTGAACACCAACCCCTCCTGCTGGTAATTCTGTTTTGTCCACTAGCATGAATTCTGTATCAGACACTTGTCTAAATATGCCAGCATAAGCTACTCCACTTGGCTTAATTCTATAATAGGTCCAGCCTCTTACAAAACCATCACATGGAAATACATTGTTTATCATCAAATTTGCTCCATTCTCTCCTGCACCAGGGAATAATTCAGGTTTTCTGCCAACGAACGGGCTGCACTTATACTCATCTGAAAAAAAAATTAGCTGCAAGACTTCAACAAGAGTCCCTCAATGAGACTGATGCTCTGCTCGCTGAAAAAAATTCAATGAATTTCTTTTTAACTGCGGAATGTTGAAACGATCACTGATGTGCTTAAGCAGCAAGATTTGCAAATTAGCTACTGTGGCAGCTATAAAAATGAAAGACTGGCACTGTTTCATTTAAAACAAACTATACACATTAGAAAACTTCTGGTGAAAATCCATGCTGATATGACTATCCATTCAGGAAAATTAGAGTAAGGTTTTCAATGTGTTCTGTGGCAGCTAAATTTGAGGTCAGATTGACAAGAGTTTCATTCATGACCAACTAGATATCATAATTAGTCTCCTGGTGGAAACCCCATGTAGATAAGACTTTCTATTTCCATGGGTGACATGGTGGACATGCTGGATGTCAGATCAGCATGATTTTCATTGGGTACCAACAAGACCACATAAAAAGTCTCCTGGTGAAATCCACATGCCAGTATGAATTTCTGTTCAGGAGGAGTAGCTATAACAAGATTTTCATTATAGCTGTTGTGGTGGCCATATTGGAAATCTGAGTGGCAGAATTTTTATCTAAAACCAGCTAGGCAACATAGAAACCCCATGCTGGTATGACTTTCTGTTCAGAAGGAGTGACAAAAGCAAGATTTGCAAGATGGCTGCTGTGGTGGCCATATTGAATGTCAAATCAACACAAGTTAGGATTAACTAAGCATCACTGGAAGTCTTCTGGTGAAAACTCAATGCTGATAAGACTTTCCATCAGGGACGAAAAGTGAAACAATTTTCAAGATGACCATTGTAACAGTCATATTGGATATTAATTGGACATTTTCTGTTTAACATCAACTAGACTCCATAAGAAGTTTTCCAGTGAAAACCACTGCTGCTAATATGACTTTCTGATCAGGAGAAGTAAAGGTAAGATTTTCAAAATGGATGCTTTGGTGGCCATACAGGGTGTCAGATCAGTGCCATTTAGAACAAATCTGACATCATAATAAGTCCTCCAGTGAAAACCCCCAGCCAACATGAATTTCTGTTTTGGAGGAGTAGCATAACAAGATTTTCCAGACTGCTGCCATGGTTGCCATACTGAACATCAGACTGGCACCATTTTCATTTAGCAAAAACCAGACACCATAAAAAATCTTTTAGTGCAAACCCCATTTTGATAAGAAGACCAATGATAACAAAATCTTCGAGATGGCTATATCGGTGGCCATACTGGAAGTTTCATTTTGGACCAATCAGACATCATAAAAAGTCTTCTGATCAAAACTCCATGCTGATATGAATTTCTGTTCAGGAGTAGTAGTATAAGCCGATTTTCAACATAGCTGCTATGGTGGTAATACTGAGCACCATTTTCGTTTTAGGAAAGCATACAAAGTCTTTCAAACAAAACCTGATCATGATAAGACCATCCATTCAAGAGGTGTAACTATAACAAGATTTTCAATCTTATTGAATGTCTGAACAGTACCCTCTTCATTTAGGACCAATTAGACATCATAAGAAGTCTTTACAACATATGAAATCTTCTGATGAAAATCCCATGTTGAATTTCCACTCACAAGTAGAAGTAATAAGATTTTCAAGATTTATGCCATGGCAGCCATACTGGACTTTGCATCACCATAATTTTCATTTAGGACATACTGGAAATCATAACAAGTATTTTGGTGAAACCCCAATACTGATATGTCCATCCTGAATGAGAAACTATAACAAGATATTTTAAGATGGCTGCCATTGAGACCATATTGGATATCTGAGTGGAACCATTTTCATTTAGAACCAACTACACATCATAAGATGTCTTCTAGTGAAAACCTCATGTCAACAGGATTTTCCATTCTTTAGTAGCAATAACAAAATTTTCAAGACTATCACCATGGCATCCTTATTGGATGTCTGAGCAGCACCATTTCGTTTAGGACGAACTAGACCTAGGGATGAATGTGTGTGTGTGAAGTTTCAAGGCAACTTTTCAAGTACTTTAGGAGAAATACCAATTAGAAATTTGAGCTAATGGATGAATTGATGAAACAAAGATGATCAAAAGGTTGGACATTTTCATCTAGGACCATCTGCATTCATCATAACAAAGACCCCAAGTTGTATGACCAAACATTCAGGAGAAGCTGTCATAACAAGATTTTCAATCAGGACCAGCCAGAGATCATAAGAAGTCTTCTGGTAAAAACCTGATGTTAAAAGATTTTCAGTTCAGGGGAAGCTATTACCAGATTTTCAAGATGGCTGCTGTGGTGGTTATACTGAATGTCTGAGCAGCACCATTTTCATTTAGGACCAACTAGACCATGAAATAAATGTGTGTGCAAAGTTTCATGACAATCCTCCAAGTAGCTGAGGAGGATTAGTGAAAACAAATGGACAATAGATAACAGGCCATCTCATAAACTCTCCTGGTGTACAAGTTTGTTACCTCCATTCTGTCACATTTTAGAAACTTTAACTCACACTATTGCTGCATAAGCAAATTTAAATGGCACTTATCCAAGCATAAAATTTCCCACAATATGTTACTTTACTGCCAAACATTTTGTGTATTTGTGCTTTTTAGATTTTTTTAAGTAGCATTAATAATTTCAGTCATATCGCTATGATGTCTGCAGTTTGGCAGTTTATAATACTGTCTAGCACCGGGACATCATGCCGCAGACATATAGCATTATGTCCCACCCAATCATATTATCCTGACACCAGGCCAACCAGTCCTAACATTAACCTCCCAATGCTAAGTGCCAAGTGAGGCAGCTATTAGTACCATTTTTATAAGTCTTTGGTATGACTCAGCTGGGGTTCAAGCCTGTGACCTTCCACATCCAAGGTGGACACTCTAACCACTAAGACCACCGGAGCTTGCCAATCATCTAACAACAAAGCACATCACATTTGCTGTTGTGCTAGAATTTATTTTAAGACAAATGTATGAATGGACAAAAAAAACTTGTATGACAGATTCCATGGCTCAGATGTTGGACTAGCAATTGCCCTTATCCATAAAATTTTGCTTCAGCTTGCTAGAAAAGAGAAGTTGGCATTCTCTTGCCAAAACTTGGCACCTACACTATCCCACTCACCCTTTTCCCCATTTAAACATATGGACATTCTGTCCAAAGTTATGAATCTTGCATAGCTTTTAGTTAATAACTTAAGATTATAGATCCAAAATAAATCATTGTGCTAGTTCACTAAACTTAACTCTGGTGCAATCAAATATGCACAGTTACAACTGCATATGTGAAACTCAAAGGAATGAATAGAATCCCAAGCTTTAACAAGCCCAAAACAAAACACTGTATCATTAAAGTAATTCTGAGACTCAAAACTAAGACAAAATTCATTTAAAAAATTTCATATTCTTCCTTTCTGAATACAGTGGGATGAGACAATTTGCTTTTGATGAATATTGGTTACCTATCTTTGGATCAGTTCTTCATACTTAAGGTTACCTTCTAATGCTATTAACAAAATTATGTAGCAGTTGTTTTTTTATTTATAGAAAGGGTTTTCTTTTTATACATTTTCATAAAGTATGGTGAATATTTTGTGAATTTTTTAATTCTTTAAATTGCAAAGCCGGCAAACTTATTTTGCAATTTAAATATTCAGACTAGTCTCACTTCTCCCAACCTCCAAATCAATTTAACCTATTTAGATAAGAAAGAGAAGTTAAATTGCAGAAGTTTCTTAGTATGACCCCTGATCACCTATACTTACATGTGCCAGAAACAAGGACTGAACCAATGACATTGAAAGTACAAATCAAGGGCCTTACCATACTACAATCTAGACTCCATAATATAGTGATATAGAATAGGTGATAAGGAAAAGTAAAACATATTAAATCTTGCAAACTGTGGTCAATCTATTGGTTTTCCCAGAATTTATTGTAAATAAAATTTCATTTCAAAAAGAAATTCCATTTACCAAAAATATTTTCACTAAATTTATCTGATACTGTACTGAAGATCAGTCACTGGGAAAACTGTTATTCTGCCAATATGCCAAGTTGGCTGTATTCAAACATTTAATGAAACTAATATATCAAGATTTACAATAGTTGGAAGAATCCTAATTCTCAGAATCATTAAAACAAATCATGTCAAGATAAGCATCTGCAGTCACTGCCATTAACCTGAATCCCCTCCCTATAAAGATATTGTTATACATCTGTGTACTTGACAACAGCTTGAGATTCTTGCTAATCAGCCACATTCAGAAAAGACCCGGGAGTCTGAAATGTAACTTTGCACTATGAATATATATGTATATGGGAAACAAACTCTTTTCTTTTCTTTTATAGACTGCATATATCATTCATCAGTAGCAGGAATTTACAAAAAGGGGTATAAGCTTGCCAGTAGCTTCTCGTGGGTCAGTGGTTCTTTCCGGGGTTTTCTCGGGTTCTTCCTCCACCATTAATATTGGCCGCCATGTATAGCCTATCTTGTGCTGAAAAATGGTGTTAAACCCTACAACAACAACAACAGAAAGAGGTATAATGCCACAGAAATTATACCCAATATCTCAAGTCACAAAAAATTATCCTGTGTCCCCATAGGGTGGTACACCCTCATCAAAATATGCAGAACTACTTAAAGGAAGTCCTGCAATATTATTTCAGTAAAGAACAACATTGTCTCTTCTTCATCTAAAAGCAAAATTACTTTTTAATTGAAAAACAAAATAGTTGATTCAAAAATCTTAGGACCAAATTGATGGAATTTTCAGTTGCTTTTCATTGGCTTGCTCTAGTAATTTAAATTAACTTGTCCACTTTTACAGTCGAGTACTGGAGCCATTTTTCTTTAATTATGTTGAATCTATCTTCAAAACTTTATAATAAAGTGTGGAAAATTTGTCTTGAAATATAAACATGTCAACATGTATACAAAAAAGGGACTGTCAACAAAAGTTACTGTCATTGCTGGTTTTCCAATTTAATGTGTACTTTGTCAAAACAAAGTATTGTATCTTCCAAGCTAAATCCAATAATATGTTTTACTTCTTCTAGAAGATCTACTATATCATTAAATTTTTCTACCAGATTATTTAATTCCTGGGTCTTTCCTTTACATCTATTCCCAAAACAGTTTGACTGAATGGTAAATATTAATTTACCTTTTTGCCTTGTCATCTTAAATGTGATAGCTTTGGAAGGAGATCTGGCCCAAATATAGCTTTTAATCCCTTGGGAGGGGTTGGGGAGATCTGTAACTGAATGTTATCATTTTTCTCTGAATCTATCTTCAATCTAGAAGTCATCAATGACTGCTCAGAAGATTCCAACGTCCTTTATAACAACTGGTATATTTTATTTCTCATATGCAGTGTGATCTACTTATGACTGAACAATGATTTTCCCATCAGCAATGCAGGTGACAAAGTTGACACTCACCATACTTCACCTACCAAATGCAAGGACTGGTTTGATCAATAATGACAACTAAACTATGCTTTAGGAACTTCAGTCTGACCATAAGACATGGGATAATACAGAAGGTATCTGAATAAACATAATGTGTAATATAATGAAGGATTAGAATGATCCATTTAAGTGCTGTTTTAAAAAAAAATCAATTATGTATATTTAATTTAATTGTATGCTTAACTTTTGTCCATAATTGCAAGTTGTAGATAATGAAAATATAAATATTTACAAAACTTTTGTCCATGATTGTAAACAAAGTATTTGCAAACATATGTTCAGTTCAAAGTCAGTCTTGTAATTTTCCATTGGAATGAGTCACATTCTTTTCTGTTGTAGGTCAGGTGAAAGCAAGTATAAATAGGGATTTGGAAAACAAATTATTTGTTCCTGTTTTATATCAGTCTCTCAGAATCAATTGGTCAGAATTTACAGTTGCATTGCAATTTGAGAGGAATAATTTACTGGAATGTCTTAAATGCTCATTGATTTTAACTAATACCTAACTTTGGATATTTTGTGAATCATTCAAAGACATTCTGAAAGAACCATTCAAAGACATTCTGGTTTGCATCATTGTAGTAAATCAGGACATTCAAGACCACCAGAATTCATTCAGAACATTCAATATTTTTTTCTACTCGTGATAGGACATTTAAGATTAATTGGAATTTAATTCATTGGAATTTAATTCACAAAACCCTAAGTAAACTTTCACTGTTCTGTGCAGAAATAAATAACTTGTTGATTTTACTTAATTGTTGGTTTTGCTTCATTCTGTTACATATTTTAAGACATAAGTCAAAATTAAACATTTAACAGCAATTAAGTCAAATATTAGCAAAATTCAATGGCTTTTAAAGGGCCATCAGAACAAAATTTTGAAGATCTTCAAGGGGTTTTCCCACTGTTACTAATTTTCAAGGGTTTATCAAGAACATATATAAATTCAAGTATTCTTCCAAGTTCTTGTGAACCAAAAGTTAAACTGTTATAGAAAAATATGTACAAGCCTTTCCACATACAAATTTTGTTAAAACTTAGTGGATGCAGATATATCTTTGTACCATCTTACAATTGTCTCTGTCCACTCCTCCTCACCCTCCCCCACCCATGGGCTCAGGGATACAGAATAGGCCAAATGCATTCTCCTGCATGTTGTGAAAGGTAACCAATGGAAGCAGAAGCCATCATGGCTCAGTGGTTAGTGTGCCAGACTTGCCAAAAAAATGAGATGGGGGATTGAATCGTTCCATACAATCAGACTGCTCAGCTACTGTTGTGTCCTTGGGCAAGGCACTTGACTCCAATTGACTCAACACTAAATAGCAAATCTGTGTTGCTGTACCATAAAATACCAAACTAATCTTGTTCAATCCAAGCATAAAATGACCATAAATTTACTTTTAGAAAATATACAGATAAGGCATAATAAACATTGCTTAGTAACCGAAGTGATAATCTTTGCATTTTTGTGTAAAGTCACTCTTCTGTGTTACATTTACATTCATATCAATTCAAAACCCAAGCCAGCCTAACTACCCATGTTTCTGGTTAGCATTAATATCAGAGCCAGTAACAAGTGTCCAAGAAATGTGATGTTCTGCCTATAACAGAAGGCCAGGGCCAGCATGTCCAGACCACAATTTATGTACTCCTCCTGTACAACATGTGACATTGATCACAAAATCAAAAGGTCTGCATCATAATGATCTATCCAAAACATGAACATCAAGCAGTTTAGGAAATATAAACAAATGAAAAAACTTTAACTAAAACCTTGACACATTTCTATCATTATGACCTTGACACTAAGGTCAAAGGGTTGAGCAAGCACCCCGCAGAATGGTCTTAGCTTCATAATGATTCATATCCAAGTATGAACAAAATCAGGAAATATGAGCAAATTTTAAAAAATGTAACCAGAAACAACAACACAAACTTCATAGGACTGTAACCATGACCACATGGTCAAAGGAGCAGCGTAAATGGCACATTGTGAATTATCTTAGCTTCATAAAGATTCATCCTATGTATAAACAAAATCCATCACATGGTTTTAGAAATATAAGCCAATGAAAATTTTTTAACCAAAACCTTAATACACATTATTTTTAAAACTGCGATCTTTATCCCAAGATCAAGCAAGTATGATGCAGAATGAATCGTCTAAGGTTCATAACGATTCATTCCAAGTATTATGCAAGGTTTAGGAAATATATTCTGATGAAAAAATTTAAGCCAAACCTTAACAAACTTTTGAACTTAACAAGAAAAAAGTTACTGGTATGTCTTGCTTCCCACATATTTGGGCTGGACAAAAAGTAGTGCCTTGAGCAGCATACTAGAAAAACTTTAGTGTGATTGATATCTTGCTCTCATCTGCAATGAAAACAACTTAAGTTTTGCAGTTGTTAATTTTGTCTTTTCCTCTACATGATATATGGGCAAATTTATTTTTGTAAAGAAGCCATGGCCAGGTTTGAAAAGGACACATGGGTTATCAAATATTTTGGTGCAAAAGAAGTAAATAACTAACAGTGTATGGAACATCCCTGCATTAATTATTTTCCAAATGAAAAAACGTACCTCTAATGGGCCTGAAGGTAAATCCAGCAGGACTGACACGGAATTGTCCTATCTGACCATTAGCAAGAGCTTCCTCTATTAGTTGTCGAACCTGTGCCTCTGTAACTGTACCATCTGTTTGTATGTCAAATGTCACTATTAACGATCCTTGCCTGCAAAGATATAAAGATATATCAATATTGAGAAAAAAATGAAATACTGTACAGCAATCATTAGCAATAAACCTGTATTAAAGCAAGTGTGTTGTATACCTCAAATAATAACATATGCAGTGAGTCCATTACATAATCAAGATGCTGTTACAAGTTTACAGATAATACAAATTTTTGTATTTTCTCTGGATGCCCAAAGTACACAAACATAAAACTGTATAAATTACCCTTCTACAGGAACAGTTTCTTAATTAAAGCTTCATTCCCTTTCAAAAAGTTGGAAATTTGATCAACTAGCATCATACGTTAAGGTGATTTTGTAGCTCTTTAATAAAATCAACTTTGCAAAAAATGTAAACCTGAATTATGAATTGAGAAATCCACAATACAGACCTGCATTTTAGGGCACATGTGATAACATGTATCTAGGACAGAGTGATTTCCAGCACAATCTTTGTCATGTACCCATATCACAATGTAAACAATATCCATCAGAAGAAAGGTCAATTTCCTCAAATGACCAATGATATTACAAATGTAAAAGTAACATAATTCTACTTCTTATGACCCTGACCTGTAACATATTGACCTCATAGCGTTATGCATAAAATAAAAATCTCACTCCAGTGACCCAGAAGTTTAAACTTGTTTATCCTTCATGTAATAAGCACAGCACATTCCTCATGACAAAATTTGTTTGTTATATATATTTAATTTGCATTGTTGTTTTTACATTCATTATATGCTATGGATAATTATATTTTGGACTTGATCTTGTCCAAAATCAAGTTCATATTCTACCTGACCTGAATCATTTATTTAGGTTTTGTAAATAACACATTTGTCTCAGTCTGAATCTAGAACACTGCAAATTCTCCATGAAATGCTAGGTCTAACTGTTGTTTACCACATTTTATATTGTAATTTTACTAACAGACCTTTTAATTATAACTAAGAGTTTATCTTGAAACATTTGGAATCTTCCTGAATGTAACTTTTCATTAGACAAAACTTTTTTTAGAAAATGCTAATTGTGACCTGAGGTCAAATAGAGGACTATACAATCTTGTTTCTCTAGAAATTTATTCATTTGTGCTGCAAGATCTGAGCAGAATCAGTTGTATTATTGTGTCCATTATTTCATTTTGGGCTGGAATTTATATATTCAAATTATTTAAATCAAGTTATTCTTCTCTGAAATACAAAGTGTTCAAAAATAACATTCTTGGAAATCAATACACCTCTCCCTCAATAACTCGCACATATAGGGGTCCAAAACACAGACCGCACTATAAGCAAGGTCACAAGTTACCAAGGGACCGCCAAAACACCCACTAGACAACCAGAAAACCACAGGGTTTGCAGTGGGGGGGGAGGAGACTGGGCTGTTTAATAGCTGAATCCTCGTTTTATAATCGAATCAAGAAAAATTTTCAATAAAGCGCTTTTTCTGATGAAGTTATTTGTTATTCTCTATAAATCACATTTATTTTCAAAATGTCCAACATCTGAAACATCGATAACATGATTCCAACTGGATTCAACAACCAAACATGGTATGCGAAAACATTCGTGTATTGTCACAACATTTTGTCTTGTTGATTAGTCTTGTTCCCGGAGTGATGTGTAATGGTATTTTGCAAAACTAGGAGTCACGAAGCAGGTAATCTGACTAACTGTTCATACACTACCAAACAAGACTCCTTTTTATCAAAAAAACACGCAACATTTACTTCATGAAACAATCATCTACGTCAAAACTCAATTTTTTTATTGTTCAATTAGTAAAATATTGATGCCATGATTTCATTGCAAGTAATAGTGAAACTTCTTATCACTCTTGAGGATATCTGTGTGCAAATTCAGGAATTCTTTGAAACTCATTTTTCCCACAATGGTCTGTATCTGTGAAACAAAGCCCTTTATTTTACAAAGTACCGATTTCACTTTGTTGCCTTGCTATCTTTAATCAGTTATGATAGAGTAGGTGATTTTAAGGTAGTTTAATTAGATTATGTACACAATGAATGAAACTTATAATTGTTCGATTGATCAACTGAAATGAGTTACCCAACATACGACTGGGGCCGCTGGTTCTTAAGCATGTAGGATTTGTATGCCTCTTAACTTTTTTTATTCCACCTCCTTTATTTGATTCAAAAGACGTAATTAACATGACAATAGAAAAGGAGACCCGCATTTTATTTAGTGCAACAATACAACAAATGCTTCTGCTAGTCCGATATCAAAACACGGTGGGCACTTAATTAGGTTCTAAGAGAAACACTCGCGGACATAGCTGTTACAGTAGATTGACACATATTACTTTTAATTACAAGTGGATACATTGTATTTATGATGATCACACTTAAAAGGAACTGAAAGACAGAACTAGAACACAAATTTCAATTGAGAAAAAAAAAAATTTAATTGGTATTTATTTATTAAAGTACTGACTCCACTAGGTGTAAGTGACATTTTCATTGATCGAAACGTCCTTGAATATCATTAATTGTGTGTACTTAGAATGTTGTTTGAAAAGACAATGTATCAAATTATATGACTTTTTATTAAAAGTTGATATTTCATAATGTTGATTAAAATTTCTAGGTCCTATCTACCGTTTGACATTAAAACAAGTAATATATCAAAGTTTCCATTGCCAATTTCAATCCCAATTTTCATCAAGTTCAACAAATAGGGATCAAATTTGGGGTATTTTCTGGTTTAAAATATGGGATCCATGCCTGACCCCACATTAAAAGCGGGTTTGCGAGTTATCAGGGTGCGAGTTATTGAGGGAGTGGTGTACTTGGATTTTTAGTGAAATTCATAAAAAGATATATTCTTTGATTGTATTACTGTGATTCAACAAAAGGCTGTTGGCATGTTACTATGACACTGGCCATCACAGACATATCAGCACTTCCAGCACTGGATTTATTTTGGAATACCACTAAAGTTTATTCAGAACTTTAATCATTAGGACTTGTGGTAGAAAATCAAGGAATATTTGGAATTTAATTTGCAATAATGCAAGAAGTTTTTTTTTACATTTATCACTATATATTCTAGGAAAATAAATTATTTGTTGAATTTTACAAAACTTATTGGTTTTTCCTCTTTTCTTAATTTAAAAACATAGAGGTGTAATATATTTAATACACAAGTGAGTAGCAGAGTATAAAAAATGGGTTAATGAGCGCAGTCTGCTATATATCACTTATAACCTTTTGATTGACAGTTACTGCTGTCCAGATGAAGCAACCTATGTAACCTGCATGTATACATTATATTTCTCTCCACTTATCTGTCAGTTTGTGATGGGAGTGGATGAGAACAGATGCTATTTACAGTTATTAGAAATCAGAGAATATATGATTATTACAGATTTGTGTGTGTGTATATTATGATTACAAACATGGAATACCTTGAAGATAGTGTTTAACATGCTTGATTCTTTTCTGAGGCACAACTGTAAAAGTGTGTTAATGATACCTTATTTTCTTTTAAGTTCTTCAATATTGTTTGAATTCCTTGGTTGAGATGAGCAACAATAAGCATTTGTTTTTATATTACATTAATTTTCCAACCAGCAAGACAAATTTTACAGGTTAGAAATCAGAATACACAATTTATTTATACCAAATATGCACAGATTTATGTACTTGCGATGATAATGGAATGCCAATTTAAATTTTATATGTAGATGAGTAATGTCCCCTTTTGATCTGTCTGGAATGTAATGTTTTCAGAAATGACCAAGGAAATTAATAATTTATTTATTTTGTGTCAAAGCTACCTTTATTATCACAGTAGCACATGAAAATATATAATAAGTAATATTTATGAGCAATTAAAGTCTGAAATGCTTTTCACAGCCTCTTTTAAACAATCACAAGCATCTGACAGTAGACTTTACACGCAGCCTAATGCATCTACTGAAAAATCTGTACATTTCACCTTGCTAATACATCTGCTGAAATATCTATACATGTGGTCAGCTTGACAATATTATGGCTGAAAAACTGTACATGACACCAACATGAATTCTGGAAGCAAATTAAACAAAATACTGCAACAATTTCCAACAGAATACCAATTTGCACTAATGGAAACCATGGCAAAACTAAAATATGCAACATGTGGAAAAATCGTATTGAAATCTTACTTAGTAGTATCAAAAACAATTCAAATAACTATAAATTAAAGACCTAATGAAAAATTAAGCACATCTGGTGCATAAAGACCCCTCCCCCACAACTGTCTGAAACATGGGATACATTTAGAAATTGTTTAAACAAATACATTAAAGTTGTCTAAAAACTTTGGGCAAAGAAGATATTATTAAATATTTGGTATCTTATTTTATAAGATTCAGTACAATAAATAAACTGCTAAAAATCTAGTCTGCTTCACAGGAATGCTGAAAATAACAATTCTGAAGACTCCAGTAAGTGCAGCAAATATACGACATTCTTGCAATACATGAATCATATAACATTCTAGACCATGAATGCACGATTATTTTTCTTAACTCGAGAAAAACTGAAGTATAAATTTAATATGAATAAATTCAGCAAATAATAACTTATAACAAGGAACATATTGTATGCAACTGAGACAATACCTCTGTGCCTTCACAAGACCTCACTTGCTTATTATCAGAGAATTCCCTCTGTCTCTTCTCTGGTTTTAGGTCTCTCAAATTTCCAGACCCCCAGTTCCTTAGATGATTTGTTTAATGAGAAAAATACATTTTACTGATCTTGGAGCCAGCTTCCTCTTTCAGCAGAAAAACTCAAACTGACTAATATCGCAGGGGAGATTACTTTAAAACCATGAATTTCATCTGTGAAACACACACCCTCATTAGCTTAACCAATCAGGATTACTTTTTCTAACTTCAAAAAATGTTATCACTCCCATAGAAGTCAGAATAATCCCCTCTAGACCACCTTTATTAATAACTATTCTAGAAAATGTCATTTTTATGACACTTGTTTTAAATGGCCCAAGACTTCCCAAAAGTTTCATTTTGTTTTGTCATAACTCTATCATTGTACACTATATGACATTACACTGACATATCTGTCAAACTGTTATTGAACGGACCATAATTAAAATTCAATTCATGCCCCAAACAGAGCAGATCCCATCCCTTGCAGTCAACAATTTATTGCGAGTCTGTCCCATAAGTCAAACTTATAGTTCACATGTCACACTGACCACGACAGAAAGTACTGCAAAATTATCTACAAAAATTTTCCACCATTACACACATTATCTAAGATCCAAACAAAAAATGGTAAATGTCCAAGATCAGATTTTTAATATGTAGAACATTTTAAATTTTGAGACAGTAGGCTGCATGTCCTTCTCATGATTTTATTTAATTGTACGTTTGAACATAAATTTGTTCCAGATGATTTCACAACAGTTACAGTTATTCTGCTACAGAACACATTCCAGGCCCAACACACTAAATAAGTAATACATTGAACATAAATATTTCTATTTTTAAATTACATCAGAATAACCACTGGTGGCCAAATTTGTCAAGAAAGTTGGCAAATTAAGGGGCAATAAGAAGCTGAATATTTGCTAAAATTTTTGAAAAATGTAGGGTGGACTTGTCATCAAGCATTTGTTTATCATCAGATAAGTGTGTGTGTGTGTGTGTGTGTGTGTGTGTGTGTGTGTGTGTGTGTGTGTGTGTGTGTGTGTGTGTGTGTGTGTGTGTGTGTGTGTGTGTGTGAACACAAACTATGTGTTTGTAATAGTGAAATTTCTCAAATAATACTGAATACCTAACTTTCCACTTCTTGTTATGAGCATACACAAGTTAAAGTGAACCATTTTAATTGCTTTCCTAACAGTAATTATTTCTGCTAGCTGACATACATTGTGACTACATAGGAGCTGTCTAGACAAATATGTGTCCATATCTGTTTTCTTGAGTGGCACTTAAGAAAAACAAGGACAGACAGTGATAGCCAAGATAGACTAGACGACTCAACAATGACAGACAGTGATAGTTTTATCAGAAACAGGCCTTTGATTTTTAGATGAAGTAACATCTATGGCCACCTACTGTCTATTGAGATTTCCAAGTAATCTCAAGATACCCGTATTCTTCACATGAAATTTAATATCAAAAGAAATAAATGTATAATCTAAGGAAATTGTCAAATACTGTATTGCTGTCTGCACTAAATACAGCCTGGCTTACATGATCTGACCCAAATTAACCACCATCTTCACTTCAAGAAAATAGTTTAATAATAAACAAGAAAATTCAATGGAGGTTAATAATTCAAATTTGATCCATCAAAGATACTATGTTTATGATGGCAATGATTTTAGTCGGAATAATCTGCAGAAGAGCACACACATTGTAATATCACCACATAATGGAATAATCTGCAGAAGAGCACACACACTGTAATACCACCACATAATGGAATAATCTGCAGAAGAGCACACATACTGTAATACCACCACATAATGGAATAATATGCAAAAGATCACAGGTCCTGATTCACCACCACATAATGCAATAATCTGCAAAAGGGCACAAACCCTAATTTACCACCACATAATGGAATAATCTGCAAAAGACCACAGGCCTTGATTTACCACCACATAATGAAAAATAAATCTGTATCTTTGCTGTTTATTCCACTTTAGATTCATGGGTCAAGAACCCTGCCCACACATACAACTGTTGTCTTCATTATAATTATTAAATGTGTACACAGTTACCAATAAATGAAACAATGCCATTTCATCAAGACGATTAGAAACTCACCTTTTCCCCCATTTAACAATAAGCTTACTCAACAGCTGATCACTTGTAATTATTTCATTTGCTGTACATCATTTACATCATGGGTCTCAAATACATGGCACATGGGCCACATATGACCTGTCAAGCCATATCCTGTGGCCCGCAAAATGATTGACTTCACAAGGTGTCATGAGATATAACAAAGGCAGTGCAGCCATCGAAAATGCCCTCATGCAGTCCTCTGGGTGGTTTGAGTTTGAGACCCCTGCTTTACATCTTATTATGGCAGTATTCAGTCTGTAAGACATGTCTTTGTTCAATATATGAGAGCCTTCAGCTTGTAAGATAAATCTTTGTTCAATATATCTGAGAGTATTCAGTTTGTAAGATGTCTTTGTTCAACATATCTGACAGTATTCAGTTTGTAAGACATGTCTTTGTTCAATATATCTGGCAGTATTCAGTTTGTAAGACATCTTTGTTCATATGGTGTTCAGTTTGTAATACATGTTTTGTCAATTATACATTGTTCAGCTTATAAGACAATTTTTCATTCAGTATATTTCAGGGATAGTAGTGACAATGAGATTTTCAAAACAGTAATCATGACAACCATGTTTTTATTTAAGACTAATTATACATCATACAAAATTTTCTGGTGAAACCCCAATGTCAATATGACATTTCCATTCAAGAGTAGCAAAAACAAAATTTTCAAGATGACTGCTGTTGTGGCCATATTGGACAACAGATTGACACCATTCTCATTTAGGACTGACTAAAAGATTTTCAATATGGCCACTGTAACAGCCATTCTCAATGTCCAAGCAGCACCGTTTTTATTTGGGACCTGTGTGTGTGTGTGTGTGTGTGTGTGTGTGTGTGTGTGTGTGTGTGTGTGTGTGTGTGTGTGTGTGTGTGTGTGTGTGAGTGCATGTGTGTGTGTGTCTGTGTGTGTATGCATGCGCACACAGTTTCATGGTACTCCTGCAAGTAGGTTAGATGGAGTAGCACTGGTGCTAATGGAGGACTGACAGATGACAGACATCAAACAATCCCATAAGCTCTCCTGGTCAATGACCAGTGGAGTTAAAATTCAACAATGGAACTAGAGCTACTGCCTGGACATGCAAAAGGGGTGCTTTTGTAGGATATACACTGACATAGAAACTACACAGTGGCTTACAAACCTGAAATTGTTTCTTTAAAATAAAATGTTGTTAATCCAAGGTTCTGGTAACAAACATGTTGCTTAACTGTAAATTGTTAAGTTGAAAGACATTTTATCAGTATTATCAGTAAATCAACCTGCTGAACAATGTTGTGTAATGTGCACAATAAGCATTTTTGCCTGCTACATACCAGAATTTTAAGAAATTAACATAAAAACCCTCCTAAATAATCCTCCTTTCCTTAGCAAAGATGTGGAATATATCATTTAATAGGAATGGTTTGTTCAGCATCAACGATAACCACATGCTTGTTCATTTACCGATTTGTAAGCCTTTATAGGCAATAAACTAAACTAATCTATTTACAGTGTAAATGTTATAACTATCAATGGCCTGCTGATCACTAATATCACTGACTAGGGCCAGTGTTATGTAATTACAGTCAGGCTGAAAGTCTGCTGCCATATTCACAATCCCCACTACATAACAAATTAAAATTCAAATTGTTGTAAAATCAAAATTTATCATCTAATTTCGTAAAATCTGTGGTATACACTGAGAAGTCATTTTGCTTTTGCTGTAAGTTCTTGCCATAATTAAGACACTGGTTTTCACATGAATTGCTGTGCAAATCAGTAGGTACAGCTATGTATTAACAATCCAACAATTGGAAGAGAAAAGTGAAATGCTAGTAAATTTGGTTACTGTTTTGCTGGTATATATGGCAACCAACGTTCCCTCTAAGCTGCGCGCGCACGCGGCAGTGCAGCTACTCAGACATCCCCACGCAGCTGAATTGTTCTCTGCGCCGCAGATCAAAATTACTAAATATTCAATCCAACATTAATGCTAAAATCTATCCAAAATTATCAATCTTGTTGCAGTAAGAAGACCTTACTAACAACGCTAGACGGATTGAAATTTTGGTGGAATGCTCACCAATCAAATCCTGCTAATAGCAACCAATCAAAGGACGTCGTTCAAATTCCCCTGGCCAACCACAAGCGGTGTATGTTGTATGGTCAGTTTCACTCATAGGAATATATTTCGCTTTGAATATAAAAGCGCCATTCTGATATTTCTTCTTGAGAAGTAAAGTCTGTTTTATCATCAGCAAAGCAAACCACAAGGACGGACACCGGAGGAAAGGCTCCGAGAAAGCATTTGACAACCAAGGCTGCTCGTAAGAATTCATTTCATTCAATTTGGATACTTGCATTGAATGATTGTTGCATTTTAATTTAAACAATTGATTTTTATTATATTTTTTACATCTTCTTATTATAATGTCAAATCGAAAACGTGAAGATGACGCAGACATAAAGCATAAAAAGCAGCCACTAGTACTTTTAAATCAGCATGGTTGATAGAACTTGTTGAAACCGAAACAGTAGAATCAAAAAGTTTGCAGCGTGTGGAATTAAGAAATATTTTTCATTTTTCTGAGGACGATGGTGTTGTTTGTAAAGTATGTACTGAGGATAAAGCGAGTGGTGATTGTGCGACTGGAAAAACTTGGAAATTGGATTATCTAAAGAGACATATTACACAGAAAATCAATTTGGACTCAATAGCGAAATTAAAAAGAACTCAAGCTGGAGCTGGAATCAACTTCAAACTGACAGAGTCAAAGGATGATCGACAGATGCGAATCGAAGTGAATGATCGCCAACGAAGTAACGGTGAGCAAGTGAAGATTCTTATTGATAATATCTTGTTGGCCATCTCAATGAACGCTTCGATGCTGTCAGTAACGGATATTCATGATCACATGAAACTTCGTGATAGCTGGAGAAGTAAAAATTATGCATTTGAGTTTGCTGAATGTATCGAGTCGGTTGTCAAAGAGATGTGTATGCAGGAAATTTGAGAGTCTAAATTCCATACACTTATTGTAGACGAAAGCACAGACGTATCTGTAACAAAAATGCTAATCATATACATTAAATATCGTCCTGCAGGAACGAAGTGTCACCGAACAGTTTTTGCTGGCATGGTAAAACTGACAGCCTGCGACAGTGGGTCTATTTTTTCTGCAATCAAGGAGTTTTATATGACAAACAATCTTGATTTTCAAAAGATGGTAATGTTTACATCAAATGGGGCATCTGTTATGCTAGGAAGAAGAAATGGCGTGGCTGCACTGATCCGTGCCGAGGTTCCTCATCTGACTGAGCAGCATTGCGTGGCACACAGAGAAAATCTAGGAATCGAAGACGCGTGGGGAAAAGTTTCTCTTATGAAAAATATTGAGACATTACTCCAGACCGTCTACACTGTTTTTAGCCAATCGAGTGTCAAAAAAGCCGCATTTAAAGAGCTCGCTAACATCTCCGATGAAGATAATGTCTCTTTTAGACCACTGAATGAGGTGAGATGGACATCTCGACATTTTGCTGTTAAAGCTTGGATGAAAAACTACACAATTCTAATAGAATATTTTCAGAAGCAGGTTAAGGAAGATAATGATCCGATTGCAAATTATTGTTTAAAAGAACTCCAAAACCCTTAAGTTCACGTCGCTTTAACTGTTTTGAATGAAGTTTTAGCTGAATTAGCTGATTTGTGTACAGTTTTCCAGAGAAGCTGTATATCAACCATATAGGCTGTACAGTTTGCCAAAGCAAAAATTTCTAAACTGAAATCACAATATTTGGAAGGAAATGAAGTTCATTGGAGCGACGCTGTGAAGATGCTGTTGTCAACAACTGGTTATGAAGACATAGATACAGCTGCGATCTTAAGGTTTATAGAGCGTGTCTGCCTGCACTTACAAGAAAGATTCCCAGATGGCGAATTAAGAGAGTGGGCAGCGTTTGATACTCAGGCGATTCAGAATCATGCAAACTTTGATTACGGGAAATCTGAACTAAGCATATTAGCGACGAAATACAAACATTTACTAGGCCTAGCTGGAGAAATGACACATGCAAAGCTTCAATGGGAATATAATGATCTAAAATTTATTTAAAAGAAAAACTCCAATCTGGAAGTTTAAAACTTTTGCGGATGTTATTTGCTTCGTGCTAACAGAGGAGAAGTTTTCAACCATGGCAACATTTGTGGATATATGTGGTACATTTCAAGCTTCGAGTGCTGATGCTGGATGTGGTTTTAGTCCGATGAAAAATATCAAAACAAAACTGTGTAACAGACTTGAGGTTGACCATTTGGACATGATTATGTGAATTAAATTTTATCTAACAAGTGGATACACCGTGGATCTTCATCGGGTATACAAATTTTGGAAGGGTAAAAAAAAACAACAGAAGAGAGCACACTATATAGACATTATAGAGGAGCTTGTTCTTACTCAATTTCTTTTCAAAGTACATAATACCGAGTAAGTACAAACTACGAAAATTATATAAATTTATCATATAAAAATTGTTGATTCAATTTTTCTATTATGTGTTGACTCATAATAATTATAGTGTATTATGCATTATTTTTTGCAATTTGTACAGATGTTTTATGATGATCTAAAAATTTTGCTCAAGTCACCATAATGCTTGCACAATGCAGCGCGCATAGCGCGCACATCTGCCATTCGCTTAGAGGGAACACTGATGGCAACTGTTTGCTGGTAAATAGTTGTGGTTTTATTGTTTGCCAGCAAATAAAGTAACTTTTTGCTGGTAAACATGGTCAATGTTTGCTGGTAAAAAGGCAAACTGTTTGCTAATAAACAGGATAACTGCTGATAAATATAATAATTGTTAGTCAACAATAATTGTTTATTGATAAAATATGTTCATTATTTGCTTGTAAAAAGGCTAATTGCTAGTAAATATAACTTTTCAGACAAATATGCTAATTGTTAGTAAATATGCTAATTGTTTGTAAATATGGCAATTATTTGCTGGTAAATATGGCAACTGTTCTCCATTAAATGCAGTGATTATTTGATAGTAAATTCCCAAAAGTAATTAAAACTGAAAATTTCAGAATAATGACTCAGCTTTAAAAATTGAATTAATCATGGCTTCAAGATTTTGTCACTTTTACAAGTTATCCTTAGAAAAAATAATGTGAATTAATTTATTTTCATCGCAATCAATTTTCACAGTTTTGAGAAAAATTACATTTTCATCTGTACTTAAATTCATGGATTGGAGACAGGGTCCTACTGTATCCACAGAAAGGCTATTGTTCACTGGTTATTTAAATATGTGATTTGTAGCAACCATGAAATTAAAAAAAAATGGGTACCCCAACAAAACTGGTACCACACAAAATTTGATCAGCTGACAGTATTGTTTTAAAACAAATTATTAAAAAGATTATAACTTTTTTTTGTATTCTTTCAATTGGAATTTTTACATATTAACAACCTCTTTTCATTTATACATGTACACATGTGGAAAAAATGGATTCTCTTCCAGACAGTTGTACATGTGTATGGGAAAGATGTAGTAAGTTACTTCCACATCTGCAGCTGTTGCACAGAAAGAAACCTGTGCTTTACAAACTCAAACCTTGTTCATTTGATTTCCGATACTGAAATAAATGTTTTGCATGTTTATTGAACGTACCACAAATAAGAAACATGTTTTATGCAAAATTAAATTTATCATTCAGAAATTTAGCTAAGGCATCATCAGCTTGTGTAACACATGGTAATGTCCATGTTAACCCCATTGTACACTCGGCCAAATACCAATGGTGAAACTGCTAAAACTGAAAAATCAAAAGCCAATTCTACAATGAAATACTGACTTGAAGAAACAAACATTATTGCTAATCCATGTTACTGTTCCATTCAATTTCAGATAAAGTTGCCTCAAAAGAACACTCAAAACCCACAATATTATGTCCTTTGTGGACAGGAGTTCCTACATCATGATGAAAAATTTAAATACATTTCGGGAAAAAGTTCATAAATAATAAACTTTATAAGCTGATTTTCTTTATACAGGTTTTTGAAATTAAGGCAGATTTCACTGTAATTGTTACCATATAATGAACTATGCTGATTTAATGAAAAGCAGTGTTGCACCTTGGCTGAGAAAATTGTACAGCTTAAATCATCTGCAACACATTTAGCAGCAAATAAGAAGTGCACCAAATGTAATCAATTTATCTTAAACAGCTTCGAAAAACAGCAGAAGGCAATATGCTATCAAAATCAAAAATACTGATATGTGACCTTGAACTTCCAATGTGGCACATGGCAAAAAACAGAAAGTTTCATCCCTTAATCTTCAAATTACTCTAATGTTAGATATTAGGAAGGAAAGTATGAAGGAAAACTTAAAACATGGACCTATTACCTTGACTTTAAAGATAAGACCCTAAATGCTATATGCAATAAACCTGTTAATGATGTTGTACAAGTGTTCTCATATGGCTCATAATTTCTAAAGAGGACAAGAAAGTATGCTTGAAAACTTACAATAATGACCTATGACCATGACCTTGGATGATATACCTCCCATTGCAGTACAAAAGATGCAGTCTAACAATCATGTATAAGTATACTAAGTTGTACCCCTAAAGCTGAAAGGGCTCTAAAGGTATAGAGCAGAAAGGAAAGTGTTTTGGAAAACTTAGAATACTGGCCTGTGACCTTGACCTTGAGATAGGTCTGCCAGTGTATAATACAACATACCTTCTAAAGACAATATAAATCTACCAAGCTTCATCCCTGCTCTCTAACAGCTCTCAAGTTATAGACCTGCATGGAAATTGTGATGGAAAAGTAAAAAATATTGAGGTTATGGCTTTGACCTTGAAGATATGATCCACAACATGGTTGACAACACTCCTTCTAATGATGACATATCAGTGTATCAAGTTTCATCTGTTAATCTCAAACAATTCTAACACAGAGTGGAATGGAAATCATGATGGAAAATTGAAAATATTGATCCATAACTCTGACCATAAAGTAGTCCCCTACTCCCAATTTTGTATGTGACACACCTTCCAATTAAGATTTACAAGTATGCCACATTAACCTTGAAGAAAGCCCCCACCCTCATGCATGACAACAAGTGATTTGTGAGTATACTAAGTTTCATCCCTTAATTTCAAGTGACTTGATAATTCTAGTGCTGAAATATAAGTGTGATGTGATGGCCAGATGGATCAATGGAAGTGCAGATATTATGTCCCTCAGTTTTGGGACAAGACTGGGAACAATAAACAGCACTTGATTGACATATGGTGATGTAGAGATGGAAATGGGGGATTAACCAAAAGGGCATTACCAGCTTCCAATTTCAGTTCCAGTCATTTTAAATATTATCAAATGTACAATTTTAAAGAGATCCGACATGTCTACAAATAAAGCCAGGAAAATGAATCTAATAAACAGCAACAAAATTTCTTGGTAAAGATAATGATGCAAGATAATATTCATTAGGTACATCAACAATTTGAATGTCTTCGGCATATTAACTGAATTCAAAACGTTCAAAATATTTAATGGTACAAAAACTGTATGCACCCTTTTCCAATGTTGTTCATGTGCATGCTGTAAGTAAGGTAACACTATCATGTGGAACCTTCCAACAAAACTGTACTATAATACTATACTGAAAAACACAAAATAGGGTTTTTATGTGAAAACGCATTAAGTTTGCATTCAACAGCAAAGAATTAAAATCAACAAAACATAAGCTAAGTAGCAACAAGAATTAAGTCATAAGCATTCAATGACATATCCCTGCATTTTCAAGTGCCACTAAGGGACACGGCTTGACCCAAATGCCAATGTTGTATCATGGCATATCTGCATATCTCTTGATGTCAAGTAATTGTATATACAAGTTAAGGATCCTGACAGTTTCCAAGATATGACCCACAGGTAAATCCCTCCTCGAGAGCCTGTCTGTAGATCTGACTTCATCTCCTCTTGTCCTTCAAATCTATATGTGGTTACAAGTGGGAATATTATCTGGTTTCCAGATTATGATTCAGGGCCAAGTCCCCTACCTAGGAGGCATGACCCAAGATTTATTTTTGAAGCACATGTGAATGAATCTCCCCATGCCAGTTAAATATATACATGGTTACTGGATGGGATATCTCAACAGTTTCCAAAACATAACCAAGGAACAAGTTTCCTATTTCAAAAGCATGACTCACAGTCCCCTACCCAAGAGGCATGACCCAGGGTCTATTCTGAAAGTGCATGTGAATGAATCCTCTCATGTCAATTAAATGTGTATGTGGTTATTGGATGGGAATCTTAACAGCATCCAAGTCATAGCCCACGTACAAGTTTCCTATTTCAAAAGCATGACCCTGGGCCCCCTACCCAAGAAGCATGATTCAGGGTCTATTTTGGAAGCATGTGAATGAATCTCCCCATGCCAATTAATTGTGTACATGTTTACTGGATGGGAATCTTAACAACTTTAAAGTCATACCCCAGGGACAAGTTTCCTATTTCAAATGCATGACCCAAGGTCTGTATCAGCGGTGTGTCTCATTTCATTTTGTGTCCTTCAAGCCTCTATATAGTCATCATGTGAAAATCTATCTCATCAGTTTCCAAATGATGACCAGGGTCAGTATTTCCCTGCTTCTGAAGCAAAACCCAAGTGTAGAATAAAAATACCTATTAAATATGTTATACACCTGGACTTGATGATGATATATCCCATATTTCAAATCTCAACCTACAATACTTATGAAATTGTTTGAGATTTTTTAAAAACCTTCCCCATCCAGTAACCCAACCATAGGGTCCAAATCAAAACTTTAAAACCATCACAAACACCAACAGACCACCCCAATATCATATCCCAAAATTTAAAATCTATCTTCAAAATTGTAGGAGATGCACTATAATGGATGGATGGACAACAAGCAGGATGGCATAACCATTGCCTGTTGTTTTTTTTAAAGTGTGAGATAATAATACAGAATTTAAATCCATTATGTGCAGCTGTATATTTAAGTGTTTATAGTTATAGAACACTTTACTATCATTTGCAGTTAATACAAACAGGCAATGAGGTAAAATAAATACAAACTGCTGGACACAATCCACAAATACATTTTATACCTTAAATAATTACCATCAAAATAACATATTTCAGTTTGCTCCTATGTTTTCTCTTGGTAAGCACTTTTCCATCCACAATTTAAACTGCAACCATGGAAACATATGCTTCCCTTTTTACTGAGGACAAATTAACAGATTTGGCACCCTTCCCAGTCAAGGACTCCCTCTCAACTATATTCTTGACTGACTGTGGAAATATGCTGACTGGAATTAGAATGTCTTCTGAGAATTATTCATGCTACCATACATCTTCTAATAAAAATACTTATATAGCATATTTTGATTAAAAAAAATACAAGAATTCAAAGTTTTATTTATCACATAACAACTCACAATAATTAGCATTAAAAGTTATAAAGTCATACTGTGACATAACACCTAGCACATCCTGAAGTAACATTGCTAAGTAGTGTAAAAGCTTTATTATAATGTAATATACCACCTAGCACATCATAAAGTAATGCCACTGAGTAGTAAAAACACCATATACCACCAAGAATATCATAAAAAATTGACAACTAGTCCAAAATATTTGTCATATTGTTATATAACAGTCAGCATATCATAATGTAACATTGCCATGTACAACAAAATCATTGTCATAATGAGACATAACACCTATTAACATCACTGAATAGTACAAAATATTATGCCATACTGTGATATATGGTAATACCTAACTCAACATAAAGTATGGTAATATCAGTGAGTGGTGCATAATATTTGTCATACTGTAGCATAACAATCAGAACATCATACAGTAAAGTTGCTAAGCAGTGCAAAATCTGTCAAAATGAGATAGAACCCCTAGCACATCATAAAGTGACATCACTGAGTATTGCAAATATCTGTCATAATGTGGCATAACACATAAAACATCATAAAGCAGCATCATTGAGCAGAGCAAAATCTTTGTCATAATGTGAATAACTAGCACATAATGTACTAAAACTGCTGAGTAGTGCAAAATCTTTGTCATAATGAGACATAACACCTTGCACATTCTACTTAAAAGCAGAAAGTACTTTAAAATTTTATGTCATAACATAACACCCAGCATATCATGAAGTAACATAATGAAGCCGTGCAAAATCTTCATCCTAGTGTCACGTAATACTTTACATATCATACAGTAATGTCAATGAATACTGCAAAATCTGTCTTATTGTGACATTAACACTTAGCACATATAGTAATGTCACTATGTGCAAAATCTTCTCATACTTTGATGCAGCATCTAGCTCATTATATAGTAACAAAACTATGAGTAGCACAAAATCTGTCACGACCAAGCAGTACAACATTAATGTCATACTGTGAAATAACACAAAGTACATCATATAGTAAGACCACTTGGTGCAAAATCCTTCTTCACAAAGTTCCTAGGATATCATACTGTAATATAACTGAGCAGTGCAAAGGCTTTATAGTCTTGTCATAAACAGAATCTTCAAACTTGTTTTCCAAATATATTTTTAAAAGATTAAATCTTTGAATAACACAATTTATGCCACAAACTGCTTAAATAGTTCCATGAATTCAATATCTAATGAATGCTAGTGCAACATCTTCTATGCATACCTAGGCCTTTTTGTATCATTAAGCATCCTCTAAACCAGGGGTCTCAAACATGTGCAGCCACATGCAGCCTGCCAAGCCGTATCCTGTGGCTGGCAAAATGATTGGTGTCACAAGGTGTCATGAGAGATAACAAAGGTGGTGCAGCCCTTGGGCCATCGAAAATGACTTCATGCGGCCCTCTGGGTGGTTTGAGTTTGAGACCTCTGCATTAAACATACTTAGGAACATCTGTATCAGATGTATGCTCTAAAAATACCTAGGCTCTTTTGTGTAATACGTAAGTATCCTCTAAATATCTATGCCCTTTTGTATTGTAAGTAAGTATCCTCTAAATACACCAAGGCCCTTCTGTATTAGATATAAGGATCCTCTAAATATACCTATGCCCTACCATATCAGATGTAAGTATCCTCTAAACATACATGTACCTAGGCCCTTTTGTATCAGATGTAAGTATCCTCTAAATATTCCTAGGGCCTACTGTATCAGATGTATGTATCCTCTAAATATACCTGGGCCCATTGGTATGAGATCCAAGTATCCTCTAAATATACCTAGGCCCATTGGTATGAGATCCAAGTATCCTCTAAATATACCTAGGCTCTTCTGTATCATATAGGGTTAATACAGCCCCAGACAGTTGGTTAAGGTTCACACAGTCCCTGAGATTTGTTAATGGTTCATACAGTCTCTTGAGAGCTGTTTATAGTACACACAACCCCAGAGAGTTGCTTATGGTTCATGTAGCCACCCCCACCCCAAGAGTTGTTTATGGTTAATACAGCCCCTCCCCCATGAGTTATTTAGCCCCAGCGAGTTGTATTTCAAAAGCTTTTCATGGAGTTTTACAAGGACTTTCAAAAGCTTTCAGTAAGCACTTTTTTCATAGGAAACTAAATTTCCTCCATGTGCTGCTTTGCTTTTCACAGCATAAATGGAAACATAAGCAAACACAACAAAAAACACATAGCTAATTAATATACAGCAAAGGATGCTACTGCATCTTGTAATTACCTGTTATGTGTCATTTGATACAACCAATCTTATACTATTTTATTTATTCACTATTTAATAAATGAATAATTTCAGAACTTAAAATGTGCACCATTTAATTCAGTTTTAATGTTTTGTGTTCCCACAGATAAATTGAGGAGTTTTGGGGAAAAAATTCAAGGAGTTTTCCAGCATATTCAAAGAAATTTCTATCAAAAAATCAATCTTTTTCAAAGTTTTCAAGGCAAAAATTCAAATTCAAGGATTTTTTTCAAGGTTTTAGGAATTATGATCTTTACAAATTCCAACATGATGTAGTTTTTGTACTTTATTCAATTATTTAAACTTTAGTGTTTCTTTCTCCAATGCATGATAAGTTAGCTGTGATGGTGGCAACTTAGTTTATCCTCTTCATCCCATCTGGGACATAAGGCTGCAACTAACTTCTGCCATCTATATTGGTTTTGAGCAATGGCTTGTGCCTCAACCTAGCAAAGTCCCATCTCTTCCATTTCTGTCATCACTGTCCTTCACAGGTTATCTTTACCCATCCACATTTACGCTTACCAGCTGGCATCCATCTGAGGGTTACCATGGGTTTCTGTTCTTGGGGCATCCTCATTACATACCCTACATACCCGAGCCATTTGATACTGAGCATCTTTATCTCCAAGGAAATGTTACATCACATCTTTTCATATAGGTTCACACTGGAGATCTTGTTTGGCCAATAGATGTTGCAGATTTTATGGAATTGTGAAATGAATTTACTTTACTCATGTCTGTCTTCACTACTCTCCAACACTGAAGGCAAGAGGTAACTAAAATCACCATAATCAGTTTGTAATACACAATTTCAATTTAACACAAAACAGTGGTCTGCTAATAAATACATGTAAATAAAAATTTTAAACACCACTATCTTAGGTATGCAGTCTATGATTTTAATAATATAATGTACAGCAAGCTGTTTGCTGTAAGTATTGCTGCATGCAAACTTAAAGGGTTCACAATTACACAGCTAAGCCCACAATGCACCATTTTAATAATTCTATTATGTATTGACTATGTATTACTCAATAACCAAGTCAAACCATGACACAGAGTACTCTACAGATGCGATGAACTGTACATGTCATATTTCCTGCACATAGTGGAGTCTCCAGAATTTGTTACTTTTCAGCAGTTCATTTATTGTAGTGAATCTTATAAAATAAGATATCAAATATTTAATAATATCTTCTTTGGCCTAAGTTTTTAGACAACCTTAATATTTTTGTTTAAACAGTTTCTAAATGTATCCTGTGTTTTCAGACAGTCGTGGGAGGAGGGGGGCCTTTTTGCACCAAATGTGCCTCATTTTTCATTAGGTCTTTAATTTATGTTTTTTCTACTGTAATGTCTTTTTTACAATTTACATTTATTGCACCAACTGAGTAAAACGGCTGACTTTTGGTTTTGAAGAAATCTCCAACATTTCTGTGCGATCTCCAACATTTTTATACATGATCTTGAACATTTTGCTTCTGAGCTGATAAACTGTGTGGTACAATTATTCATCACAACATTTGCTAGTGTCTTTAATGGTCTTTACATACCTTAATTCTACAATTCTAACTTGAATTTGTCCCGGTAGTGCCAATACTAATTTATCCATAGCAGCCTGAATCTCTCTTATGATGAGTATTTTCAGGAAATCTCTACCAGCAAGTGCTATCTCAGATGTGTACTGTAATTCCGAGAAATTAACTGTGGCTCGGAAGAGATCTGAAATTTAAAAAAAAAACATCAACATTAATATTATATGTGAAATGTTTAAAGTAGCAAAATAAGTTGAGCTTATGTAGGGTTTACATGTATTTTTTATTATGTAGATGAAAGCAACCTCAAACCAGAAACTTTAAAGTTGTAAACAATCTCAACCTATGACTTTCTGATGATGCTGAAACTGTAGATGCATAAACATTAAACTTGAACCTTCTGAATTAAATGTTTCACTCCAGGTCATAAAATAAATATACCATTAACAGTTAAAGGCTGCAGCATTTGAGTGAAATCAACATGCACACAAAACATTTCCTGTATATGGGACATGCTGAACATGACCTTTGACCTTTATTTGGGTGCAAGAATTCCGGACTCTTCTTACCATGCAAGGCAAAACTTATTAAGTACAATAAAGTTTGCCTCATGTACTGAATTTGAAATGAGAGATAAATATGAAAAAAAATAACATTCTAGATAAACAGGAAAATAGCTAGAGAGACAAAGCATAATGTGCTGTATCATAATTGTGGCCATTTATAACAAAACATGTGTATGATAAGGCTAATTATCATATGTTACTGTTTCTCCTGGGATTACTTTTTCTGATGCTGGTTAGTATTGCAACTTCTGCCAGTGTCATTCCATATCAACTCGTTATATATAAACATACAACCTGAAGTAGCCACTATCTTAGATGATGTCAAGACTGCATTATACATTCGGTTCACATGTAAATATACATAAACTGCATATCAGCTGACTTTTCAAAGTCTGAAATCCAAGCATTCTTCTGTGATATGAAGATGAGGGCACCATACCCCACCATACAACAGTCTGGGAAAATGGGTCCAGAAGGAGAAATCAATCATAGATCAAGCCCCGTGCATACAAATATGATGAAAGCTCAAGCCCAATAACAGCTTGCCAATTATTTCAAGTCAGTAACCTATGATCGCAGGCAAGCAAGGTGCAGAGAGTAAATACAAACTTTCATTGCCATGAGGTACATATCATCCGCACTATAACCAATATCATTATTCATGACTTGTGCAATTGTAGTGTCCAACAAATTATTTCTTAAACCAACACATGCTTGACTCGTGACATACTGTCCCATCTAGACAGCCTGAGAGTAATCTCAGATATCTACTTAAAAGTCATGGAGAATGTAAAATCTTCCTTGTGTCTATTTTATTTTTCAAGTCAATGGAGGACATAATATGATAGTGTGATACATTTTCGTTTGTATTTTTTTTTTTTTAAATGTCCCTTCTCATGATTTGCTGTAAGATCTGAATCTTTGGATTGTTTGACCATTATGCATAAATACCTCCACTTCATTGCTGTTGTTTAACCATAATTGTAAATAATCCAATTTTAGCTTATTACCATGTGAAAGCAAAAACTGAATAAATTTTATTTTACTTTGGCCAGACTAAATGGACAAGAGAATAGTGTTTTATAAGCCTATGAGCACTCACGAAAATGTGTAACTAAAAGAGGGCAACAATGTAGACTAGTTCCAAAAATTGTCATCCTCTATAGGCCTGTTCGATAACAGTTATGTCCCTTGACTTATTAATTCCCCTAATTTACCCATGATGCAACGCTCCTCCAGCGAGCAAATCTTTGTAGTAATGTCATCAAATAAAGCTGTGAATGAACCTTTACGGGTCACACCATGAAAACATAGCTGTATCTGCAGAAATTATGACTCGTAGTTTTGTAATAATAATAAACAGCAAAATAAACTTTGATAAAAACATGATTTTTATATGAACTAATTACTTTTTTCCTATTTCAAATACAATTCATGTCATGATTTAATTCAGATGTACTTGAAAAATCTGATAAACAGCGGAATTTAGCAATACATACAGAGTGGTGAGTTTATGGTTGATTGTAATTTATGAAATCCAAAAATGCAATCATAATAATCTAATTAATCTAACACATGGTTGCAGAGAAGGACAAATAATCCTTAAAAGTGTATGTGTGTGTGCGAGAGAGAGAGAGAGAGAGAGAGAGAGAGAGAGAGAGAGGTTGGGTGGGTGGGAGGGACAGTTGTATAAATGAGCGTATGCCACAGTAGAGCTTACACGCCTTTTTTTATAAAAAAGTAAGTAAGCCACAAAGTTTGTTATTTAGTTAAGAAAAGGACGCAATGAGTATTGAAATGGCCAAGTTGAATCAAGCTACAACTGTCGCCATGAGATGTTGACGTTATACATGTGACAAAGTTAAATTTAGTACCTATAATGAAATTAGAGTATCTGTTGAAACTAAAACTCATCACGAACATTATCCAAAAAATTCTCAATATTAATAAATAAATAAAGATGATTTAATTCAATGTTCACCACAAATATGTGATTCAGTATAAAGCATCTGTTCAATTAAATATCTACATATCTATCAATCGATCTATCTCTCTCTCCACACACACACACACACACACACACACACACACACACATTAACTTCTAAGTTTGACCTTTCTTTGGTAATTTCAATTTTGTTCTGGTAATTCCCTTTGTTATGGTAAATCTAGGGACTGGATTTTGATGGAAAACAAAACATGAAAACTATGATGTCTGGGTTTTTTTAATCACGTAAGTATCTGAAAGTATATAAGATGATTTATTCATTCACAAGTGAGACAGTTTTAACGTTAATAATCTAATTCAAACATGTATTTGATATTTTTAAAAAGCACCTTCTTATTACATATCAGACAGAACTGATAATTTGCTTTTTTTTCTAATGTGTCATCTCCAGACAAATCTAATTCATATTCCTCTTCATCTAAGCAAAATATATTTCACAACAAAAAAAAAATGATTATTTACATATCTAGGATTACCAAGAAAACAACGAATATATATATAAATGTGCATGGAGGATTTATAATAATAATAATAATAATAATAATAATGCTTTAAATAGGAGAATTTATGTGTGATGGGTTGAATTTTAATGATAATAATATAAATTCAGTCTGTGAAGCACACAAACATGTGATCACACTTTTATGTCAATTTAAGCACTAAGTTGATGTATTCATAAGGGGGTATTGCTCACCGGAAATAGAGACTGTAAATTTGCACATACAGTTTCTGTTTTCAATTCACTGAAAAGCTCTTCAAGGGAGCCTATTTTCAGGGGTGGTAACAACAGTTATCGAACAGGCCTATATCATACATCTATACCATACATACTTGCATGTAAGTTGGACCCAACTGACAACTGCATAGAACAAGATCTGACAAAAATGTGCCAGAAAATATGGGTCTCTGCAGTTTTGTTAGAATTATTCAGTAGAACAAACACAGACCTAGACCTGCAAGTATATTATGTGATGGCAGATCAGGGTCTTTGCTGTTTGCAGTTAAACTTTATTATTATTATTATTATTATTATTATTATTGGAATGACAAAGCAATCATGATGGGATCACCAAAGGACTACATTCTCCAAAGCAGACCTTAAGTATCCAGGAGCTTTACAATGTACACTGCAACTACCCCTAATACCCACAAAAAATGGCGATACAAGACAGCTGGCTGAGTGACTATCAGCACTGCTTAGTAAGTGAACTGGTGGCAAGTTCACTGAAAGTGAGAAGCCAATCCCCAACCTAGAATGAAGTACTACATGGTCCATTACTGGATCCTCCACTTGTCAATGGTAAAGGGACACAAAAGGAATTGATAGCCCACAAGAGGTAGAGGCTGGCAAGGAGATCATAAAAGATCTTGATGGGAATTTATAATAAGCAGCATTGTGTCATCAGGAACCCTGGAAACAACAGAAAATTCTGAACAAGTTTTCTTACTCTCCTGGTAAAAGGTCTATCTCCAGCACTACCCCATCCTACAATGCATATTACCCAACTTAACTTACTACTCAATGAAAACAAAAATTCCCAGGATGTGGTGGTCAGTTTTTCAGTGTTTCAAGCAGGGCAACAGCCCCCTCATGTGCAAATGCCCTCATTTAGTATGGCATTAGCCTCAGCAGCAACTCATGTATCACTAATTCTACCATTATCCTTGTCTATTTTAGTTGCTGTACCCAAAACACAAATGCCTTGTACTCCCTGCCCAAACTTCACTCCCATGACAATAGTACTGCAGTGGTAAACACAGTTAGTGGCACAAAAGCATTGATAACAGAGCAACCTCTGCACATTTCACTTTGCTGACGTTAAATAAATGGCAATTCAAAATCAGACATCATGTCAGGTGCTCTAATATTCTTCCAATGTTTCTGCCAACCATTTCTTCAACTAATCATCTTTCTTAAACCATACCATTATTACCCACAAATGTCTGTGACTTCAAGGAAAGTGCCAACAATATTTCCACCACTTCATCAAACTATTGCAACCACAACTCACCCCACCCACCCCCAAACCACCCATAGTGCCCTTAACTTCAGCTCCTGTGCAGTCTGCCACATGCTCAATACCGCCATCTCCTGCTGCTGAGCATCTACATACATGCAAAGTTTTTCCATCTCCTAACGCTGTGTGGTAATTATCATTGTACTGTATTCACTTCAAGGTACATAACCCATGGTTACCTCTAATAAAATGCCCTATCTGGGCTATAAACAAAAGATTGGTTTCCCCCTGACAGTTGTTGGCCTCTTGAAAAACTGCTTTTGGTCCAGCCTTTTGGAGAAATTTCTGTGATAAAAAAACATATTAAGCTGCTCGGGGGGGCTGTGCAAAAAGCAACTATTATATTTCGGTATAATTTGTCTGTAAATTAGCAGATATATACTTCCACATTTAAATTACAAGAATACAAGAACATCCATAGTTTACAAAATTTTCATTAAACATCGTTACAATCAAAGTTTTAAAAAAATTATAAATACCAGCACATATCAATTGTTATGACTCTATTGTCATAAACTAAGTAACAGAAAGAAGCAAAACCAACAAGTTTTGTAAAACTTTACAAATAATTTAATTATCAAAGTTATAAATAAAAATGTGAGAGGAACTTACAGTAATATGAAGTGAATCCAAATTAATCCCGAAAGAGTTATAGTAAAGTTCAAAAGAATGAAAAGATCCGTATAAACTTCAGAACCAGAATAGTACTGTTCTGCCAAGAATCATGATGTTGTCAAAATGGCATTGTCCAGAACTCCTTTAAATAATTCACAATAGTTCCAGAATAATACTGTAGTCCAAAATATGAGCATTTTCTATTTCCACTGAACAGTCCAAACAAATGTTTTTCCTCTCAAATAATATCCAACATAAAACATGTCTGCAGACTCAATGTTACAAAAGGAACACAAGAAAAAAGAATGATTCCAAAATAGGAATGAAATCTTGATTGCTCAGTTCTCTCTTTATATACACCTTCTATTACATATATATTTCACAGAAAAGGCCCCATGTGACAAATCATACTATTCATTCTAATGTTTCAAAATAACTGTTCATATGACCTAACCCATCCAATAAGACTTAACTTAATTCTTCTAAGATACCACCTCAGCAATCCATTCAATGGGAAAATGGCAGAATCTCATAAACATGTTTACCAATAATTCTATTATTAGTAACTGTCAAGACATACGTAAGCACCTATTTATAGATCCTATCCAATTTTGCATTCCTTAATATCTTAAAACAGACCCTAGTCACATAGGTAAAATCTAACTAATCACTACAATTTACAGCCACGAATAAAAATTTAAAAAATTAGATAAAATCATGCACCAGGAGTTACAAAAATGTAGATAACATAACACAATGCAAACAAATGGATTCGATGTTATACAACACAACCATGACACCTAGCAGCCAGGCAAAGGGAAAAAATGTTTCATGTCTAATTACATACAGTAGCACATATCTTAAAACCTCAAAATACCAATTTGTAAGGGCAGTAATTACCTGCAATAAATCAATTTTAGCATTCTATTATGTAAAAGATAATCTGATGAATTTACTTCTGATTGGTGAGACTTTAGCATCCTGCATTCTGACAAAAATTATTTACATAAAAAAATTCAGTTTTTAAAAACAATCTAATCTTTTATAACATCCCATCTTCACAAAGTTTTGATATACATAAATATTTTTTTATTCTCAATCTAACAAATTTAAATTGTCCAACTTGACTTCAGGGCATTTTCTGGCATGAATTTACCCAAACATATATGACTTTACCTCTCTAACACAAAGCCTCAGTGGGAACTGAAAGAAATTTTACTTGGAAAGAAATGCTAGTTTCTGTGCCTTTTTCATGATAATTCTGCCAAAAAATTTCAGAAAAAACATAAACCTACAAAACTACAATCTTTTGGAATGGATCATTCTTGACTGTAGACAAAAAGAAAACACTATCTAGGACTATCCCATGATGAACTGAAATCACACAGGCTACTTTAAAACCATACACTTAGGAAAACAATAATTATTTGTAACTCACAGAAACTAGGCAGTATGTGTCAAAAGTCTGAATGCTATTAGTTTAATATGAAAGTACCGATCACCAATCACACACACACACACACACACACACACACACACACACAAGGCACAACAACCAAGAGATTGAAAATGCAAAAGTCACTAAAGTTGCTTTAGATGTGGTTGAGTTTTCCTCCTTGAGATGCATCCACATAGATAGTTCTATGTGTAGGTGAAATATGGTCCAACTGACTTAGGTGTAACAAATGAACATCTGAAAATATATCAATTACTCAAGCACGTAAATTTGGTTACAGTCACACAGTTTGGTATGATCAAGTTACTCTCCCTGAAATGCATCCACATACCATGCTCATGACTGTAGAAGTCACTGAAACATGAAAATTAGTCCAAGTCACCATTTTTTATGAACGGTTTGCTGTTGTTGAGATGTGTCAACGTAACAATTTTCATGAATGTATGTGAAACAGGGTCCAAGATATCAAAAGTGTAATGAACTATTGGCTGAAAATTTACAAGTCATTCAAGCATGAAAAATATAGGTTACAGCAAGCTACATTTGATATGATTATGTTACTTTTGTAAAATTCATGCATCCACATATCAATGTCAGTGGAGGTGAAATAGGCTCCAAGAGAATGAGGGCCAAATGAACAAATGGCTGCAAATATAAGTCACTAAAGCATGAAAATTAGTTATCTGTTTTTAGTATGGTGAAGTAAATTTTCTTAGGGTCCATCCATGTATCAATTTGTATGAATGTAGCTGAAATAGTGTTCAAGATAATGAGGATGTAATCAACATTATAATTACGTCACATTGACCTCATTTGATATAGTTTAGCTATTCTTCCAGAGATGCAGCCACATACCATATGCAAGCGAAATAGGACCAAGATATAAAGTTTAATGAATGATGACAAAAAATATACATGTTGCTCAAGAATTTAAAGTAGGTTACATCAACCTAACTTTGATGTGACTGAGTTACTCTTCCTGTGATGCATTTATGAGTGTAGGTGAAATGGGGTCCAAGATATTGAGGGCATAATAAATGAAGAAACAAACAAGAAAAACATTATATGCCCTCCAAACTTCAGTGGCAAGAGGATACAAATTCCAGCAGTCTCATGCCATAACATTTAAGGTAATACTGCACTGATAATGATGTATATTGTGGTCCTTTGCAAATGATTTCAAACCGGACTTTCATGAATTCCTAGATGGTTATCCTATAAAGCAACATGGTGTTATTACTCACAAAACACCAGTAAATTAACAATAAATAAAACCACTAATATAAACGTTGAGTGGAGCACAGGTGTTTGGATAATAAACCACCTATTCTTCTAATTATATTTCTCAAGGCTTATATATAAGAAGGAGAATGTGTGCCAGAATTCTGTTTAAAATATTTACTGGTATATAGTTTAGGGTACCTGCCAGCCTTAACAAGTGGCAAGGGACTTCTGAGACTCAGAAAGTGGGTTTTTGTGGTCCCAAAGGTCAGTGCATGTAACCAGTGACATACGATTAAGAATAACTTATCTACTAATCCTACATGCCTGAAGAAATAAAATACATTACTTTCTTTGAAGAATTTAAGAAAATTACAAACAAAATTATCAAGTAAACTTAGCATTTTCAAATACCACTGACAATCACATGCACAAATGCACACAACCACAACCACTAAGAATGCATTTATGACATACAAGGGTAACACGATACAACACTACACAAAAATACACAGCTTCTGTCTTCAAAATCCATTATGAAATAAAATTGATAATTTTTATTAGTACATAATATATCCAGACAGACAGAAAAGTAATTATTTTTTAGGTTCAGATATTTAGATCAATGATGACTACTTTCAGCACTTTTTTAACTATATCAAGCTGAAAAAATGGGAGCTAAATGACTGTAGGACAAACCAAGAGAGCTGACTCAGACTGGCCCAGGTGGATACTGAACCTACAACCCCTGTATTTTGAATCTAATGCACTACAAACTGAGCTACCTTGTCTTGGAAAGAATTCAGTCATATGTTGCAGACTAAAATGAGTTACAATGCTCAAAAACACAGTCCAAAATGACCAAATAATAGAGCCATGCGGGCATTTATGAAGGAGAATTATAGGTACTTGATTTAATTTATAAAAATTAAAAACTCCAAGGCACTGCGCACAGTTTATTTAGCTTGGTTTACCTGTTAAAATGTTGAGTTGTGCAAAACTGTCCAGAACAAACTTTGTCACTAGCAATTTTTAATCAGACTACAAATTTTAGAAAGTTACCACCAAAAATAATGTGCAGAAACATATCTGGACAGAGTGGAATATTTTAAATGTGGACTTATGAAATGCTTAAAGTTTGACTAAATAAATGGGAATGAAGGCATTTCAACAATTCAGATTTTCACATTATTGGCAGTCAATTATTGCAACAGAACGTTTTACTTAATCAAGCCTGAAAGCAATGCAAATTAAGTTAGATTGTACAGAATACACGGCAAGGGTGTTTTCTGATTTGCTATCTTGAAGGAGAAAAAAATAATTTCCAGATTCTATCTTAGGAATGTTGGTCCACACATAAACAACACAATTTCATGACTCCAAGTCAAACAGGAGCTCACAGCTGTCAAAATTAATTACACAACAGTGCTGCAATCAGCAAAGAGTCTGGCTTCAATTTCATCAACATTTCTTAACTCAGTATGTATAGATGGGACTCAAAATGTTGCCCCTCCATGCAAAACAATCTTGTTCTTCTAAATAGATTTTAGTGCACCACTGACTCCCAAATGTTTTGTCATGTTGTACTGAGATGAAGTTTCATCAATGGCATTAGTGTAGCTCAGAAATATTTGGTGTTCAATTTTCACTTAGAATATAACTGAAGTCAAGATGTTTATGAAAGATGAAACCCAGACATTAATGCTGATCATCACATCATGTGCCCTTGCAACAAAAATTCAAGGAAAATCAATTGACGTCTTTTTAATGCAAATTTTCTTCAAGGTATTACAGTGATAGATATGTGCATCAACTTCAACATCCATACTTTGAATTTATGGTCACCACTCTGAGTTGTTTAACTCCAACAGGCATCCATATATTATTATATATATTTAATTTGTATTTATTTGGGTTTGTTTCTCTCCATGATTATGTATGTATAATTGTATTTTGGACTTGACCTTGTCCAAAATCAAGTTCATGTTGTACCTGACCAGTAACTTTTATTTTGATAAACAAACAATACCTAGCTAATGTTTTTATAAGAGGGTTAAATATTAGGATTATTATCTTGGTCTGAGTCAGGGGCATTATGTTCACCATTTTCTTTATTATAATTTTAGTAACAGATTTTATCTTGTAAACAACCCAGAGTGTTCTAGAATGGAAAATTCAACTAAATAGACACAGTATTTCCACAAAATGCTAATTGTGACCTAGGTCAGGTAGAGGGGTCTATAATTTTGTTAACTTGAGAAATTAATCATTCTTGCTTTAACATCTTTAGGCAGAATCAACAGTATTGTTGTGTTCTGATTTTCATCTGGGTGAAATTATTTATTCAAATTTATTATTCACTGGAAATGCAAAGAACTCTTAAAAATATTCTTGGACAGAAACATTAATTTGGAATTATAATGAATTCAGATAAGGACCTCTTGGATCATATTACTATGATTAATTGGAAGACAGTACATCATCACACTTCAGGCTACTGGTACTTTAGAACAATCAAGACTACAGGCACATCAATGCCTTCAGCAACTTATTTCAAATGCCATTGGAATTTAATTAGAACTTTATTCATTAGGTCATCACTCTGAGTCATTGAGTCATTTGTGTCCAACAGGCATTCATGCATGTAATTTATGGTCACCACTCCAAGTCATTTCTGTCTTATAGGCATTCATACGTGTAATTTATGATCTGAGTCATTCACATTCAACACACTTAAACTAAAATTTGCATTAGAAAAGTATGAGCCCCTTGAAGGGACTAATGCTCTAATGGCCGAAAACAATTTGCAGGAATTCAAGACAAGACCATTTCTTCCTTTTAACTGTCTGTATAGAAATCATCTGATAGTCTTCAACAATAACAAGAGTTTCAAATCAGCTGCCATGATACACATGTTGGATGTCAGATGGCAAAATTTTCATTTAGGAAAAAATGGACAACATTAGATGTCCTTTGAATAAACTCCGTTGTCAGACATCATTAGATGTCCTTTTAAGAAAATCCTTTATCACACATTATTAGAAGTCCTTTGAAGAAAATCCCTTGTCAAACATCATTAGCCTTGTCAGACATTATTAGAAGTCCTTTAATGAAAATCCCTTGTTATAATGATCATCCATTCACAAGGGGTAGTGACAACAAGATTCCTATGACAGTCATCATGGCAGCCATACTGAATGTAAAACTGGCACCAACTTTAATTTAGGACTTATTAGGTATCATAAGAAGTTTGTTGCTGAAACCCCATGCTGATATAGACATCCATTTGGGAAGGAGTAGAGATAACATTTTCAACATAGGACTTGCCATTATGGTGGAACAAAGACAAGATTTTCAGGATGGCTGCTGTGGCAGCCATACTTGATGTCAAATAGGCACCATTTTCACTTAAGACCATCTGGACATCATGTGTGCATTGGTAAAATATAGAATATGTATATAAATCACCAATTTAAGTTAAATTAAAAAGTTTTTTTTTAAAAATAACTTTATACTTACTCAAAATCTTAGCTTTTTTAACACTTTCATAAGTTATTTTTTAGGTGCAAAATAAATAAGGTTTTTAAAACAATAATATGAAACATCCTTTTCAGCTCATTCTCATGTATAAAATTTTACAAATTTGTAAAAAGAAAACAGCTCTTTGTACAAGAACAAAAATTAAAAAATAATTCTAACTTTTTAGAAAAATTAATGTATGATAAATAAGAGTGTATGAAAAGCACAATACAAAACAATTGAACTTCAATTACTACATCATATCTAAACCAATCTCGATAATAACTAGAAGGGTTCAATTTGGTGTTGTACAGTGTAGTAACACAAGTAGGTTATTAAGTGTCAAGGCAATCAGGGTAATGTGTTTAGCCCAGGGACATGCCTCATAGCCAATCCAGGCTGATCTGATGGGATTCAAACACACACTCTAGTAGTATAGGTATTTGAGTTTTTAAAATCAAAGAAGGTTTTAGGTCAGAAAACCCCCACCCCCTTTAAAATAAATATATTCTGACATTTTTTCATCACCTTAGAGACCCCCTCTCCCTCAAAAAACCACCCTCCTCCAAATTTTTATCTCAGAAAATGATGAAATTTTTAAACCCAAAGAGGATGCTGTCTCAAAACACCCACCCCCCTCTAAAATAAATATATTCTGACATTTTTTTACCACCTCAGAGACCCCCTCTCCCTCAAAAAACAGGATGCTGTCTCAAAACACCCACCCACCTCCCAAGCATATGTTAATGCAAGATATCATAACCTACAAAGCACATGTTAACGCAGGATATCATAACCTACAAAGCACAATAAAATATTATATAAAATGTCCTATTACAAAGAGCCAATTTGTAGCGTCAGATTTAATCTAACAGACAGATTTTTTAAAAGATTTAATTCAATCAAATCAGCCTCAAGATGCACTGGGATAGTAACATTTTGTCAAAAATATGTTAGAGAAATATTTTCACTTACCTAATCCTCTAGCAGAAATGGCCACAAAGAAAATTCTGACTGCCTTTTATATTGTTATTCTGGGAAAATCCATTGCAAATTACCTATCTTTAACCTTGAATCCAGAATATTCTGGAGTAGGCGTTATTTTAGGAAAATCCATTGAAAATTACCTATCTTTAACCTGATTTCAGCGTTTTTTAGGAAAATCCATTGCAAATTACATATCTTTAACCTGATTTTGGCATTATTTTAGGAAAAGCCATTGGAAATTCCCTATCTTTAACCTTTCAGAATGATCACATGATTTAGTTATTATGGGAATTCTGTGTGGGCACTATGACGGCATTAACTGATGATGCGGTTGCTAAGAAACGAAAGAACAATATTATCCATTACTATCTTTACAAAACGCTCTGTATTGATTTTTATTTACAGCTATCTAGCAAGACTATTGCACTGGCAAGGAGACAAATATATTAGTTGTGTAAGGAATATTCAAGTGGCAAAGCTTTCTTAGTATCTATGCTCATCAAAGACTATTCACATGATCGGATATCAAACGAATAGACTGCAATTTATTTTTTATCATATATCATAGAAAACCAAAGCATTTTATCATTTACTCGTACACGATTTTGAAAACATTTTTCTATATATTTTCACAGAATGGGAAGTAGTATATGAATGGGGGATTTGAGACACTTTTATCTGTTTCCATTGATCAAACATTTTATTGTAAAAAAAAAAAAATGATGAAACCTATCTCGTAAACAAAAATACAAGGAAGAAAGACAGATATATCTAATTTTTTAAAGAATTTCATCGCCTATCACTAGAACATCAACACTCACTATTAAGTATAATTTATTTTCAAAACTGTACAAATAAAATTTAATTCTACCGGTTACTTTTCGATATCATTCAAGTAGTTCTTTCATTGCTATCTTACTGAGAAGATACTTACTACCTTTTATAAAAACCTTCGACCGGTCTAAGTCTATATTAATTTTTGTATACTGTTGCTGGCTGATTGGATCATGAAAATTGTCATATTTTAGTGCAAGCTCATCTCGCAAACTTTCGAGATAATTAAAATATTTGCTATTGTCTGATTTGATTAGGGAGAGTTTGATTCTGTCAAATTTACTAAAACAAATACCTGAAATTTCATCGTTAAATTCAAATGATAATTGCTGGTCATTATTCATTATTTTTTTGATTTTGCTACTAACTCCATCGACTAATGTTAATTTCGAACATTATTTCTGATGTTTAGACAAAATTACTTGCATAATGTCCAAGTGCTAGTGTATTAATTCCGTCTCTGCAATACCTTTTATCATCAAAATTACTTAGTCCCCGTTTCATAATTGTATCCGTTTCAAGTTCATGAAGATTTGTTCTGATAACATTTGTTTTGATAAAATTGACATTCTTGTTTAGCACTGCTTTAAAATCGTCAAAATTCATCATCTATTTCACATATCCTCGAGGAATACCTTTTGCTTTTTTTGTAAGTTTATTGTCATCTAATATGACAGCATGCATTTTATACTTTAGTCCGACAAATTTCCTAACTGGCATAAACATAAATTCATCTTTCATTTTTCCAAAAACTTTCTTATTCAAATTATCTTGAAATCCACTACATGCTGGATAATCTGATAAATCAAACAGATTTTTATTATCGTAAATATCCTGACAGACATTTTCACATTTTATATTATAAACTAGCGAGTCTGTATCAGTAAGTAGCAACTCCGAATCTGGCCACTGCTTTTTTGTAAAATTATAGTGAAAATCGTACATCAGCCACTTTGATATATCAAGTACAGCTGCACCAACATAAATCAGTTTATTTAACTTTAAATTTGTCTTTCGTCGTTGTATTGCAACAAGATTTTCATTATATATTTTTATATTAACAAAACCATCATTATTAACTAATTTATTTCTGCGATTTATGTCATTAACAATTTCAATATTGACTTGCTTTCGAATATTTTCCATCGTCTTACCAAACACGGAGTTATTCATTAACCTGAAAAAGTTTTTCTCATATTCGGTTTTAGCCACAGCACGATGTTTCATATTTAAGTCAATGTAATCTGCCATCCACCTCGACTGATTAAACTTTAGCACGCGATGGACTTTTCTCAGAATTAGTCCAGCATCTACTGCTTGTTTTAAATTTTTGTAATACATAATGTAATTTCTTTTATTTAACAAATTTGGAACTAACTTATTAACAATCAAATTTTTTGCTGTTGTCGTTGTTCGTTGTTCAGGCGACAATAAACTATAATTAATCATCACTGACTCTGCACAAAACGGATAATCGTTATGTAGATCATGTAATGAACTAGAATAATCTAGATCAACTTCAACAAAATATGAAATATCTTCTGGAAGATTTATTCCAGTTTCTTTAAGAAACTGATTTGGAGTTACCCAATGAAATCCATTATACGGCATTGGTTCTGACATTGCATATCCATACAAATTATCAGCATACAGATAAATAATATAGTTGGATGTGAGATTTTTATTATAATTTTTTAGATATTTATTATTAGCAGCTGCATATTTTTTTGTTATAACGCTAATTCCACCTCTGATGCCTTTTTCAATATAGTTAAACATATTAACATCTGTCAAGAGATCCAATTCTATCTTACTCGTTTTTAACAGAGCGTCCCATGACAATCCAGGTGATGAATAATACCAACAGGAGTCTAATCCATAATTTTTATGATTAACTTGACTAAAACTTTCAAAAACATCTGCTAGCAATAATACATCTGTTTTCAAATATAGATCGTGACAATCACCAAATGTTTTACAGCTAAATTTATTCCAAATATCTTGTGCATATTTGTACTCGTCATCTGTGATATTTTCATTTTTGAGCTGTGAGTAAAATTTATGTTTATCAGGTAGAGAAGTTTCATTAAATCTGCTCCAATCATCGAGATACTCGTACGGAAAGATATCTTTTTTTGTTAGATCGATATAGTTTTCACCAAAGCAACTTTTTAGGTTAGCGAAATTGCTACAACCTTTTACAAGCTCATCTAATGATGCTGCCATAAATTGCAGACTGTCAATGAAACGTAATTTACCGAGCGTCATTGACATATACTTTTCAAAATTATTTGGAATACATTTAATTGTATTATTTAATCTTAGTTTAGCTTTAATATTTTTATCACCAAATGCTTCTACAATGATATGACTGTCATCGCCACGAAAGTTATATAAAACTACGGGAATAAAATCTGGAGCATGAAATTTTAAATTACAACAGTTATGAGCTGCTCCACGATATTGTCGGTCAAATGACAAAGATCTCGCACCTTATTACCTTGTTCCTGCAACTTTTCACAAATATGACAATCAACTGCTTCATCGAAATTGAGTTGTTTTTTAGACGTTATTTTCATCGGAGCTGTTTTAAGTAATCTGTTAGAAATTCTATTAACTTCGTCTATTAAATTTTTTAATAACCATACAGCTGGATTTTCACCTCTATATAACTTTATCCAAGTTGAAAATTTATCGTTAGCGCAACAAACTACTTTATAAGCTACTCCGCAAGGAATATGTTGTTGTATTTTTCTACTACTTGATTTATTCGGATTATTTTCTGCTCCAACCACAGGAACGAGTATACACTCGAAATCAGCGTAAATAACAAAAGGAATATTTAGTTCATGATCATAATTTTCAAATTTTAATATTTTTTCTTTTTCTTTAGGCATAGTTATTTTTTGAACGTTGACACAGTATTTGAGATGATCTTGTAATATTCCATCGCTAGAAAAAAACCTGTAGACATTTATAACAGAAATATTTTTTATTTTTAATTTTACTATACTGTCTGCCAACTAAGCCGTTAAAGTTTTTTATCCAACAATAATGTCCCTGATAAAATAATAAATTTATTGCATCTTGTGTAGCATTTTCTGAGATATATCTCAGGTAAACATTTTCTTTCTCATCTAGTCCGAAAACATTTACTGAGATACTGTTTTGTTTTTCAAACTTTGGTATACGATTTTCCTCTACTGGAAAGTTAATGCCATTAAAATTTAGTTCGTCTTTGTACGGAAAATACTTGTTAACACGATCAGCATTTTTTCTTCTGGAAACATTGCAGAATGAATAGACCATTGAAAACATTTGTTATCATTGTTTTTGACATTTATACAGCATTTTTTGTTTTTAATTTTTTGAGGGAGATTGACGTACAAACTACCGAGAAGCATGTTCTATTTTGCTGTGTGAAATAAAAACTTCTTTTATCATTTCAAATTTCCAACCCGATCCTGATCCAGTAAATTCTTCTAATTTTTGTTTATTTCTTGATGTATTTCATTGGCGACCATGGCAATGTTTGTTCCAGTTAATATATGGTTCCGAAATTTCGCTGTCAAAACTTGTTGTTTCAAAAATTACATCAAGTACATCCTCAACTGCATGTAACTTTGATAAAATTGTATGATATGGGACTATAAGTTTGATACTTTTATGAGCAACAAGTTCTTTTGATATAACAGGTTGCAAAAGATGAAATAAATTTGTGGAGTTAAAATTTGCTAAAATATTTTGATCATCAAGTTTGTAACTATTATTGTAACCGGAAAATGCTGTAGCAATTTTTTCAGATTTAATAATGTTCTTTTTAGCAATATCTCGCAATTTTAACATTATATATAATAGTAATATTTTTATATTTAACTGAATTTTTTTTAATTAGAGATATGAAATCCTTATAGCATAATGACAGAAATTTTGAGATATCTGAGATTGACGGCGGAAGAGCAAGAATTTTATCATGTACACCCAAAGTACAACTTATATGCAGCAAATGCATTGGGTTGTTATTAACATAAAATCTAAAAAATCTGTTGGCACACCAACGCCAGCTGGTATGTTAATTTCAGTAAAAGACGATAATACAGAAAGAATTAAAATGTTTAGAAAAGATTTTATTTATACTTTGTTTTGCAACGATATTCCAAAAGGACAGCAAATATACAGAGTAAATAGCGCAGTTGCTGATGATAATATTGAAAATTTAGCATTACAAAATGAATTTCAGCTTCATTCAGTATTTGATCTATATGACACAAATGATAAGGGAATTATTTGACATAAAAAAACAAAAAAAGTTGCTGGAAATTTGGATAAAGATGGATATTTACTTATAAAAGTTAGAGGAATCAAAACAGATTTTATTAATTATACATCACATAGGTTTGTGTTTCAAACTTTTAATGATGTTATCATTGGTCTAGTTATTGATCATAAAAATGGTATTAAAACAGATAATAGTTTGGAAAATTTAGATTTGATTCCGCCAAAAGAAAATACTAGAAGAGGAATTGGTGGTGGTAATAATTTTAAAAATCCAACTAGACAAATAATTTCAATAAATCTTGAAACTTGTGAAGAAATAAAATTTAAATCAATGACAGCTGCTGCAAAGCACCTTAAAATTAATACAGCTAGAATAAAAAAAGTAGCTGATGGTAAAAAAAAATCAGCAACGTCAATGTTGACATTTGATAGATTTAATTTTAAATACGATAACTAATATTTTCTAGATCATTTCGAGTAAGACAATTATGACTAAATTCCATAATATCATCTCGATTAAATCGTAATGTCATCATTTTATTTGTATCAAGTTTTATTTTTTCTGCTACTGTTAATAAAAATCTGTCAGATTCACCTAATGTTATAATAACATCAACAAAATAAAAACTGTTTCCCAACAATTTTGAACTGCCTCAGCTAATTCTTTGTGATTTAATATTTTAACTCTTTGATGACATTTTATTTCTCCAAACATTCTTATTATTTATTAATTAGATAAGAGACTATTATAATAATGAACTTAACTGAGAGACTGGCTGAACTATATTCGGGAGATTTTGTTTCAGTTTCAAATTTTACATTAGAAAATATTACTAATGATAGATATGCTGGTTATACTGAAAAAGATATTCTGCATAACTATGACAACGAAGAAGAAGATGATGTTGTTGTCAGTAAAAAAAATTTAAGCAGACCAACAACTGGACGATATGATGTTAAGTACCATATTGCTAAAAAGTAATAAAATTTAATTTTACTATCACAGAGCATCAAATATTTTGGCAACTTACAAAACCTTTTTTAAACGTAAAAATAACTGGACAACAAAGAAATGTAAAATACGATTTTATTTTTGTTAAAATATTTAATTTAATGCCAGTCGATGATGCAAGAAAATTACATTTAATTTCTTTATGTAAACCAGTAAAATGTAAATCAGTTTTAATAAAATACGCAGAAATTTATAATAATATTATTCAATCGATATCGACTTATTGGGTACCCAGCTATTAAATTTATCGCCATACCCACGCCATTTGACTAAACTTTTGTTGCCGCGCTTTCAAATAACTTTTTCAATAACAAATATATCTTGTTCTGCTTTCTGAAGTTCTTGCTCGTAAAAACTGCCAGTTATAGGTTCACCTAATAAATCTTTCAACGAGTATGTAACTGGTATTGTTAAAAGTACTTTATCAACAACAAAATGCTTCTTCGCTCCAGTTATGAGTATATCCTTTCTCAAATGTTTTTTTCGTTAGAGAAATTCTAACTTTATCACCAACTTTAAATTTATGCCTGCGGTACACGTTTTCGTTTGCTAATATTGGATTTGCAATCGCGTCGTTTGGCGACATTTTTAGTGATCTGTGTTTCATGTTATTATACTTGTCAACAATTTTCTGTAAATTGTCAACATATTTACTCGTATTTTTAGCTGTTAAATATTTGTGTATTTCTTCGTTAAGCGTGCAATTAAATCTTTCAACGATGACGCTTTTTCCCTCATTTCCTGTAACATATTTTTTAATGTTATTTTGCTCTAAACACTGTTCAAATTTTTTATTAGAAAATTCTGCTCCATGATCAGTCCAGACTCTATTTGGTTTTCTTTCCGTGTTCACAATAATTTGTTTTAATGCATCAGTCATCGATGTCCCTGTTTTATCCAAAACGGGTATGCTAAACACGTATTTGCTAAAAACATCTACAACATTAAAAAGATATCTTCTGTTATCATTAAACTGAGCAAGATTTCAGACATCAACTAAATTTATCACCCAGATATCATCAACGGCATTTGCGACAACTTTACGTGGCAGAAACATTTTTTTTTAGATTTGTGTAGCTCTGAGGCAAGATCATCATATAATTCTTTTTTACCGAGACCTAATTTAAATTTTCCTCCAATAAAACCCTGAACCAGCCTTCAGTCAACACGTTCTCGCATATTTATAGGTTTCATATCACAAAGTTCGTCTAACATTACTTTATCGCAGCTGTGTTTATTTTGTTTGTTGTCTGGACATTCAATGTCTCTGTAGCAGATATCATGGTGCATTGCTATTGCATCAACTTGATTGTAAGGTTCTTGTCCTGGCAGCGGATTATCGTTTTCGTCAAGTTGTTTATGTTGTTGTTGTTGTTGTTGTTGTGGGGCTTAATGCCATTTTTCAGCACATGAAAGGCTATACATGGCGGCCAGTATTAATAGTGGAGGAAGAAACCAGGAAATCCCCGGAAAGAACCACCGACCCACGAGAAGCTACTGGCAAGCTTTCTCACATATCCACATTCGCCAAATCCTAGACTCGAACCCACGCAGACAGAGATGAGATCAAGTTGCTTATCAAGAGGATTATAAGGTCCAGTATATTTATGGCCTGGCAATGTCCAACCGCCTTTTGGTTTCGGCAATTTGCCAATTAATTTATGTATATCTATACCAAAACCAATTATTTCTCTGTTCTTGCATTTCTGACAATATGTAACAATTTTGTTTTGCTCAAGACATAAACCTCTATCACAATCGCGCTAGCATGTCATTATTTATTAGTCATCTACTAAAATAATCTCCAGACAACCTGATCCGGACAACTTTGTTGTTGGCGATAATTTCTTTAAAAACATACTTTTTCTTTATCCACAGCTTGCACAAATACTTTTCAGCATTATTCTATTATTTTTTGTTTTTTCTGTTTTTTCATCTTTATTTTCTGTTTTAGTTTTACTCTTAAGACAATATGTTGACACTGTATATCAGTGAGTTTAGATAAAATTTAAACTTAACAAAAGTTCAATGCAATCTCATCAATAACGTAAGAAGGTTGTTTGTCAAAATGCAAAATAAACTTTAAAAAATCTGGATTTTTATTCATCTGTTTACTGAACATTACACAATAGTATCCACAAGCAGTAGTTCCACCTGGTTGAATTTGATTAGATGAATAATTTATTATTTTCGCAAGAGACTTCGTCTCTGGAGACTTTGTCTCTTGAATTCTACTTATATACTTTTTTATTGCGTCACTTGGTGGAATTCTGAACAAGTCAAAATAATTGTTATCAAAAACAGCTACCCAATGTGTACCAGATCCGTCATTGAAATCTTGTATATTTATAACACACGAACCCGGAGACACCAGCATCATAAGTTCATCTTTAGAATAAACTCCACTAAAATTTTTTTACTTTTTTAAGTTTGTCAAGTATATTAAAATGACTTAATGAGGCCGACTTCATCTCTTTGTTCCTGGTAACATTAGTCCTCGTCCTAATAGATTTGGCAACAGACTTCCCGCTAATCCTGCTAGTAATGGAGCTATTGGAATAAATCCACCTTTTCACCTAAATCGTGTCTTTTTTTTCGTCGTTGTCTTTCTTTTTGCTGTTTTTCGTTTAGGCATTATATTTATCTTTAGACAAATATTTTCTTTATTCCATGACCTTCAACTGCCTTTTTCGTTGCGCGAGATACTGCTCCAGACGCTGCTGCTAATTCTAATGCAGGTATTAATGTTCTGGCCATTACAGACACTGCCAGACCAAAGAAACCACCTTGTTTTAACATTGCTGTTATTTGTGCAGTACTTAAATTTAAAACAAAAGGTTTTTTGTGATCGTATTTATTTACTTGTTTTTTGGTTAACATTAATTTTGTTAAAGTATCTAAAACACCTGCGTTAGGGTTGACCTTTAATGATACCTGCCTTTTCTTTGCAACAGCAGCTGCAAATTTTTTAACTTGACCATCAGTCAAATATATTTCTTTTACAATATATTTTGTCATCTTATATTAAAGTTACAGATTAAACTTAAAGTAAAGTGCAAAGCACTTTAAACTTGTACTGACATTTTACCTTCGATAAAGTCAATCGTAATAGTTCTGTAGCTGATCACTAACGCATATACATACAACTGCGCCACTGGAACTGCTCCTAATGTCCAAGTAATTTCAATACCAGCAGTTGAAATTACATCTCTTTCATTTTGTTTACTAACATCAAAATAAAATATCGGATAAAGTGTACGAAATTCCTCTACTGATATCTGAGATCCATCTCCAACATCTTGATATTTTTGCAATGCGTCAAGCAGGTACACATAAGGTCGAGTAATATTTTTATTATCGTTATCTGCAAAATTACATTCTATCGCTCGCTCTGGATATTGCTTTGAATTTATTCTAGTATATATTCGTCTAACATCAGCATTATCAAATATTGCATAATTTTGTTGTTCATTACCACATTGCGCTTGCTGCTGAAATACAACAAATAATTGCCGTGGCTTTTGTTCAGTCGACGTTGTTGTGACTCGCCATGTGTAGTCGGTGATATTTGGAACTGCTGTTTGATATATTTTATGTTGCTGAAAATGAATTTTCTTTCTGTGGTTTTTAAGAATATCATCTAATTCGAGCGATTTTGAAATTGTCAGTGTTATTCGAGGCATCCACGGCGCAAGTTTCTTTATGATAAATTGTACATCAACTCCACCAGATCGAAATAAACAATCATTTTGTTCTGATCGATCTAAAATAAATGTATGTTTAACTCCACAAACTACTTTATTATAGTCCCTGCAAAAGCCAAATATTGTACTTAACGGCATCATCATTGTAATTTGACATGATCCTGCTGCAAGTGCCTTTCTCCTAGTATAACCTTCATTGTAATGTATATTTTTTCTGACAATAGGAAATGAGTTATTAATTAAATTCAACATTTCAGTACCATTTGCTGCCCCATCTGGTGGTGTTAAATCAAGATTATTACAAGCTGAAGTAAGTGAAAATCTTGTGGCTACCTCACCAGCGGCTGCACCTGGTTCGACTATACTTAGCGCAGCAGCATTAATAATAAGAAAATCTCTTACAATTACAACATCTGCAGCGGCATTAGCTCCAGCCACTAAAATAGGTAAACCTCCAGCTGAAAACTCAGACAATGCCATAAAACCGGACCCACCACTTCCAGTATCTTTAAACCACATCATGTTAGTTGCAGTTGATTTTGAGTAATCATCAGAAAACGAAATAGTATTTAAGATTGTACTTGCAACTTGTAAGTGACTTGAAATATCTTCAACAGTTTGATTGGCCAGCTGATATCAAGCACTTTCAAATAGACACCAACCATCATTTATAAGAGATATTTCTGCATTAGCTGCAATTGTGGCAGGTACATTAGCTATTGCCATAATCTGGCCACGAACTTCTAACATTGCTTTATGAGGCAGTAGAAATACGTCATCGTCTCTAGTATTAAATGTTCTGATGCCAGCCTTATTAGGTTCGTTAGAATTTTCTTCAATATATTTCTGCTAAATCGAGATAATTTTTAACAGACATTTTTTTATTTATTAGGTTATACAAAACTATTGTGGCGTTGTTACTTTAGATATTAATTTTATCATAATTTGTTCTCCTTTCGGTGATAAAAGAATTTATGTTGTTGTTATCATTGTGCGTTGGGTTTCTTTTGTTGGTGCGATTTCTGAAATAGCTTATTTGATTGTCGGTACACCGCCTTTTATTTTATCAGTTATTTTTTGTCCCACAGCAGTTCCAGCAGCAGATGCAGCTCCAGCTGCAAAAGCTTTTGATGCGTCAAGTGCAACTGGTGCAACTTTATGAGCTATTCCTGGAGCATTTTCTATAATTTCAGCAAATATATTTCCCAAAAATCCTCCTATTTTTCTTCGATAAACTTTTTTCTGTTTCATTATATCTGAGGTTGTATAATTTTATTACCAAACCTTTTAGCTTTTCTTATAAAATGTTTATTATTGCTCGCGTAAGTGTAAGTAATAAGTAACAATTTCATTGTTAAAATCCAGTTGTCATCCAGACTGATCTGTCAATTGCATATTTACTTCTGTTATTTGATTTTCAACGTTTAACGGATAATAAATAACTTGACATGGATTAATTTGCATAAGAGAACCTGGTGGAACATCTGGTGAAAAACTATATTGTTTGTCCTTTACTACCTAAGGCTGAATAAGATCCAGATGCAATAGAGCAATTTACTAATATTGCATTTACATCAGTTATATTTACTGGCAGTTGGCCATCATGTGCATAATAACCTTCATTAATCCATGGAAGACCACAATACATATTATATTCAAATTCTATCAGTGGTGCGATACCAGTTTTATTACTAATATTAATTCCCATATTTTTTAATGTTATTCTGGAGCGTAATGTATTATAATTTGGTGTCAGCTCAAAATTATCAGCTGTACCTTTATTTTTTGTTATAAGTTCTTTAATTATTTTATTTAAATCAGTAATATTATAAGCTCCTTGTGTAATTTTAAGTGTTTTCCAATTATCATGTTCCCATTGCTCCCTATTTGTATTATAAATATCAAATGCAAATTTATCGTTTACTCCAGTTTTTACATTAGCCATAGAATTCCAACAAGTGGAAATTAGTCCAATTTCATATTGTTTTTCATGATCTAGTTCTATTGGCTGAATATGCTTTACTGAAAAATTTGCACTATCTTTATCAGATTGGCTAGAGTCTAGTAATAATGTTGCTGACATTTTTTATATAAAATTGTTATATTAAATCATTATGCAAAATTGACATTTATAAAATTAAATCGCTGAGATTAAGTCACGATGTAAAGTTTCGTATTCGTCATACGTTAATAAACTTTCCGATCTCAAATTATCAAGTACGTCAATAATTTCATTGTCAATTTCAGCAGCAAAATTTCCAGCTTCTTTTGATGATATCAACAACATTAATCTGCCTATCATTTCAGTAACTGATGCAAATGTTCTAACTCCAGTTCCTTTTTTTCTTCTCTATTTTTTTTTACACGACTTTTATCAAATACAAAAAACTTCCTTTTAAAATCCCACCCCTCACCAAAATCTTCTTTTTTTCTACTGTCTTGTGCTGTTTTTCTAACTACTGCAGCAATAATATCATCTTTCATTCTATCATAAAGTGGAAGCATATTTTCCTCTTCTATGGTTGTGTTTAACTCATTTTTAGCAGCAACACCGTCTCTCATCATTTCATTTAAATTATCAATAAGTTTGTCAAATTCAGCATCATTCCATTTATTTATATTATTGAGATTTTTTATATTTTTTTTTTCACTAAAAATTCATCATATTCATAATCTCTTATATTATCATTTGCTTGTTTTATATACCATCGTCTTTTATCTTCAACTCTCATAAACTTTACCATCAACTCTCTGACTCTTTCTTGCTCCTTTCAATATTCTCTAATTTTTCTGATAAATTTTTTAGAATATCTTTAATCTCCCGTGTGGTTAAACCTGCTAGTCTTTGTTCAAGTTTTAGTGGATTATTAATTAGCCGATCTATTTCAGCTTGTCTTGCGGCAGGATCAGCTATATTTGCTACAAGTGCCTCGGCTAATCTTCTTTTTTCTTCTTCAGATCTTTCAATAATTTTTCCAACAGCCGCTTCTTGTTCTTTTTTAATAAATCCAAGTAAACCTTTTTCTTGTAATTTTTTAAGTTCTTCTTTGGATAGTAGATTACTTTCAGGTTGTTTTCCAACTAAAGCTTCAGTAACTAGTTTAAGCGCAGCGGCTGTTGTTTCTGCTGCAGCCACTTGGCCACGTCGTGCTTGTTGGATCATCTGCATAAGTTCAGCTTTAGATTTAACAAGTTTTTTTAGATTTTCTATATGTTTTCTGTACTTTGCTTGTCTTTCCATTTTATTATATATTAAATTTTATAAAACTAACAAAAACTTACTGTATATATTTTTCAATACAGCATCGAAACATTTTACTCATATCATTTGTTAATTTATCAAACAAAAAAACATGTCATATTTATTTGCCATTGCTTTATGATATAATTCAATAAATTTATCTTTTGTTACATCACCACATTGCTCGTTCACGATATTTCTAACATCGACATTGTCAAGTCCTGGAAATAATATAAAACAACAAGCATTTCACCGAATAAATCTGTCAACATTATAAAAACCCTGAGCGAGATAAACAGAATTACATTTCTTATTACGTGATAATGAAAATTATGATCTTATTTTATTCATTTCCTCGTTGTTTAGCGGAATATCATCAAAAACAACTATCTTGTGTTTGGATGAATCAAGTTGATTAACTGGAATAAGTTCTTCTGGTTGTTTGATAATAAAAAAATCTTCACCAGCCTCAAGATCATCATGAAGTTTGTCATTATAATTGTTAAGTAGCTCGTACTTATCTTGTTGTGGATTAATTGTGTAAATATAAATGCGATCGTAGTTAAAATTATCTCCTAGAAGTAAATTCATAAGCAAGTTTGTTTTTCCCGATCCAGTTCTTCCAACAATAATATAATGACAATCTGGAAGTTCGTTTTCATGTTTATGTTTCACCAACCGCTCTACATCAAAGTTTAATATCGACGATTTTGCCATTATTGTTATACAATTTTATGTTATATAAAAAAAATTGTCAGACTATAAATAAATAATGAGCTATTATACAAAATTTGGAACATTAATAGGAGATTCATCAGCTGTAAGTACAACAATAACAGACGGCAAGATTGATTTATCAGGTTACTTGAAAAAATCCGGCGACACAATGACAGGAAACCTGTTTATGTCAAATCAACAAGTAGAAACAAATTATCCACCAATAAATGTCGTTAATACACAAGCTGTTAGTTATGCACAACTTAAATTAGTAAACAATAATAAACTAGATAAATCTGGTGGAACTTTAAGCGGTAACTTAGATATGTCAGGAAAAAAAATTATAAATTTAGAGACCGGGTATCCTCCAGCAAACTTAAATCAAACTCAAGCGGTAAGTTATTTGCAGTTGAAGTATGTTGATGATAACAAACTTGATAAAACAGGTGGGACAGTTACAGGTAATATTATTATGAACAAGAATAAAATTACATACCTTGGAGACCCAGCCACAGAATCAGACGCAGCAACAAAAAAATACGTCGACAATCAAGAATCTAAGTATGTGTTAGTGCGCGGTGGTATAATGCGTGCATTTCTCAATATGAATAATAATGGTATTAATGATCTCAGAACACCAGAATTAGATTTTGACGCTGTAACAAAAAAATACGTCGACGATATTAATATTCTAATAAACGATGGAATTAACGAATTCAGAACTGATTTTCCAATCACGCACAAACATTCTTGAATTTTTGTAGAAATATAAACAAATCTGTGTATGAATTTTTTGGTAATCCAGTGGCTGTAGATATTAAACTTGCTGAAATTAACATAAAACTAAATGATATTGTTAGTGGAATCCCTAATATCATTCAAAAAACTAATCTTGTTAAAATTCCTCACAAATAAATTAACAATATCGTGTACACAGTAGTATCAGGATCATCAACATGGACACTGCACGATAACACTCTCGAACATACCGCAGAAGTAACTGGGTTATACAGGTTGTCCATGTATGGTCTGGAAATTACTGCGGCCACTTCATCATCACCAAATGTACATTATAATCCTCTACTGGTGATGCTAAATAAGAACACCAAAGAAACATTTACGCTGACATCAACGGAAATGCCCCCGAGACGTTACTGGTGGTGTCTGGAATTCGTAGCTGAAACCCCTCAATTAATTACTTAATTAAATGACAACATCATTAAGTATAATGAATCAAACCCAGGGACTGGCACTAGAGTTTTTAATATTGTATAAAATCTGTAAACAAATATTATATAATGAAAAAAAGGATAGCTGATTTTAATCAGGTTTCAGATAAAATTCCAAAACAAGATGTGGATGCACTAATACAATATTACAGATATTATCATAAAAAACTTTGGTGCATGAAAAAATGTTACAAATACTATAACAAAATACTTTGAGTGATATCATATTTACCACTGCTAATGACTAGCTCTGGTATAATTTCAAGTGGAGCATCATTAAATCCGTTTTTGTTAATAATATCCGGCGTTGGTGTTTCTCTTGCAACAGCGTGTAAAAAAATTGAGCCTCGTCTTGCAACTAAAAAAAATGCTTGTAAAACAGCAAGTATCACCTATAAAAAAATTACTTGATCAGATACGATCTTATTTGCGTGGTATAAAATATGATATGGACGATTTAATAAGAGAGTTTCGTATTATTGACAGTATGTTAACAGATATTTTGCAAATGAAAGTTAGCAGATATGAAAAAGATTATCAAAAAAAGTATAGTAATGGTAGGGTATAAAATAAAATAATCTCAAACAATGTTTTCAGGATAGAAGGCTTAAAATGTTTGATCTATGGAAACAGATAAAAGTGTCTCAAACCCCCATTCATATACTACTTCCCATTCCGTGAAAATATATAGAAAAATGTTTTCAAAATCATGTACGAGTAAATGATAAAATGCTTTGGTTTTCGATGATATATGATAAAAAATAAATTGCAGTCTATTCGTTTGATATCCGACCATGTGAAGTCTTTGATGGGCATAGACAGAACACTGTTTCCTTTGTTAGCCCTGAGCCGAGATACTAAGAAAGCTTTGCAAAGTCATTGCCACTTGAATATTCCTTATTGCTATAAATTGTACAGATTTGGTTTCCCCTGGAGATTAAATGTATAAATTCTCTTGCAAAATGATTACAAAGGAATTTTGATGCCGTCATAGTGCCCACATGGAATTTCCATAATAACTAAATCATGTGATCATTCTGAAAGGTTAAAGATAGGGAATTTCCAATGAATATTCCCAAAATAACGCCGAAATCAGGTTAACGATAGGTAATTTTCAATGGATTTTCCTAAAATAACATTTACTCGAGAATGTTCTGGAATCAAGGTTAAAGATAAGTAATTTCCAATATATTTCTCCAGAATAACGTTATAAAAGGCAGTCAGAATTTTCTTCGTGGCCATTTCTGCTAGAGGATTAGGTAAGTGAAAATATTTTTCTAACATATTTTTGACAAAAAGTTACTATCCCAGTATATCTTAAGCTGATTTGATTCAATTAAATCTTTTAAAAAATCTGTTTATTAGATTAAATCCGACGCTACAAACTGGCTCTTTGTAATAGGACATTTTACATAATATTTTATTGTGCTTTTGTAGGTTATGATATCCTGCATTAACATGTGCTTTGTAGGTTATGATATCTTGCATTAACATATGCTTGGGAGGTGGGTGGGTGTTTTGAGACAGCATCCTGTTTTTTGAGGGAGAGGGGGTCTCTGAGGTGGTAAAAAAATGTCTGAATATATTTATTTTAGAGGGGGGGTGTTTTGAGACAGCATCCTCTTTGGGTTTAAAAATTTCATCATTTTCTGAGATAAAAATTTGGAGGAGGGTGGTTTTTTGAGGGAGAGGGGGTCTCTGAGGTGATGAAAAAATGTCAGAATATATTTATTTTAAAGGGGGTGGGGGTTTTCTGACCTAAAACCTTCTTTGATTTTAAAACCTCAAATACCTATACTACTACTCTTCCTGCTACAAGTCTGGCACACTAACCACTGAGCCACCACAGCACCTTATATTGTTAAAAGAGAAACTACAGCTTTATCCATTTTTTTTAATACAGGCAGAGTTAAAGAATGAATCATTACCATCAGGAAAGAACAAGCAAAGAGACTAGAGAAACAAAATTACATTTTTTTTCTTCTCCAATTTCTTCTTTCATCCTTATTTCGAGTCAGTAATGACTTCCAATCAAAGATGTTATAATCATTAAAATAATATGATAGCTGAATATTGGATAATGATAATATTCTCAGTGGCATTCTTGATGTCAGAACCATGCTGTGAGAAGCTGTGAGATGGGAATTCATTCCAATCTTTTTGGCATTTTTGCCAATATTCCAAAGGCTTTTCATGCCTCTTGAACTGTATAAGATTCTTTGCCATAATGTTAGCACTAGAACAGCATACCACTGCAGTCATCTCACACTGAGGTGGAGTGCAAATGCAGTATAAAACCTAAGCCAGATTTCAGGGGATATACTGGCAAGTCAAGGTCTGCAATGCTGCATTTTTTGTGACACTGTACAAAGAAAAACAGTATTGTATTTTCAGGTCCAACTACAACATATAGTTTTGTGATATCTTGTGGAATCTGAATGAACAAAATTGGAGTGACTGAGTGACTGATAGGTTGAGTGATTGACTGACTGATTGAATTTTGAAATGGTTTATATTCTTGCCAGACATGTGCAAGAAAGGACTTGAATGGATACCAGATTGGCATGATGGACAAAATGAAATGGAATAACACACAATTATCATTTGGTCGTTATATTCATTCATTGAATTATAACACTCGAGTATCCCAAAAAAGACTGAAAATAAGTGACCAGTGATTTTTCTTTTTTCATTGAGCTGTCAAGGAAGAGCAAATACATAATGAAAAATTGCACAGATTTTGTACATTAATTATAAAACTTTGTTATTTTCATGTATATTTTTTTTAAAGTTAAAATTTTCACTATTTCAGAACAGTTTGATTTTTAAAGTTTCATTATCTGGAAAATAGCATAGTCATTTTGGATCCTAATGATACAACCTTATCCCAAGTCAGATGCTTTATATAACAAAATCTGGCCTTATACTTTCATAATTTTACCTTTTTAACTTGCTTTTTAAACTGCATCCAGAAAAAGAAAACAAGAGTAGTGTGAACAATGCATTATGCACCACTCTGTATTTAAAGTCCAAATGCTGTTTTAAAAGCTATCTGATTTAAACTGTTTTTTGAAATAATCAAGATGTTAGGTTTAAATGACGTTCAAATATTCAGTTTAGAATTAAGAGTTGCCACACCTTAATTTGGTCAACAAAGTCATACGTAATAACGATTTTTTTTTCCCAAATGAACCAAAAGTACTGGTGTGATACATTCGACAAATTCCATTAGTAACTAATCTAATCACAACATTCACATATGGTGCACAAATTGATTCAAGAGGAAATTTAGAGTGGCAAGCCTGCTTTTTAAAATAGACCTGAGAAGAAAAAGCATGCATTCAATTAAAATAAGACTTCTGAATATTAGCAACTGGCTATGGTTGAATACTTTGAAAGGTGAACTTGGGCTTAAGACAATCAGACAAAGCGTGACGCTGTCTTCTTAAGTTTACAACATTAATGCCATCAAATATTGTGTTCCAGCTTTCAAATGACCCAAGGATGTTGCCAATCAACATCAGATTAATTCATACACATGTGAGTAATGGCTGGGTTCTTCAGTTCGAGGAAGAAATTACATGGCTCATAGTGTGATGAAATGTTGATATTTTCTCGTTTTAATGGAACCCAACAATGTTTCGGACCAATATCTTTCAAGATTCATATTATTCAGATGATTTGCATATGTGACTTTTTTTTCACAAAATGGCATCATTGTGACTTTAATAGTCCTCTATGAATATATGCACTAGCATAGCACAGCTGACTCCAAAAATTATTAATCAATGGGATCTCAATGACCTTGTCGTTTGGTCCTGAACTAAATTTACTGTTCAGTGTAATGAACTGAAGGGCAGAATTTTGTGTAAATCATAGCAACATCTTACTTAGGAGTTATGTGTTATTTTATCTCCAAATTGGCTTTAAAGGCATTTAATCCTTTGTACAGCTGGGCTACTGCTGAAGGGCATAGTCAGGTTGGACACCCCTTGATGGCCAAGAATGTGTGAAGAAATCTGGACCCAGGTAGAAAGAAAATCAAATGATGGTCATGCCACCCAATTAGGATGAGAGAAGCTAAATCTCACTGTGGAATGGGCTTATCCTTTCTCACGGTGGGAGGGGCTTATCCTTTAGGCAGGAAAATGCATCATTCTTATTTGTAAATGCACAGAGAAATATTAGTGCGCTGCTAAGTCTCAAAGGTAGAGATGTGTTGTCTGAAGTAGAACAGAAAGCTTATGTTGAAGAAGGAATTCTAGCTACAAGCCACTCTGAGACTCAATTATTAGAATATTGAATCATTAACGTATAGCTGAATTTATTAGAAACTGAATTATGATGTGTACTTACATTTATGAGAATGAAGATTGAAAACTACGTGAAATTAGGCTGAGTTGAATTTATGTGCATGTGTATTTATATGTATAACTCTGTAATTCTGAGGACAGATGCAATAGGAATGACTACTTATTAGTGATAGTTGATAAAGCTGTCTATAAATCATATACGTTGAATTACTGGCCATATTTCTGCAAAAACATCTCAAGAAAATACAAAAAATATAGCAATATACAGCTCTAATACAGTAATACTTTGAAAAGCTGACGCACTGCAAGTCACAATTTCAGAATGATAATTTTCCAACATAACAAGAGAATGTGTTACATACGATCTATGCATTATCAGTGATCAACTGTAATTTGTTATTTCAATATCAACAACAAAATTCTGTTAATTTGATCATCAAATCATTGATAATTACTTGTACAGTGTTTGGTGTTTGGTAGTGAATGATCATACTGTGTTAAGACAATTGGAGTATTCCTTGATACACACAGATGACTGACTTGATCTGATCTGGGAAAGATCTGAACCAGTACATTACTGGTTGCAAAACTAGCACACTATGCATGGTTATAATAATGAACCATTGCTTTCATCTTACTTGGGAGTCATGGTAGCTTGTTTCAAAGAGCATCAATCAGATCCATAATCCAAGGGTCACAGGTTCAATACCCAACCAGGCCAGCCTAGGTTGGCTGCCTCAGTGTACCCTTGGGAAAGTCATTTGGCTTCCATTTCCTCAGCATGATATAGCGAATAATGTCTTAAAAATTAAGTTAAAGCCAGCAAATACACTCTAAAAATCCAGCTTATAACCAGACAAAGGAGGCTCATGCGATGAGCTGTTTTTCAATGCTCTGTTGTGGTGAAGTGATTCAACTGCTCTAGTTTGTGTGGTAATCAATCATTCCTTGGTATAATGTACACAGCTGACTAGTGAGTTATATGTAATTACTGGTGACAGCTTACCTGACTTTACTTCTGTATCATTACCTCATTAAAATAGTAAGACCAGACAGCCCAAAAATAGAAAACAAGTGTTCCATGAAAGGCTGCATTTTTGCATGTCTAATTTACAAGGATAATACTTTCTGCTGACACAATCAAAACAAGAAATTCTTGCAATCAAATACATACAGGAAACAGTAATGTTCACCAAATGTTTTAGTTAAAGTCAGCAACTGATATGATGCACTAACGACTTTAAAACTCTTTAATAAAGAACATAAATATTGTTGGTGACACCACCATCACCATCATGCTATTACAGCAAGAAAAAGGATGCTGTCTCCTGATCATAATACTGGAATCCATGACCATATCAACGTTGAAAAAATGAAAGGGGTGAGGTGAGAACTAATTTTAATGATATTGTACTTACCTGTTGCTATTGCTAAACTAGTTATTTTCCAGGAGGAAAATATCTGACTGAAGGACAAATATTCCATCCTCCCATTAGGGTGAACCATAATATTCAAGTACACTGGATCAACCCTGAAGGAGAACCCCACAAGTCCAGGGCATGTGTGAAGGCCCTCATAATTATTTTGAGGGAGCAGCCTAACTTAGAGGGAAATCAGTGTAGGAAGGGAGGAGGGAATCTTGCTATAGCAACAAGTTAAGTAATACATCATTAAAATTAGTTTTTCCACTGCCCCATAAAATAAAATATGGTGAACCAAATTCTTTTTCAGTAATACCCTACCTGTTGCTATTGCATTGCTAAATCTGACTATCTGGTGGGAGGTATCATCATCCCAAAACTAACGAATAAAAACCAAACACAAGGAATACTTCACCCTCACAGAGAGCATGAGACTACTGCAGGATGGAATTAGCATGAGCCATTTTTTGAGCAACAACAATTGGGCCCAGTGAGAAAATGCCTTCGCTTTGATGGGTAAATGAGTGAAGCTAAAGGGAAGAGAAAGTAGTGTGAGAGTACCAAAATGCAGCTTTCATCACACCTCCAAAGACGAATGAGTTAGATAAGCCCATGAGGCAGCAATGGTACAGAAATTCATGGGCCTTAATTTTCAATGAAGACAGGTCCCTATCAGCAAGGGATTGGTAAACTCTCTTGACAGTTAATGCAATCCACCTAGAAATGGTAGAAACTGAAACATCAGCTGAGCCTGTGGAAGAGGTTTAGTCTGGCACCACCAGGAATCAAAGGAAGAGACATAGTCTACTTGAGAGGGAGCAAGCCCCTGTCCACCCTTGTCCTTAGAAAAGGTCTTGTGAACTTCTTCCCTGGGCATTTACCCCATGCCCTTCCAGCTCTGAAATGGGGTTCTTGCCTAGACAAGGGCTGCACAGCTTTAAAGAATTTAGCTGGTGGGCCCTGAGAGCAGCCAGGATGAATCTGCTTCTTGGATGGTTTCAAAGAGCCAAAAGTGGATGCTGCTTTCTGGATGGTTTCAAAAGAACCAAAAGTGGATGCAAGGGAGCAGTGTGGATGGTCTTTCAGCTCTTCAGTAGCCAAAGAGTGGACGAGCCCTCTGAAGAGTATCAGCCTCCAGGTAGAAGGCTGTAAGAAGGTTCTTACTGTGCTCAAGTGACAACTTGGAAATATCCAGTGCCACATCCCTATGGAGGTGGAGAAACTCTGCTGACAAAACCATGTACTAGGACAACGCACATCTCGAGTTTTTTATGCTGCATCCAATAAACGATGGAGAGCCTTTAGCAAGAGATTCCTCCTTTAGAAGGCTGAATGAGGCTGCTGAAACGAGGTCAGCATGCAAGGTTATGGTCACTAATTCAGACTTAACCTAATTAAAAATCGTCACCCTTCTATACTGGTCTAGTCTCAGCTTTTAAATAGAGTATATGATACCATACAATATCACATGTATATGCAATCAATAATGCATTTTTTTACCACAAAAAAATAGCTAGTATCAGTCCTCACATTTTCTTAGAAAATTACAAAAGCGATTATCTTTTCTCAAAATGAGAAAAAAACTAATTATTTTCCTGAAAGTGTAATACTATATTTATCACAAGTTAAGTCAACCATAATTCACAATAAGCCCACCCCTTATTTTAACAAAATTTAAGCTAGCCACCTGATCATGTGAGAAACACTGTAGTTACCTGATCTGTCAACTGTTGGTACTGTAATAGTCTCATTCCCACTACCTGATCCCTCATTTTTTAAAAAGTCTTCATCATCTTTCAAGGAATCAGTGAATTCAAAATCTTTTTCCTGAAATGATAAATACATACAAAATAAAAATGTTATTTCCATAACACTTTAGAAACACCATTAACTCAAAATATAGGCTTCTCATACTTCTTCAGGTCAGTTTGACAGGTGTAATTTTGTCACAGTATGTTAGTTATATTAAAACATCTAAATTTCAGGTGCTAATTGAGTATGGATTTTCTTGTGTTTATTAGGTTCTTTTGGTAGGAAAATTGTTAATAATTGATTAATTTCTAGATAAAAGATAAAGTTCATATAAGGATAACAAATATGTGCAGTTTACTAAGCTGTAAATATTTGTAGAAGCATTTTGAGGAGACTGAACTCTTTGACTAGAAGTCTTATCTCATGATCAAATATTTAAAATGAGAACTCTCAAACACCAACATCCACCCCTCTCCAACCTTGATCCAGTGGATATATTACAAAATATGTAATACATATTAACATTCTTGCTCTATAACTGCAGGAATAAAGTTGGGTCGAAAAATATGTTTTAAAAATGTCACTGTAAATGCAATTTTTGTATATTCAATATTTTAAAAACTCCTAACGACCCCTAAGGAATGGCTAAAATGTACACCTCTCAGTGATGATCATCACATGAGCAACCTATGTACTATGTTTCATGAATTTCCACCCAGTGCTTTAGGAAATATGCTAAAGGACAGACTGATGGACATATGGATGTACCCACACAGAAGGTATCCATCTTCACCAGCCAAAAAAGTTCTGTTATGTTAACTGTTATGTATATGTAATTTAATTACTTGTGTGTTAGTTTTAAATTTTTTTTTATTTTATTTTTGTTTTATTACATTTTATTATAATGATAATTTTCACAGGATTTGACTATTTTCGAAAAATCACTTCTCCGTTTTGACCTGATCTGAACGTAAAAGTATTATCAGTATTTTTAGCTCACCTTGGTTGAGACGTTTTATAAACACTAAGCAAAAATGATTGGCTATTACCAAGGTCATGTTCGGCCCATGTGTTAGCTGAGTTGTAAACAGCCTTTCTTTTTTTAATTTATTTCCAGTGTGGGAATCTGATTCTTAGATAGGGCTATTGTAACATACGTGCAAATTGTCATTTTTTTAATTGCGCGGTTTGATGATTAAGTGATCATGTGACCCATCACAAGTGTCAAAATGACGTTTAATTTGGGTTTAATACTCACATCTCAGAGTAGTTTGGTCAGTCGTATTTTAAACCTTGAGAGCTCCAGAGGTTTTAATTGTTGATGCCAGTTTGTTCTGAAGTTCGTCTATTTTTTGGAATTTAATAATTCATATTCTATAGAAAACAACACAAGTGCTCTTCTTTATAAAAATTCTGGGACAAAGACATTCAGTGGAAAATTATTCTGGAATTCTAAAGAGAACATTATAAATTGTGTTTCAACAAGGCACTGTCGCCATCAGTACAATGACCTCATCTGATGTCATCGCCTTCCATATTGGAATTCATCGAGATTCGAACCTGGATTCAATTAGAACTGTTTAGTGATAGGACTTACATTTTTCAATTCTAGGATCAATTTTGGATTATATTCACAAACTGTAAGTCCTATTTCATATTTTTATCTTGTTTTCTAGGGAAATAAATTATTTTGTTAAAATTTAGAAAGCTTGTTGACTTAACTCTTTTCTTTTGTTACATTTGTACGAGCCTACACATAACGTAACCCATCCACACCTTGGCAGATCAGTCAGATATTTCAGTGCTTTGTCCTAGCAACATCTACTGGATTTCACTAGTTGTCTCCTTTAGTATGTAATGCCAACCAACCAATGGCGTGTAACAGTGGTGTATTGTACATCAGCCGAAAATGGTGTAGGCAACTGACTTCAAAAGGATACTTTGTAATTTTAACATCAAAAGTATGACTATATACCAGAGAGAAACCATTACAGGTGTATTTCAGGAAAAGGATGTATTTGTTGAAACATGGACCAGCAGTGGAAACTTGCTCATTTATGAGTCCATTCCATTTGTGTGCCTCACTTGTCTTGATCATGTAGGAACAGTGTTCAAGTTTGAACAACTTGATTTTGATTGGATGTGGTGGCTTACCACTGCATCCAGTGAAATGCACAGACCCGAGGCACTGAAATATCTTATTGATCCACCAAAGTGTAGATAGGTTAACATATCAGAACTTTGGCTAGCAAAGATGAAGGGTATCATAAAATATACTCTGTTAAAGCATCAGGATAATCCAATCAACTTAACAGATCAGTGTGACTGTCTAGTCTTTGTAGCAGTTACAATAATTACCTGACAATGCTTGTATTACTGGGATAATCCAATCAATTTAACAGATCAGTGTGACCTTCTTGTATCTCACTCACAAAAAGCAAAGAGAAGACAGCTCACATACTGTGGCTTTTATTCATGGACTGCGATTGCAAGGTACACATTAATTTCTAAAACATCACATCAAAAAATTAACTGTATGATCAAAAATCAATTATCACTTTTGCAAGTCCTATATCTTTTACTTCATTAAATCTCTCCTATATTTAGAAAATTGCCTTTTCTCATATCAAAGGGTTGACTGATAGACTGATTGAAGTTACGGCGCACCAGCACTGTAAGGCTATTAGTGCCATAGATTATTTACAGTTGATAAAAGGTTTACTATCAACCAGAAATAATAAAATCAAACAGTTAAAAGCAAACTATGAGATGGTGAGGGTAATATATAAGGCTTCCTGATCAATGGGCAATGTAAATGGAGCATATCAATGACTATTTAGATGAAAAGGTACTTAGTATGAATGAAGGTATATATATTACATAAAAATATTCAAAGGGATAACATAAAAGTTATATCTTAGAATAATTGTTTACTTCTTTCAGGAATTTTAAAATGCAAGAGACGTTTATTGTATCAAAAAAGTTCCTTCATGTGATGAATCTTGTAGTAATGATCACACGCTGGTTGGAGATCAAAGTAATCAATCATAAAGTGCTTAACAGAGAATGGTTCATTGCAAGAAAGACACTCTGGTGGGTATTCACCTTTTAGCATTTAGGAGTGAGTTATCTAAGTATGACCAATTATAATTCTTGCGATAACTACCTCATCCCTATGGATGGTTCTGAAGAAGGAGCACATTCTCCTAAGGTTGGCTTGACCACATGAAGTTTGTAATTCACCGCATCATTCCATGATGGCTGCCACTTGAGACATAAAGGTTAAAATCAGTGCATGGTATTTTAAAATCAGATGGTTCATGGGATAGGGCCATTTTAGCAGCACAATCTGCTTTTTCATTACCTTTAACACCAATATAGCTGGGTAACCAACAGTATATTATATTGTGGGAGAAATACAGTTCGTTATGTTTGATAAGAATATTGGTCAGTAATGTGATTTCCAATTTTCTATTGTGTAGTGGCTGAAGTACTAATAGTGAGTTGGAGAAGATGATGCAGTTTGAAATATGTTTGCTTTTGATACATTGCAAAGCAAGGTCTATTAGTAGTGAAGTGGGACACTTTAGCGACAACAGGGCATTAATGTTAAAAAGGGGTATATCCACTTTGGCAACATCCACTTTGGCGACAATGGGAATTGAACATGGGGAGTTTAATTATATAGTATATTGGGTCTGTCTAGGGACAATAGGAATGGACGTTATGGTACTGGACATTGGCAACAATGTTGCAAGTGGCTGATCTCAATTGGGCGGAACACAGGCAACACTGTGGCAAGGGACTGACCTCAATATGCGTTACTCTAGGGACAAATAGAGACACAGATACAGGGTTAGAGACATAGAGAGAGACATAGACATATAAAACAAACACACACACACACACACACACACACACACACCACACACACACACACCAAACGTTATGTGTTCGCTTAGACTGTAAGAGAAGGAAATGAAATCTTGCAAAATATCTATCCCTTATACCACAAAAAATACTATCCATTACACCCACTATATCATCCATTATGTCATACTCACTATCCAAAATGCCTTGTGTTACCTTAAACTGTAAGAGAAGGTGATGAAATCTCACAAAAATAGACTATCTCTTACACTACCAAAAATACTATGTGGAAATATGACAGTATCTACTTATAGTAACCACTGGTAGGAAATTCCTTTGGAAAAACCTAGTATTTATTTTTAGCTACAACATTTGTAAAATTTCTATGCAAAAACCCACCATCTATTTATAAACTCATCTTGTAGGAAAGTTCTATGAACTAACCTAGTATCTATTTATAGTCACAAATTGTAGGAAAGTCTATAGAAAACCCTAGTATCTATTTATAGTCACAAACCTGTAGCAAATTCCTCTGGAAAAACCCACTATCTATTTATAGTCTCATCTTGTAGGAAAATCCGATGGACAAACCTAGTACAGTATCTATTTATAGCTACAACTTGTGGAAATACCTATGGAAAAAACCAAGTATATTTATAGCCTCAAAACACAAACCTTATATAAAGGGACTCCGTTACATCTAAAATTTAGACAGTTGCAAGCCTGCAATCAAGATGAAATGAATGCATGATTTCACTGAAAAAGAAGATGAAGAAAGTAAGAGGCAGAAATGTGACCTATCGCCTCACACAGTAGCTTAAGTCTTAGCTCAAATCCATGACAGCAATTTCAAAGATGATATGAGTGAACCAGAATCCAGGCCCAGAGAGTCTACATTAAACCAAAGTCCATCCCCAGTAATCCCTGAAAAGTACTACCACATTCGCGAGAGGATAAACGTTCCTCTAGAAAATTTAGAACCACAGCCTACACGTACAAATAACTATTAAATATTTCAAGTCTGACATACCGTTGGAGAAATCAGAAGAGTTCATCACCGATGTGTGGGATTCTTTGTTAACCACACTTAAACGGCATTGTCAAGACGAAGAAGACGATCGCTTGACACTTTCCATTTATCATGACAGTCTGAAGTCCCCTGTTTGGATCGAGTTTAGCAGACCATCAAAATTGACACCTTCCAAAGTCATCAACAAAATTCAACATGTGCAGCAATCCAATGACAAGTTTCACATCACTGATGGAAAAGCAACACTATACATGGCCCACGTCTCTCTTCCCAAAGAGACCGGACACAAAAAGGTATTATTGGTGACCTTCGCAGCACCAAAAGAGCCTCGTCCAAATTAACAACCCTCAAGACAAGATGTGTTTAGCCTGTGCCATGATCATAGGATCAATGTATGCCAACAAGAACAACATGGCAGAATGGAAAAGAGCCAGGAAATCTATTCAACAACCGGATCGAACCAAACAATAAAGAAAAGCAGAATTCCTGTTACCGCAAGCGGGGATATCCAAACACACAATCTGTGGCGTTCCTGAAATGCAAAAATTGCAAGACATCTTAGCTCCATGCTACACCTTGAAAATACACCCTCAGGAAGTGTGCAGCCCTCTGTTGTTTCGAGGCAAAAATTTCAAAGACGGAACATACATTCACATCTGTCATCATGATGAACATTTCAATGCCATTACCAGTATCACTGCATTCCTGGGATACAAATATTATTGTGAGAAATGTGGCTATGGGTATAACAATCAAAAGCAACACAAGCATTATGGATCAAAATCTCCAGGATGTTTGGATTCTAAACCCTGTCTTGACGAAGGACAAGAACAAGTGAATTGCTCTGCTTGTCAGCTAACTTTAGTCAGCCCTGCCTGCTACCAACAACATCTAAAGACACAAAGTTCACAGCGAAAAAGTGCTTGTCAACTCCTGAAATGTTGTATGACTTGTGGACAACTCTTATGTACCAATAGTGCCAAGGCACACATCTGTCCAGGAAAGAAACGATGTCATATTTGTCACCAAATCGTGGACTTGGAACACGAATGATACATTCAAAAATACCATTCCAAACATCAAGAGGAAGATGACCAAAAGAATGGCAATTTCATCTTTTTCGATTTCGAATGCATGCAAGAGACTGGCATTCACATTCCTAATTTCTACGTGGCTCATTGAGCGTGCGAGAAGTGCATTGAAGAGCCTATCTTTAGTAATTGTCCTCACTGTAACAAGCTTCCTGGAGGACGTTAAAAAAATCTTTCAGGGACCTAACATGCTAGCCGATTTCGCCCGATGGATCTTAGACCCATCAACGAGATGTGGAATCATGAGGACATCGAATGTTACAGAGATTGCCATCACAATGTCACAGTGATGGCTCAAAATTTCTCTGGATATGATGAAGAGTTTCTACTCAGATACTATATGGAACAAAGTACGAAACGTCCTAAAGTGACTTTGAATGGAGCCAAAATGATTTCCATGCAAATGGGACAAGTGCAGTTTAAAGATTTGATGAATTACTTCGCCATGCCATCAAGTTGAATGCCTAAAACGTTTGGAATGACAGAAATGGCCAACAGCTATTTTCTGCACTTTTTCAATACTGAAGTCAATCAACACACCATTCTACCCCATTTGCCTGATGCTCACTACTACAACACTGACAACATGCACACCGAACAAGAAGCTTTCTACACTTGGTACCAGACTCACGCCTCGGACTCCTTCGACTTTCAGGAAGAAATGTTAAAGTATTGTCGTTCCAACGTAGACATTTTATGGCGTTCCTGTGGAAAATTTTGAGAACTGTTCATGGAAAACGAATGGATTGATCCTTTGAAAAATAGTCTTCACCATTGCCAAAGCGCGTTCCTTAGTGTACCGCAAACGAATTTATGTGCAAAAACACCCTGGCTGTCATCCGCCCTCAAACGATCAATTTTGTCAAGCGTCAATACTCGGTCAAAGCCCTACGCTGGCTACATTACTTGTACGACAAGGAAGACAAATGGATCCAACATGCCCAAAATGGAGGAGGTGAAAAGACCATCGGAACATATAAGGTGGAGGGCTGGGACTTAGAAAACCCCAAGATTGTGTACGAGTTTAACGCTTGCTTATTCCACGGATGTCCCCTCTGTTAACCTCAATGTGACACTAAAAATCAGTTTTTACAGAGTACCATGGAAGACTTGTATGAGGCCACTTGTCGGCATCGCTTGAAGTTAGAACAGCAAGGATACCAAGTGGTTCAAATGTGGGAACACGAGTACAATACCATTTGAAAACCGATCCCGAGTTTAAACGTATCATGGAAAGTTACAAGTTGGTGGACCCTCTGAACCCGTGGAAAAGTTTGTAAGGAGAACGGATGAATGCCATCTGTTTGCTGTACCATGCCAACGAGGAGAAAGGAGAAGAAATCAAATACTTGGATGTGTGCTCTCTGTATCCATACCTGTGCAAATATTGTCACTTTCCCGCAGGACACCCGCAATTGCTGATGGAACACATCGACCTGGACAACATTCAACAACACCAAGGTTTGATTAAATGTAAAGTCTTGCCTCCCACCGACTTGTACCAACCCGTTTTACCTCACCATTGCCAAGGAAAACTGATGTTTCCCTTGTGCTGTACTTGTGCCAAAATGTGCAACCAAGACCAACCTTGTCAGCACACCCAGGAAGAACGCGCCTTGACAGGAACGTGGGTCAGCATGGAATTATTTAAAGCTCTGGACCTGGGATACCAATTGTTAGAAGTGTACGATATCTACCACTTTCCCAAGACAGAAAAATACCACAAGGGTGACAAGACTCAGAAAGGCATTTTTGCAGGCTACGTGGATGCCATTTTGAAACTGAAACAAGAAGCCAGTGGCTATCCTTCCTGGTGCCAAACTCCCGAAAACCAAGAGAAATTTCAAAGAGAAGTACTTGGAACAGGAACGCATCACTTTAGACCACATCGAGAAAAAACAAAGGAAGGCGTTCGTTTGCCAAAGTGACGTTGAATTGCTTATGGGGTAAAATGGCACGACGTCTGTGTTTACCCAAGACGGAGTATTTGACAGAACCTTTCCATTACTTACAGATGATTCAAGACAAAACCAAATACATGAAACATGTGGACGTTCTTCATGAAGACTTGATCATGGTCAATTACGAAGAAGAACTGGACTTTGTAGAGGCTGCCGAATTTGGAAATGTCATCATTGCAGCCTATGTGACAGCCCATGCTCGCTTAAAATTGTACGAAGCCTTACACCAATTTGGGGATTGTGTCGTGTATTTTGACACGGACAGTTGCATCTACATCGATCGCCTGGGTCACCGACACCCTGACATTGAGGGAGACTGTTTAGGAGTCTGGACACCCCAACAACAAGATTCTAAGTTTTGCTAGTGGCAGTTCTAAAAATGATGGCTACAAATACTGTAACCCCCAAAGGAGAAGTGTAACGTGAAAGGATTGACTCAGTTATTGCACCAGTCAGTAGTGAACTTTGAGGTATTGAAAGAAGCCTTGGAGTCTGGAAAGGATCAAGATTCTGAAATGACCACCTACGAACCTCACAAAATAATACGTCCAACCACACACCAAATAGTCAGTTGGCCTTTGGAAAAACTGTATCAAATCGTGTACCAGAAGCAATTGCGGCTTCCCAATCACTTCACTCTGCCATACGGACATGCCAATATTGGTCAGCATATAAAATGGGAAAATGTCCAAGACCAATACACCACTCCCTCGATAACTCGCGCCCGGATAACTCGCGAACCCGCTTATAACGCCGTTTCCGGCATGGCTCCCGATTTTTTTCCAAAGAAAATATATTTTAAAATGTGCTGAACGTGAAAAAAATCGCGATAAGAATTGGTAAATTGAACCTTGATACATAACGTATTTTATGTAAATTTTCGTACACGAGAAAATAATTATTAATCATTAATTTTTGTAAAAACAAAATGGGAATACGGTATTTTCGATCTTTTTTGCAAACGTAAATCTTCTTAGTGGAAATTTTATGTCCGATAATTTAACGAATTTTTCAAATAATACAAAGTGATATGTATGAAAAATTGTGATACATTTAAATTATTATTTTGATAACTCGATTTTGTACGAAAAATTAAAGAGTACGAAAAAATACATGAAATACGGTAGCTCATTTTATCATTGGAAATGGTGATTATTGCCCGTAAATATAGAATCCATATTGTGAAATTTGCAAGTTCTAATAAGATATCACATATTATGTTTGGGGTTTTTTTTGAGAGAAATAGTTGTCAATACACTGTAAATAAACAGTCTGGTGAGACAGCGATCAACGAAAAATTCTGGTAAATGCAAACAGGTGGCAACAGAGAATGAAATAAACACCAATTAAATATCTTGCTATGTGAAATTCACGTTCTAATCCTTTAATTTAGCTTCAGTGTAAACACTATAATCGCAACATGTTCTCTTCTATGAAAACATGAAAAGAGTCAATCGACCGTCACATCGAAACCAGTGAGTACTTCTGTGAGAACCTAATTACATGCCGGCTTTGTTTTGATCAACAACTTGGGGAACTGTTTTAAAAAATCAATTAAAAGAGACCTGTGTTGTTTTATCACTTTGAATATGTCTTTTGTATCAAATCAAGCAAGGGAAGTACAATTAAAAGGAATGCCAATAGCAGCATAAGTTCTTGTGGTCATTACCGTTCTCAGAATTCATTTTATTTGACCAATCGAAAATGGTTTCACATTTTTGTGTACTTAACATCACTAAAGTATATAATATCAGTAATGTATCCTAGTCATTTGTAAATGTGACCATGGAGAGCAAATGAAGTAAGCGAAAGGTGTACTTGTTAAACTCCTGTTGGACAAGTAAGGATAAAAGTAAACAAATCTGGTGTTTACTGTCCTAGTCCAACAGGATGGTCCAACTATAGTACCGGGAAATTGACTTGGAAGAAGAATACTGAAGAGTCTGCCACTGCATGGAAGATAAGAAGCGAAAGATGTTTTTCTTCACCATGCAGAGACCCTGAGGAAATTGAGGACATCTAACAATCAACATATAAAAGAAATTTGGAAGTATAAGAAAATTGATGAAAAAGTGTGTTTCTGAGACTCCTTCCTGTGGAGTAGATTCCAGGAGTCATAGGATGTGATGGAATTTACAAGACAGGGAGAAAGGACGGACTCATACAAAAATGAAATGGAAAAGAAAATGGACATGAAATTGAAAGCGGAACATTGAATGTAAAGAAAAGAAATGAATTGGAAAAGAAAATGGACATGAATTTGAAAATGGAATTTCGTTAAAAAGGAATAAGTATATGGATAATGAATGAAATGTTAATGGACATGCCTTAGAAAATGAAGAAAAGAAGACAAAGGAACTTTTTGTATAACTTGACTGCAATACACTACTGAATATAAGAAGAACTGAGTTTGCAAAATTAATTGCAATGCACTATGAGATATGGACTAATTTTCAATATTGAATTGGTTAATTTTGTTATTAGATTTTAAGTATATACGCTTGTGAAATGAAAGAAGATATCCAGAAATTGCAATGCAGAAAGACTTTATGTGGTGATACAGAACTTGACTAGATAATAATAAATAGATTTGATGGACGGACAGACAGCTACTTGAATTTCCGACTGCTTATACTGTCTTTTACCTTATCTTCTACACCTGTTAAAGGAATGTAAAATTGTATGTTTACTAACTACGAAATACTAGGATAATGTACGTCTGTTAATTACAAAAAATTAGGGATAATGGAAATTACTATTTATAAATCTAAATTAAGTTAACTGATATGATAAAAATGTGTGAAACATCAGTGAGTAGGATTCAAAGAAATTGTGTGGCACGTGCACATGGCGCTCACTATTGAGAGCGCAGGTTGTGCACGGGCCCCATGTGTCTAGGAGATATGAACCAATATGAGCAGCTCATGCTTTAGTGATAAGAGATAAAAACAAAATTTCTATCCTTCAGATAATAAAATAATATGGTAATACTATATATTTAATAAAAAAGACTCTAAAAATAAATTAATTTGGAAATTTGAAATGGTGTACAAACCCTATTACAAAATTCTAAATCAAAATTTTTAAAAATAATACACAATGCATACACACTTGGAAAAAACACAAACACATAAAAACCCTTTCACTTTAGAACTAGGGGGTCCCTCAGATGATGTAATTCTGAGAGGGACCACACCAATAACAGAAAGGTGTACTTAGTGACTGAAAAGCTGTGCATCACAGATAGGGTTCATAATGGCGAAGCGAGATCCAACATTTGCAATGAACTAAACAATTGCTGAGTCGACATTTAGAGGTTGGCTTAAGGATAAGCAGAAACTTCGGGATTATTTACATGATGTTGATTCTGATAATGGGATCAAATGAAAACGAGCACGGACTGCAAACGATACTGAATTAGATTATGCTGTGTACGCATGGTTCACACATCAACGTGAACAAGGTGTTCCCATCTCTGGAACAATTCTCAAGGCCCAAGCAGAAAAAATGGCAAAAAGTATGCAGAATGAATCTCGTTTTAGGGCAAGCCATGGATGGCTTTGGAGATTCCAGCGCCGACATAGAATTAAACAAAATTCATTGTCGGGAGAAATACACTCAGCGAATCAGGAAGCCGCATGTAATTATCCATACCAGCTCAGAGAGATAATTATCCGTGAACAATACACAGAGGCGGCAGAGAAATCAATGAGTAACACAAAAAAATGAACAGATGTTTTCAAAATGTGAAGTGATATTTGTCAAACGTGTCACAAACTGCAAGTATTATCGTGTTCTAATTTACGTTATTTTAAATTTGTAGACCCATTAAATTCATGTTGGTAATGGTTAACCCTTGTAAATTTTTTTTATTTTTTCATTTTACTTCTACCGCAATCAAATCTACCCATCGTTCGATCGACATTGTTTCTTCGAAATGAGTGTCGATCTTTTGTATAAAAAAAGTCTACTTTGGATCAAACAATAAAACTAGAATTTATCCAATTCAGCACAAAAATTTGTGATGTAGTACACAATGTGCGAAGTCGTACTTGTGTTAAGCGAACGGAAACCATATGGAATAATATTTTGATGATCTCCTCAATATACTGTAAGTTATCCTGAAATTAATGTTACTCTGTGAGGAAAAAGTAAATAAAGTACACCGCTATGTAGAGATATTTATTCAAGTTAATCTTAGCACGATTATTAATTGAGTATTCAACACTAACATCCCAACCCAACCCACCCCCCTTTTGCATCTACGTCGATCCCTTTGTTAGTTTTGTTGTTTGTTATAGGTCCCTCGATAACTCGCGCCCTCGCTTATAACGCGGTCGATGTTTTTGGACCCCGTTGTGCGCGAGTAATCGAGGGAGTGGTGTAGTTCATTGTAACTACAAAGACCAAGCGAGAAAGATGAATACTTTAAACAGACACCATTCAAGTTCAGGGATTCTCAAGTGGAGTGCAATGCTGTGCCTTGTACCACCCCATTCAGGACAGGACTGTCATCGACATGGACATCCCTGAAAAGCCATTCCGGGAGGACCCCTGTGTAACTGTGCCAAGTGTAGAGACTCTAAGAACATTACAAACTGTCCCTAGAACAACACACCTTCGACACCAAAAATGTTGTACAGAGACTTGTTTATATTCCACTTTGATCGTTTTGATGTGTATTTTATCGATGTACTTAACCATTTGGCTTTTATGTATTTTTGTCTTTTGTGTTCCATTTTAAAAATGTTTTAGAAATAAACGTGTTCTGAAAAAAGTATAAAAACTCTTGTCTTGTCTGTCTTCATTGCAAAAGTGACATTTGTGCACTATGGATACATCTGCTGTCTCTGCTCCCTCTTCCACCACTTCCAAATTCATCGACGAAAACTTAGATTGTGCTAGTTGGGAGGCCTTGTATCTTTGTCATCCCTTTAACATGTTAATTGCCGGACCCAGCAGTTCAGGCAAAACCGAATTTGTCAAACGTTTGCTCAAACATAAACATCATTTGATCGATCGTCCACCTCAACGTATCGTGTGGTGTTACAAAGAGTGGCAATCGGCGTACAGTCTCTTGCTAGAAAGTCAAGGCGATTCCATCATATTTGTGGAAGGCATTCCTGGCAAAGATGAAGGGATCATGTCTGACCCAAGACAAACTCATCTGGTCATCTTCGACGACATGTTAGGAGAAGAAGAAATTAAACTGTGGTTTACACGCAATGGGCATCATCATAATGCCAGTGTCATTTACATCACCCAAAATTTGTTTCAACAAAGTAAAGCCCATCGCACGATCAGTCTCAATGCTCATTATATGGTCTTGTTTAAAAGCCCTAGAGATAAATTGCAAGTGCAAGTGTTAGCCAAACAGTTAGAAACTCCTTGGCTGACTCATGCATACGACGATGCCACTCAAACTCCTCACGCCTATTTACTTGTGGATTTATAACCCACAACCCCCAATTACTTGCGACTTCGTACCCATCTGTTTCACCACTAGTGCCAAGACAGTGGGCCTGTCGTGTACATGTCCCTGTCGACTTAACAAAAAAAAATATCTATAAAAACCTCTGACACTTTTGGTCTGTCTCACACATCGTCAACATGACGTCCCTTCAGTCTCATCTTCCCGTCAAATTGATTCGTGCCTTGTACGGCATCAGTCACGAAAAAAATCTACCAATACATGCTCATGTCTTAGAAGCCAGTCTCAAAGAAGTCTTACAATGGTTTACGGTGACAGCACCTCAATTACTGCAAGGCATCATTCACATCCCTCATCAAACTAAATGCTTTTTTGAGAGAAACAAAGTAGCCTTGATGCAACTTGCAATTTATAGATGGCAGGATGATGGCCATGCACTTGGAAGACAAGAACTGGGAGGCGAGGATTAAATTTGATCATTGTGTACTCTGATGTGGTGGGGTACAACGTGGTGGTACACACCTCTGTACTGTTACTGCAAGTCATTCCTTTCAAAGTGGATTCTGCCACGACCACTGATGAGGAAGGTGGAAAAACCAATCACGTTCACCGCGAATCTGTACATCCGCACTATTTGCCGTTAGTAAGTCGTATTTTGACAGTGTCAACATTGCTATAAAAGGAGATCTGGGACAAAATATTCCATTCACCAAAGGGAAAGTTATGATGAAATTCCAGTTTCGAAAACGATTCTCTAACGGCTTGTAAGTCATGTATCCTGTGTACTGAAGAGTCGCTCAAAAGTGAGGACATGCTTTACGAGATATGCTGAAATTGGCATCTCGTTCTGTGGCCCCCGTTTTAAAACCAATGGTGACACGAGGATTGCATGCCTTGAAAGATGCCGCTTTGATGCAAGGCAAAGAATTTCTCGAAAATGTCATCATTAACAAACAAATCCCCAAAGAACTATATAAACTAAAAGTACGGACATAGAAAAGGGACATAGAAAATGAACATTAGAGACACATTTAGGGACATTGTAGGGGCATTAAAGCTATGCAAAAATTTTAATCCGCATAGCTATAGCGTACTTAATCATATGTCCCTATATACACAAATATTCTAAAGCATAATGGATCACAGACTAACTCAGCTGACTACTCAAATCTATAAATAACTTAAGTATAATTAACTACGAGATCTCCTGCTCGGTTCAGCTGAAGCTAGGGGTGTTTGTGTGTTTGTGTGTGTGTGTGTGTGTGTGTGTGTGTGTTACGTATATGTAATTAAATTGCTTGTGTGTTAGTTTTAAAATTCTTTTTTATTTTAATTTTGTTTCCTTACATTTTATTGTAATGATTATTTTCACGGGATTCGATATTTTCTTTTAGTAAATTCTGTTTATCTAAAATGTAAAAGGTGTTACATTAGCATTATTTTTAGCTCACTCTGGTACACCGGTTTGTAAACACTACGTGAAAACAATTGGCTATTGCCAAGGTCATTTCGGCCTACGTATTAACTGGATTGTAAACAGCCTTTCTATTTTATATATTTTCAGTGTGAGAATTTGGTACTTAGATAAGGCTATTCTTGCATACGTGCTAATTTTCATTCTTTTTATTGCGATGTTCAAATTAGTAAATCACGCTGGCTATCGCGTGGAGTACCATGTGACCTAAAATCGAGGCTTAAAACAGCAAATTGGTATTAAATCTATTCAGTTGTATTTTAAACCTTGAGGGCTCGAGAGGTTTCAATTGTTGAAGCCAGATTGTTTTTAAGTTCATCTGTTTTTGGAATTTAATAATTTATTCTCTAGAAAACCAAACAAGTGTACTTTTTTATGAGAAGTTCTGGGACAAAGAAATTCAGTGGAAATTTATTCTGGAGTTATACGGAAACATAAACTGTGATTCAATCGAGGATCTGTTACCACCACTCTTCTGACGTCATCATCTCCATATTGGAATTTCATCGAGATTCGAACTCAGATTTTATTAGAACTATTTAGTGATAGGACTTGTATTTTTCCTTCTTAGGATTAAATTTTGGATCATATTCACAAACCATAAGTCCTATTTCCAATTTTTACATTGTTTTCTAGGGAAATAAATTATTTTGTTAAAATATACAAAACTTGTTGACTTCACTCTTTTCTCTTGTTATTATTGTATAAGCCTACACGTAACAGTGTGTGTGTGTGTGTGTGTGTGTGTGTGTGTTTCTGTGCATGCGCATATGAGTGTGTATTTTTGTTTGTGTTTGTGTGTGTGCACATGTTTGCTTGTGTGTGGGTGTATATGTGTGTGTGTCTTTGTTTGTCCCTATAAAACTCCCTTTATCCCTATCAAATTCATTTCACCTAACTACCTACCTACAGTAGCATGTATTCAGGTCAGCCCCTAGTGTACAGTACAGTCTGGAAATTTTTAGTCTATAAATATAGACTTGAGTTTTTCCACAGGTTGTAACTATAAATAGATACTAGGATTATCCATAGGACTTTCCTACATGATGAGACTATAAATAGATAGTGGAGTTTTCCATTGGAATTTGCTACAAGTTTGTGACTATAAATAGATACTAAGGTTTTTCTATAGACTTTCTTAAAAGTTGTGATTATAAATAGTGGGTTTTTCCATAGGAATTTCATACATGTTTTAGCTAAAAATAAATACTAGGTTGTTCCGAAGGAATTTCCTACCAGTGATGACTATAAATAGATACTAGCGTTTTTCCACATAGTATTTTTGGCAGTGTAATAGATAACCTATTTTGTGAGATTTCATCTCCTTCTCTTAGATTTTAAGCTAACACAAGGCATTTTGGATAGTGAGAATGATATATGGGTGGTTTAGTGGGTGTAATGGATAGTATTTTTTGTGGTATAAGGGATAAATATTTTGTGAGATTTCATTTCCTTCTCTTACAGTTTAAGCAAACGCATAACATTTGGAGTGTGTGTGTGTATGTGTGTTTGTGTGTGTGCATGTACGTTTGTGTGTGTATGTGTTTGTTTTATATGTCTATGTCTCTAACCCTGTCTCTATGTCTATGTCTCTATCTGTCCCTAGAGCAACGCATATTCAGGTCAGTCCCTTGCCACAGTGTTGAAAGTGTTCCGCCCAATTGAGGTTAGCCACTTGCAACATTGTTGCCAATGTCCAGTACCGTGAGGTCCATTCCTATTGTCCCTAAACAGACCCAATATACTATATAATTAAATTCCCCATGTTCAATTCCCATTGTTGCCAAAATGGATGTCGCCAAAGTGGATATACCCCTTATTAACATTAAAGTCCCATTGTCACTAAAGTGTCCCACTTCACTACTTCTATTGTTCTGACTTCAGCTGAAAAAATCGATGTACCATTTGGTAAGCAAACTTTTGTTGTGTATTTTTCACTAACAAAGGCTGTAAAAGCCTTTTCCTCATCCTTTGATCCATCAGTGTTAATTCTTGTGTAGTTCATTCGCCCATAAATTATCACTCATAGAAATGACCATTTTATTTCAAAACGCCAGGGGATAAAAAATAAAAATAAATGAACAGAAGATTAACATGCTTGTTCACTGTCAAAAAAATACCACAATAAAAAAAGCTTAAGTCGGAAAAATCATCACATGAAGCCCTTAAAAATAAAGTTTCAACTGGTACTGATTTCTGTGTTAAATCAATCATGAACATAATGTATGTCACCCATTCAAAAAACAAAATCAGATTTACACAACCTTCTCAAACAGATCTGATGTTACACATGTCAAGACCATAAAACAGTCATAAAATTCTGTGCCAGTTAAAACTAATGAGTCAACTAATCCAACTTTAATCTGAACTGGTTTCACCTTTTGTTCTTCAGGTACTGCCATGTAATACATACCCAACTGTGAACAGATAAGACCTAGATTTGCTGTCACATAATGAGTAAAGATATGGAAATTTATGCTGTACAATCTGCTTAAGAGTTTGCAAACTGCCCAGGTAACACCTAATCTGCAATCTCGTTATGACCGATCGAGCTCTAAGGTGCTTTCTTCTTGGCGCTCATATCACATGTGCTATATACAGCTGATCAACACTTAAGGTGTTAACGTGACTTGGGGCATATAAATTTCTGGTAGTACAAACATGCCCATTTTCACTCATCTCAAAAGATTTAAAGAAATAAACTAGAAAAATGTGTATGCAACACAGATGTCCCAAACCAATATAATGTAACTGAACAGAAAAGTACAGAGAAAAGTGAGGCCATAACTCTTAAATTTTGTTGGAAAATTAAAATGAAACCTGATCTAGGTCTTCTCAATGTAAATCATCTTCTCAATGTAAACTCCTGATTAAGTTGATTTTCCCATCTGTAGACATGATATATAATTTTCCCGTCAGTAGACAATATAGAACTCTTCCATCAGTAAACATGATATATAATTCTCCTATCAACATACATGATTTTCCCATCAGTTAAGACATGATCTATAATTCTCCCATCAATAGACATACTACATAATCCTCCCATCAATAATATGATATATAATTCTCCCATTTATGTGTGTGAACAGTACTGGAAAAGTCCAAATTTATCAACACACACACACACACACACACACACACACACACACCAAGACATCCATATCTGGGTGTATAGTGCATACAATACAAAAGTGCCCTTTAATCTAGTACCATGGCTAAGGAATAGTCAGCAACAAGAAAATTTGTATTGCATATAAATTTCATCCTGACAACAAAACTCTACTTAAAAACAGTCTGTTACCTTTATTCATATGATAAATTGGTGAACAAATACACTTTTCTAACTATAGGAATTCTACACAAGATGAAATAAAATATGATTATAAAACTGCTGGGAAATGGCACAGCAATTGTAAGTGTAACCTGATATAATCCCCATTACCCACAAATTCATACAATAGTTGTTTCTTCATACAAATCTTCAAGTAAAAGAGGGATTATCAAATATCATGTTTATTTAATAATATTCTTAAATCACAGAGCTAAAGTATGAAAATCCTTAGGGTCATGTATACACAAGTGCTGCTTGTAAAAACCAAAAATCAATTATCATTTGTCTAATTTTGCTGAATTTTATAAACTGCAATATAGTGCATCTGCATTATGCATGTAATTGTAACCTCTGATTTATTTACATGTCATTTGTGCCAAAATTTCCTCATTAATTTAATTGAAAGTTTGCTTAACAATAATACTGGACTAAATCTACATCTCATACTAGAAAATGACTTCATGCAAAAAAATATTTCAAAACCAAATTACGTTGTCACTTCCAATTAAAAGCTCCATTATCATGGAAATAATGGCCTTAGGATATTCTTTACTGGTGGTACACCACAATGACACATGCAACTCAGATAAACTTTTTTCTTTAATCTCAAAATCCCGACAAGGCGCTGACAAAATTATAAATTAGATATCAAGGGCACTGGGTTTGGGTTGCCACAAGATCAATACAGCCTGACCCAGATTTAGTATTCTGCACCTGTCTCAGGTGTGTATATATAGGCAATGCAAGTGAGAACAGGCACTGCCTCCCATACACACAGGCCATCGAGACACTCAAATAAATGTAATCAATTTCACATTTCTTATTCACTGTCTGTATATTCTTTAAAATGGCATACTGGAGATCTTCCGTGAAATTCCGATGACACTGATGATGAGATAAACGAATATAAATTCTTTCAAACTTTGGAATTTTTATCTGAGAAAAATTTTATCTGAAAAAAAGACCGCTCTGATGACCAAGTGGTTAGAGCGTCTGCCTCAGATGCGGGAGGCCATGAGTTCGATCCCCAGCCAAATCGTACCAAAGACTTATAAAAATGGTACTAACAGATGCCTGGCTTGGCACTCAGCATTAAGAGGTTAGTGCTAGGACTGGTGAGCCTGGTGTCAGGATAATGTGACTGGGTGGGACATCATGCTACATGTCTGCGGCATGATGCCCCAGTGCTAAACATCACTATAAACTGTCACACTGCAGACATTGTAGCGTTATGACTCAAAAATTGTTAAAGCTACCTTAAAAATCCCAATCACGCTCACACACTCTGAGTAAGAAATAAGCACCCCAACTTTCAATGATTACTTTACCTAGGCCAGAAGCTCTCTGTCTGAAACATCTGTGAAGCCATAATAGAAAAGATCAACCTAGAGGCAATACAAAACAGTTCAATATTATAAATATCAATTGCGCAAATCTTACTACATATACATAAAGTATTACACTTAACCTCTGAAACCAGACAGAATATGAAAATTCACACCATTAAATAAAATAATTCTATCACATTACATTTCCAGATTCTGGTGATTTGATCTTTTATGCTTTATCTTTCAGCACTATGCTTGTGTAGAGGTTATTTTCAGTGTGGCTGGTATAATGTATAAAATGTAATAATTGCTAAGTTTTCCTTATTCTGTCTGTAAAATGAGACAGGGCCTATATGTGAAGATGCATCATATTTCCACCTGACACGTCAAGTCCTTGTTAAATTGACTTGGAATATGGCTGGGGTTTATTTTGGCAGTGTTAAAAATAAAAAGGTAAACTAGGAATAGAAATAATCACTGATGTGATCTTTCATTGTGGCACAACATACCTCCCCATCTCTGCACCCACCCCCGACCTCTACCTCCACTTTCCTCAGCCTGTATCCAAAGATTCCAAATCTTCTTTTGCATCCATTTGCATCTCCTTGTTTGCAAAATATCATACAAAATATAATCATCCCTTTAGTGTAGATGTTGTTGTTGTTGTTGTAGGGTTTAATGCCATTTTTCAGCACAAGATAGGCTATACATGGCAGCCAGTATAAATGGTGGAGGAAGAACCCAGGAAAACCCCGGAAAGAACCACCGACCCACAAGAAGCTACTGGCAAACTTTCTCATATACCCACATTGGCCGAACCTGAGGCTTGAACCCACGCAGACAGAGGTGAGATGACAGTGATCCATAACGATGAGTGCTTTAGACCACTTGGCCACTCGGGGCCCCTAGTCTAGTAGATATTGTTCTGGTGACTAGAAGAACTAACAGACTGACAACAGACAGATGGATGAATGATTTTGCCAACAAAATTATAGCTGCAAAAGACCAGAATTAAAATATTTTAATACATTCCTACAAATCTTACCACACCAGGAATGTAAAAGTGTAAAAGTAGCTGTGCTTTTACCAGACGTGCAGTACAAGTGCATCACAGATGAGTAATACAGTCTGGCTCATCAGGTTACATAATACATAAAACACCTGGGGGAGGGGAATAATAAATTATATGCAGGTCAAGTGTGTGTCATTTATGTTTTATTTTTAATCTCTTAGATGTGTTTAAGTTTTTGCACACATAAGCTAAATCTCAATATGAACTCCAGAACAGAAACTAATATGCATCATCTTCATGCAACAATTTCTCTTAGAGGTTGCATTAATGAGGTTAATGAATGAAGTTAAACTGAACTTAATTAAAGTGAGCGAAAGTGGGTTTGGGGAGGAAAGTTTATGTACATACAAACATGCTTCTCTCTCTCTCTCTCTCTCTCTCACATACACACACACAGATGACACGTTATAAAAGTATAGTTTGTAATAGACAAGACTACAATATTAAGAACTCATTTTTTATTTGCTTTGCATACTTCACCCTCATCTCAGATAAGATCTGTCCATAATAAACTATTCCACACTAATAATATTTCACCAACATTAATATTGACCAAACCCTCTTAAGAAATATGTATTTGCACCAGAAATAACAGTTATTTTCACTAGCTTTCTCTTTTTCACTGATTTGTTAATTTGATTTTAAAAAATTTGTATTTTCAGTGTTAATGTTATCCAAGGAGAGCAAAGTTCAAGCGAAAGAAGATAAAACTCCGGGTTTTTTCCAGCCAGCTGCGATAACTATAGTCTGTTCCAATATATAAGGTGGATATTGTTTTCTCACTTCAGAATACTACAATGAATTTGTGATAAGCTACTGTTCCTTTTTAATTGGGGGGGAGGGGAAGGGGTTGGAAAGGGTGTGTACAAATACTAGTTTTAAAAGGGTTTTAACAACTTGTACAAAAAAACTCTTTTTCACTAATATTTGCAAATAATACTAAAAGAAAATGTGTCATTTGATTTTATGAGAAGGAGCAAAATAGTCCTAAAATGCATAAATAGCAATCTGATTAAAATCAGATCTCCGCTGTCCTACATGAAGATCTGATGATGACCCCTTAAGGGTCATGTTCTGGTGACCTTTGAATTAGCCAATGGAAATGCAGCTTTCAAAACTCTTAAAGTGAATCAAATTGTTCAGTACACATTCATGATCTTCATCCACAGTGCCCCGTCTCCAATCATGAAGATACAAGACTTTGATTGGTTGATAAAATTAGCGATTATGGTAATAACATAGGTTACCAGAACATGACCCCTAAGCAGTCGCTGTCAGATCTTCATGTATAACAGCAGAGATCTGATTTTAATCAGATTGCATAAATAGGATCTCAAATTTAAATCAGAAGAACTATAAAATTCAGATGCAAACTCTATAAAATTTGTCTAGCATTTTCAGAGCTCTAGTTATAAACAATGATTGAGAATCTATTATTATGTACCATTTTTATAAACTGTATTACCCAGATTACATTATTTGAGAAACCTAAAAGTAACAGCTAAAATATGGGGTCTTATAAATTGCTATTTCATTAATAGCAATCACCTCAACAAATCAATCAAATACTACCACTGTGGCCTCACTTGATAATGAACCACCTCACTGAATAAATCAAACTACCACCAGCCTCACCTGAAGTGCCTCCTCCAGTTAATCAGACACTACCACTGTGTGCTCACTTGAAATGCCTTATTGAGTTAATCTGACACTACTACCACTGACCTCACTTGAAATGCCTCCCTGAGTTAATAAGACACTATCACTGTGGCCTCACTTGAAATGCTTCACTGAGTTAATCAGAGGCTACCACTCTGACCTAAACAAAAATGCCTTAATGATTATATCACACAATACCACTTTGGCCTCACTCAAAAAGTATCCTTTTGTATTTGTACAGAGTGCTACACGAAAGCTATACAACATATTCAAAATTGTTGATTAGCCCGATTATATGGATAATTTGCTAAAGAATAAAGCTGTTCTAATCTTCAGGTAGAATGATCATCAATAGCCATAACAAAAATAATGGAAATTAGAAGTCTGCTTACAGACTGTTAAATTCTGTCCACAAAATTGTGTCCAGATGTATACCATGCGAAATCTGGTCACTGTATATGGCTGTAATGATCATGTAAAGAATTCCTTTATTGTTCACTTAATAACATTCTGTGCCAAGATGTGACTTTCAACAATGTAAAATATGCATTCCCTAAGGTTATATCCTTAATCACGCAACCTAACATGTACTGAAGATGCTACATAATGGACACATTAGGGTCTCTTGAGTAAATATCATGCAAAAGAAATAGTTATGTACATGTACATGCATTTGCTTTCCCATGCATTTCCAAAGTTATGTCGCTTAATGACGCCAAATAGCAACTACTGAATAAGCTACATATGGTCTCTTGATTAAACTACATATATATATAAATTTCTATTTACCTGTTCTTGAAATTTGCCCATTCTGTCATTTATTAATTTAAAATTGTGATTCTTGATCTATACAAAAAATGTGATTATGCTACTGTAACATTCTCTTTGTACAATAAATCAGAAAAATTAAATACCACTAAATATGTACATGTAAATTATGTACAATTTGGCCTTAAATGTACATGCAAATTATATACAATTTGGCCTTATATGTACATAAAAATTATGTACAATTTGGCCATCATTTATGTACAGTACAATGCAAGATGTGAACTTGTCCTGGCATAGCGCACAACCAAAGAAATGTTCTGCTGTATCACAAAAGTGCATACCAAGCTGGAGCATCTAGACTGAGCTTTCTTTTTCTCCATCAATTATGCCACAAGGCGTCTGGTATTTTTATTTGAGCCAGAAAACCACTGGCACGTATTGCCCAACTTAAGATACAGACTACTTTCATTTGTTCATCATATAAATGCACATTGTTGATGATCTGGTTTGTATTTTGGATCATGTCTATTGTATCCCAAGGGAAAGCAGGAAATTTGTGCCTATCTTGACTGTACAATTTTGTAACTTCCAGAACCCCTGAAGGTCACTAACAGCTCTGTTGTTTACACTTATCATTTGTGCATTAACATCATCATGACACAATGCATCAATGCACAAGATAAACTCTCAGATAGACTAGACAAGTAATTACCCAATACACAAGTTTGAGCTGCAAAGTGACAAAAACTTTATCTGCAAACTGGACACCGGTAATCGCAAAACCATAAAATGAAAAACTGCTTCAACTTAAACAACCAGATTAACACAGGTGCTGAATAAATTAATCAAACTTTGAAATGATTTTCAATGAATAACTATTAACATGGCATCATATAAATACAGTAGATAAGCGAAACTCCAATTACTAAGACAATCCTCAAAATCCCTATGACCAAAACTAAACGTTTCTCCATATTTTAAATTATCATACAGTGTGAACATCACCCTGGAAGTTATGATTTTTACAAGAAACATGAATCCCCTGCCACCTCTTTTTTTTTTGGCAATATTACGGGATAACTTCCATGCCAAACTGTGTTAAAAGCCAAACTTAACCCATCAATAAGGTAGTTAATTCCAACACCTAAGCAAAGTCACTTCAGTAAAAAATACATGTCACAATGACCTACTTTCAACAGAAACGTGCTATGCACACCAACATACATTTGCACACAACACTGTATAAGCCCCCCCACCCATGAAAATTGTACAAGATACGGCTGCAGCATTCTTTATTAGCTGCCAGAAGCCAGCTCAAAACCTTCTTGTCAACAAATTTTAAAATGATAACTGTTGACATTTGCAGTATTAGCACTTTTTCTTCTACTGCTGCATTGATAATGCAATGTACTTTTAATTTCGGGTCAGCTACTTCAAAAGAAAATGAGAAGGCAAGAACCAAACCGGACAGATAAAAGGACTGATGCACAGACCAATAGATGACAAGTAAAAATGTTTGTTCCTTTCACATTTGTGTAGTAAAAGTTTTACAAATAAAATCCCCCAGGTTGGGTTTCATTGTGTAATTCTTTTGAGTAAATTATTTAACTTACGTGTCATTGTCTTCATACACACACAAACAAATCACATTTTCTTGTATTCCTCTATGTGTATGATCATGTTTTCCAGTGCAGAACATCAGTGCAGGATAGTCCTATCCAGCCTCACACATGGACTGGGGGTCACAATTATTACTTCTGGTTTACTTCCGGTTCAGTACCCATAATTGTAGTCCCAGTCTATTTTTAGAGCACTTCTTGCTGTCATTTTGGTGAAGATACAAGAATCAGATTTAGGCATTAAAGGTGTTTAGTTTTTAGAATATGTGCATTATCGTGTGGTTGTCTTTGTGTATTTTGGCAACAGTGCACAGCGAGTCGTGAGGCACTGATGCAGATCCAGAAATGAAATATGTGACCCATTGTATGTTGCACTGTTTACAATCCAGCCTCTCAAAAAATGCCACATACCCGGTAACTATGACAAGATCTTCACCATGTGTTCATCTTTAAAGTGATCGTTTAGATTAACATATGATTTATTAGATTTTGACATAAAGGAAAGTTCAGTACTGAGCAACAAATGTTGAGATTATATAGGAAAAATAAGTGTGATCCGAGTCCATGTGCCCTTTATCCTGACTAATGGACTATTTTGAACTTCTACTTCAGGTATAATGTAAAGCAGCAAAAACTTCCCAATTTCCACTTGAACATTCTTTCACAATAATCAAGATAAACATTAACTGCAACACATTTACATACTACAACTAGCTGTGACTGAAGTGTCAGCAAACAGACCATTTTGCACCAGCTGACCTAGCTACATGTTTTAAATTCATATTCTCATCATTATTTCTCATGGGTAAATGAATTCTATATAGATCAAAGCTGAATCAAGGACTTTTCTTCTTTTTTTTTTTGCCCATCTCAATTAATTAGAGAAAAGTGAACTTCATGTTTTGACCTGTTCATATCTGTATCACTTGCACAAGCTATCTGCAGTACACAATTTGGATGCTTTGTATTGCCACAGTTACACGAGTATTCAGAATATGCCATTTTGACTTTGACCCTCATTTTCATTATGCTACAGCAAAGCGTGTCTGATGCAAAGTTCTGACCCTCAGATGAAATTTTCCCATTTTGCACCACCACATACTGAAGGATTCTACTAATCAAACTTTTCTTCTCCGATCAAACAAAATTTGTGTCCAGAGCCCAAGAGGTACACCCAGCATTCTAAATGCTTGACCCATGTCAATTAAATATTAAATTTCAAACTCAGTGAGCTCCTACATAAAATGATGTTCTAACTTTTTTAAAACTATACAAATACATCAGAAAAGAATTATTTTCATTAATTACTCATGACAATGAACAAAGGCTGTAATCATAGAGCTAACAGTTCATATTAAAATACTGTCTGTGGCAGTGGCATAACAAAAACTTCTTATGTGGTACAGAAGGCATATAAAATGATTTAAAGATGGTGTTTAGTGAGGGTGTTTCAGATCTTTTCATGGCACAGCATCACAAGTGGATTATTTATTGCTGAGGCAATTGGGAATAAAGTGCCTTGCACAAGAACACACATTATCCTATCAACACTTATTTGATTGGTCACAAGTCTGGAACTGTATTAGTTGCCTCTTACCACATGCTGAATAGCACCCTGAGTCAGCAGGGGGTATAGATGGGATTCTGGAACATGGGTAAACTGTACAGTAAATTCCAGCAGCAATTGCACTAACATTACCACTTAAGTATGCCCAGCTACACCAATGTATTTTAAGTTTGACTACCTGGCTCATTTACTGATTTTTACATTTGCTGAAACATGCTAATCAATGCAAAGAGACTGCATCTGCATATTTTCATACATTACCATGTAAAACAGAAACAGTACATCTATAACAGATGTGAGCTGAGGTAACAGCTTTCCATGAAAGCTTCTTAAATTGGTTTGTACATCGTTTGAAAGAAGTAATTACAGAGAGAATCAATTTTGCTTTTACATCCAATTTATACAGCTTATCATCTGCTGGCAAAATAAATAGACTGCTTCTCACAGGAGATACCTTGTTACCTATAATAAGCAAATTATCAACAATTCCAGAGCTTTTCAAAAGATTCTACATACGTCCCTGTACAATCTCTTGAATTTTCTTTTTAATTTTAATTTTGTTTATCTCTGATGTTTTTGTTGGGGTTTATTTAGGTGGGGAGGGTTGCTTGCTTTTTGTTACCTGCAGAAATGCACTGGTCTTACAAACTAAAGCTTCTTCTTTTGCTTTTGTTGTTGTAGATATTTTTCAGTAGAGGGTTCCTTAAACAAAAATAAAATTTTCACATGTGTGGCTGTTTGGGCTTAAACCTACAGGTACTGGATTTACAGCTAACCACCTCTAACCTGAGACCAACAAATTAATTGGGGTGGTGAAATTTTTGGTTGCTTTTTTAATAAACAAAATTACAGCTCCCAAATAGCTTTAAAGATATATTTGTGATCTGAGCTATAGAGAAATGAACCTTCTTATATCCATTATATTTGTTGAAAATATATAATTATCTTTGATGTTTAAAAAAAAATCCCTGCTCAAAAGAAATTCCAGGCCCTGCTCCCTCCCTCCCCTTAAATGGGGTTGCTCTCTTATGCTTTGGACTTAGAAAGATGGATATCCATCTTTCTGTATGCTTGTGAAACATGGACGCTCACATCAGATCTACAAAGAAGGATTCAAACCTTCGAAACGAGATGGTACCGCAAGATCTTGGGCATCTCATACATTGACCATGTAACCAATGAAGAAGTCCACAACAGGATCCAACGAGGCATCAGATCCTATGAAGACCTCTTGACCACTGTAAAAAAGCGCAACCTGAATTGGAATGGTCATGTCTCAAGGTCATCTGGGCTGGCAAAAACAATCTTGCAAGGCACAGTGTGAGGGTGCAGAAGAAGAGGCAGACAGAAAAAGAGGTGGGAAAACAGCATTAAGGAGTGGACAGGCATGGGATTTGGAGATTCCCAAAGGACAGTAGAGAACAGGGAAAGATGGAGAGAATTGGTTGTAAAGTCAACTGTGGTACCCCAATGACCTCTTAGGTTAAGGGGTTGATGATGATGATGATGTTGATGATGATGCTTTGGACTACTTGGCCATGGAAACCATTAAAAGAAGACATTTTGTACTTTTATTGTGGCCACAGATACTAGACAGTATGAATATTTAATACTTGGGAGGGGAGTTACAGTATGAAACTTGCCTTTTTATATACCTGTGTAATTTTCTAAGGAATGAGTTGCTTCACTCAGGATACTATAAGGGGAACATTAATAATTTTCCCATCAATAATAAGGGGTGATGTTTTTTCCTTGAAAAGAAAAAAATAGGATGTAAACATGATGTAAGAAGCAACAGAAAGACAATTTAATCATACACATCACATTAATGACACTTAATACAAAAAACTTTTCTGATCTTTTAGAGGTCTAATTAGTTATAAATCTGCATCCTAGCTTCAGGCAAATAAATTCTATTGTACTTAATAAATTATTTTTATTACCTGCATTAAAATACACTTAATAAATTTTAATTACACTCCTGGAAAAAAACCCAACAAATGTCCCATTTTTTGTTGTTGCTTGAAGATGCAAAAAAAACCTGTCCCATTCTGATCTGAATTTATCCAGTATCAAACTACATAATGTCTTCCCATTCTGATCTGAATCTATCCAGTATCAAACTACATAACGTCTTAAGTGATTCTGAATTTGTACTATTCTATTTTACAACAACATAGTTCAAAAATTATACATTATGAGACCAGTATGGAAGTTAAGTTTTACTGCAAAGGCCCTGTTGATGTGCAGTGCAAGTTCCATAGATCAGGCTACCAGAGTGTCAAACCAATGTAATTTACATCTTACCGATTTGTGAGCAGGGTCAGTCATGGCAACAGCATGCCCCATTTGTCTGACCTGCTTGTTCTACTAGTCTGACAAGTGGGTCTTTACATTTCACTTACCTTTTAATTCAAAGTTTCATGCAAAAACTGAGCAAACACTTTCTAGAGAAATAGAAAATTTTCATGTTTTTTCTCCTGTGGAAACTATTCTGGGAGAGAATGGTTTCGACTATAATGTAAAGTTAGTCCATTAGGTAAAATCAACACATACTGCATAGCATGAAATTATGTCTCGTCATTTACATATAGAGGATATTTGCTTGAAATGAGTGAATAATGGATATATTTTTTCAAATGGGAGAAAAATTTGTATTTTCACAAGTGACAAAGCCAAAAGGAAAAATACCTGATATTTCCATCCACAAGATGAAATACTGGGTTATTCACTTGCAGCTACCAAATTTTCTTTTTATATTGTGCTTTAAAGGTGTTGTGTTGGCTAGCAATACATATACCATAACAGACTGAAGTAACAGACTTCTTACTGTATCCAGTGTGATCATGTCAGTTGTTTACCATTTATGTTCTGCAGTGTTTTGTGTATATTCACACAGAAAAAATTAGTAACAGCATGATTCTCATTCCTAATTCAAGTTAACACAGCACATTAAAATAAAAAGTATATGTACACTGTGGGATTAGAACTTTCTTGTGAGGCAGCCCAGCCATACTTACCACTAGACCGAGTGAACATATAAAACTACTCAAATATCTTGATCATAATATTATTGATATCTATTGACAGAGCATGAAAAAAATATTTTGGTAATTCATGACCAAGCACAAAATGAGATGGATGTGAAATAACGTGGTTATAGCTTCCGCATCTTATTAAATAAAATCGATGTGAAAGAAAATGATATAGTCAACTTACAAGTCTACAGGGCTTTTAAAACTCTTGATCGATTTACAACCTGCTGTCCATGCAGCTCTCTTGCAGGAAAAACGTAATCTCAATAACTGTGTCATACTGAAAAATATAACTAGCCAAAATACTTTTATCATCCTGTTTTGTAAAAAATAACCTTGGATCATCAACCTGTGCCGATTCATCAAATGACTTAAAACCCATCCTAAATGTGGCTAGGACTGACCCCTGAATAAAAATCACATTAGACTGTAATATTAAAATTGGACTGAACAAATATGTATGACACAAGTTATATATGACAGATGTCCATACATACTTTCAGCTTACGCATTACCTGCTTTCCAGGTAATTCTTTTGTTAAATTCTTGAGGTGATTTAAAGTAATTTTGCTCACATCATTACAACAAAACTAAAAATGTGCCCATACTACACTGATGTCCCTGCAAATGTGACACATCTGAAAAGCAAAATGCTTTTTGAAGCAGTAGCCATAACTTTGTAACAATTTAACATCAAGAGACTATCAATCTGACCCAGTTTTTCATGATGAAAAACCCTCATATCAAATAGTTTCAATCCATTAAGTCTTGCAAAGTTATTTAGTTGCAAGTCAAACAAGGGCCATAATTCCACATCAATATTTACATAAATCAAAGAAATCAATCTTAACCTAGCTCTTCTTAGTGTAAAGCCCCATACCATGTTTGGTTTAAATTCATGAAATCTTTCAAATGTTACTGAGCAGAATTGGAAAGACAAAGATTCAAGTAAATCTGGGCCCATAATTACAAAACATTTTGCTTAAAAATTTTCAAAACTTTACTTGACCTAGGTCTTCTTAATATACAGCCCTATACCAAATTTACTGTGTGATAAGGCAATTCAGGATGTGATGGAATGGAATAGGACATGATGTGATGTTACATAACATGGCTTGACAGATGAACTTGGGTAACATTAAATGCCCCCTACATACATCAGGCAGCGAAAAAAAAAAAAAGATTTTATATCTTTAATGTATAACTATTAAGAAAATGTCAAGCACATTTAAAACTACCAAGGGGGCAACATTGGGGATACGAACTGAGAGATAAATTCAAAAATGTATTACCTCAATTTCAGAAGTATAAAAAGACCCTTAAGTTGTATTATCAGCAAATAGTACCTGATAATGTTGAGCCACTGGCTCTAAATTCCTCATAATTGCATTCATAAATGACAAATTACATGCCATATGTGACCAATTTACTTCAACATATAACAATAATTTTTTGTAGTATTAATCTTGTTTACATTATTCATTTAGATCTGCAGTTAGATCTTTCAGAAACAGCATGGGTGACCAAGATGATAGACAGAAATTAAACAGCTGGAAATTTAACATAAAAATATTAAATAGGTGACCTTAAGCTTTCTTTCCTTGTCTGTCATTTGAACAAATGTTTTATGACATGTAAGTGGAGATGAATCATCAAATCACCATCTTGAAGAAAATTAAAGCTCTATTAAGTTTGCCAACTGTAATAATTAACATTCCATCTTGTACACCTGTGCATGTATATCTAGAATCTAAGGAAATGTCACCCCAATTTAGGGTGAAATTTGACACCCAACCCAGGACTAAGAAACCCTTGCCAGACACGAGACAAAACATATTTCCTGGCAAAATAGTGTAAATTTTAATATGCTTGATCTGACAGCAGTCAATTCTTGATGATAATTACGGGTTTTAAAACTGTTGTGCCTATCATAAAAAAAACTTTGGTACAAATGTTATATAAGTTAGTCTCCATACTCTTGGGAATGTTTCTGAGCATTATTTGAGCCAAAATCACCACAATCTGACAAAATACTTTCAGTAAATGTACATCACTGAAATTTGGTGCCATAGTACATTGTTAGAGGAACCAAAGATTGGAAACTGCCAATAAATTATACAATATTCTATTTGAAATTACACAATGTCGACATTTCCAGAATGTGAGCTTAAGATGAAGTTGTGAGAATACACTGTACAGGGTCAAAATAATGTGTGGTTCATCCTAAATTATCTTGTGCAGAAAAGTAACAAGATTCTGCAAGAATTTGCCAAAGTTTCCAAATATAGTATCAAAAGTTGGCAAAGCTAGCCATCATTCTGTGCAAGTATTTTTCTTTGATGAGACATTAGCAACTTCAAAGAGAAGGAGTCCAAACAAAAACGTCTGTGAAAAACATGGTGTTTAATGCAACTTCAAGATAGAGGGCACTGAATGTTTTGTACCAAGTTGTCACTGTATTGTAATTTAATGTAAATATGGTATGTGTCCAGTTGTCCAATTTGTAATTTATGTTTACAGAATCGTCCTCTTTGTAATTATGCTTACAACATTACCCACTATGTTTGAGTTTCATTGAACAATCTTTACTCACTTAACTTACTGTGGCGCATGTGAATTGTAAACATTGATTCCAGACCATATACACCACTATGGCGCTTATACTTTTTACCTCTGCAGTGATATCAGTTTCTAAAACATCACATGCAGTGATATCAGTTTCTAAAAACAGCCTGCAGCCCACTTTTGGACAAGGTGAACCAGCGTACTGGTCATCAGTGATCTTTTCCGTGTTATTGTTCTTACTGAAAACTATGTACCAGGCACTAAATTTGTTATAAGAATAAAAATGTTCATTCCAATATTTAGTTACAGTGGTAGTTAAGCCTGTAGACTGTATAAATCTTATAATCAGATTTAATGAATCTTTCTAGAACAGTATAATACACAGATTGTTTACATTTTATCACCATTATTTATACCCTGAATATTTTGAGATGAAAATTCCAAGGGAACTGCCCCTAATTAAATAATCTTGATGTAGTATTCTAAGATGCAACTGATGTTGTAACATATATATAGAGGGATGTATGTATATAGAACAAGACTATTTCTTATATTTTGCTTAGTTCATAAAATTACACTCTGCTGATCTGATGTGATGTTATGCATGCAGAATCTAGAAAATTGGCATATATATTCCATATATTTCAATAAGAAATGTATCAATGTTTGCTTTTTGTTTTGGGTTTTATTTTGTATTACACATTAGTGACTTTAATACCTTTTTCTGATTCCGATGTGTAAATCGGTAACAAAGTTAAGAAAAGAGGAGAGAAAATTTATGTTTATTTCAATGTCAGTTTTACAAATAAATCATAATTTTGAATGACAAGTTAGAACATATAGAAATACATTATGTTTATTAGAGTTATCATGTTGAAAAGAGCAGCTCTGGATGATTATATTTATACTATGTGCATAATATATTTCCTATATTTCCTTTTGTCACGAAGTATAATTGCATGCATGTACTGACAGGAACAGAAATGCAAAAACTACTGTCCCTAATGATGACACCAACCTTAAAATGATACACACTTTACATACACAAAAACTAACTGAAAGGGAAACAAAATAGATATAAATAAATATTATTTGTTTCAATACATACAAGAGTTTTAGTCAATGTAGATATGAAAACAGTACAAAAGGATGACAAAGAAATAAAATGTATAAAATTATTACTGTACACACTCGTATATTTCAGGTGATTATATCAAAACATTAAATTGTGGGGGAAGTGCAAATAAAAACTTTATTTTTGCATATATACTGTGAATTACTACATGTTACTAAACGTCTCTCTGTGCTTTGTCCAAAAATAATATGGCGGCAGCTGGGCATGGTGACATCATGGTCTCTTTTTAGCACAAGGTTGATTTCCATACAAACGCCTTTCAAGTAGAGTTTCAGCTGACCCTAGATGCTAGGTGAACAAATGTCAGGGCTATAACCAGTATTTGAAAGCTGGCCTGCTGAAAGCCATGTTTAACCCAATTCAGCATCATGTGGACAAATAGGTCAGTAGGACATTTATTCATATCAATTATGTGGATAACCTCATACTTTTGATGTCTACAAGATAATCACAGACATATTATACTGTATAATTGTTATATATACAATTTCATACCTATTATGTTTGCAAGATAACCTTGTACTTATGTGTACAAGGTAATTTCACAATTATTAAGTGTAGAAGATAATCTTGTATTCTTGTATTCTTGACAAGGCAACAACCAGCCATTCTGTTAAAAAAACTGATAAATTAAGCAACGGCAAGTAGAAAACTTCTAAATACTTTATTTAAAATATTTGCCTTTTGTCTCTTTCATGGCCCTAACCTTGCGAAACAAATAATAATTAGTACGACGTTTGATGTCAAGAGCTTTAGCTACAACCTAGCACAAAAGTTATAATTATCTGACCAAGTAACAGTATTTCTATTTGTAATGGTGCAAATTTCTGTCGATCTATGAAGAGCACATTAATTTGGGCAGGTGAACGATTAATTAGATTTATGGGAACCAGTGCACGTCTAAATCACCATACTGCACAGATTTGTAATGTCTGTGTCATGCAAGAGAATGATTCTTAATTACACATTCGTTTATTTAACCGTCAGACAGACTGATCTTGTATCGGAATTGTCAGAGTTTGAAATTTTCCAGAATTAGTTATTTGGGAATCTAGAGGTCACGCAGACTATAAATTTGGCACCAAGTTATTAAAGGCAGGAAAGATATTTAATCCAGATTGGTTACGCTAGATAAGGGGTGTGATTCCCACATGAAATCCTTGGTTTTAATATGTCCCATCGCAAAAGTTTAGTCAGTCTACACTTTTCTGCAAAAGAAAACAAAGGTAGAAGACTCCGTGTCTGAATTTAGAAGAAATTCACTTGTAAATAATTATCCAAGGGATCGGATGTCTGGAAAGTCGACGGACAAATTTTGGCGGTAGAAGCGAGCGAAGCTTGAAAACACAAGGTATTTTGCGCCAGCCTCATGTAATTCGTTGATATCAATATAACAATTTGTTTGATTTATTTGCTTATATTTGCATGAATTTATTTGTTTAATTGGTAGATCAATTTTCTTGATATGAATACAACTGTGTGAGTTCATCTATATGAATCCATACAATGATATTCTTTATATAAGTTTGACAAATTGCTTGAATGTATCGTCTTGATTGTTATAGGAAAATATGTATCTAAGAATTTCATGCCTTACCTTAGTTGATATGAGTTAAGGGAATCCATATGAATTCACCGACCTTAGATGGTTTCACGTATGATAAAGTCTTGAGTGCATATTGACTGAAATTAACGTTGTTAAACCATGAAGAGAGATTTCATATATGCTAGAGACTTGAATGTGTGTATTTGCTAGAAATAACTTAGTTAAGCCATGTAATGAGTTTCATTCATTCGTGTAATTGAGACGAGACCGAAACTGATGTCTAGGGGGATGTCAATGTGAGTAAGGATGAAATAGCCATTAGGAAGTACATTAATCTTATGAAACTAGGTTTGTTTATAGTCTGCCATGTTTAGCTTGACCAGATAGCCTTTGGTATCTGTTTGAATTCCGATAGAACTATATCTGACTTAACAAGGGGGGGGGAGTAATGATCTATTCCCAGTAGGATATCTGACAGAAGATTTAGGTTGCTTCTTTGTTTATTTTTTCGAAGGGGAAATAGCTCTACGGGACAGATCCATGTATCGACCTATCGAAGTATCTACATATCACGTACTTACATATCCACCTACCCACACAAAGTTCAAGGGCCGAAAGAGGTGAGACAATAGAGAGTTTGGAGAAGGGAAAAGTGGAAAGGACCAAGATGAACAGTCCCAGAAAAATTGGAGAACAGTTCACTCGATTCTATGATGAACTAATTCTATCATTTAAAACAGATTGGCAATTTATATAAGTATATTTGTGTTCTGAAATTCGGTGAATGATTTGCTTAAAAAAGAAGTGTATCTTTCTAATGTAATGCATTGTCACGGTTATTTATGTAATTGTTTAAAATTGTTATTTTTCATTTACCGGGACTCATGTCATTCTGTTTTATATATCTGTTCAGATCTCTATCTATCCCACCTATAAGTTTCACACTTTTTATTGATATTTACTCAATCCGGGCAATAACACCAAAAACGATCACCCTCTAGATAACGATAACCAAAATTCCACTACATCCACCCCAACAAAGTGGGGCAATATGTGGCATAATTTATCCAACCAAATAACAGTACCTGTATTTAAACAGGTTTTTCACCTGTAAAATTTAAATCACCAGACATCTAGAATATGTGACAAAAGCAATGCTCAAGCCAAAGATGGAAGCCAAGACAAATATCCACATTTTTTTGTGTGGACAGCTTTTCCATTATATAGTTTCATAAGACTGTATAATCATTTTATGCTTTCAATCATACACAACAGTTGTTAGCAATGTACATCTATATACATGTACTTATTTATAATTGGAAAAATGAAACCAAGGATAAAAATTAGGTACTGTAAAACGTAATATTTGAATCTTACGTAAATTCAAACATGGGCCATTTTTTTAAAATTAATTTTATTTTTCCAACAGAAATTTAAACTTCCAGTATTTCTCAAAATTGATATTGATCCAATTTTCTTGATTTTTCTTCTGTTAGGTTAAAACCAGCATATCACATGTGGCTCCATCAGAAAAGACGTATGATGAAAATATTATTTGTTGCATCTTCTTGCATAAAAATGTATGCACAGCAATGTTTGACAAGGTGTGTGAATGTGGCCATATCCATGTATCAACATCACATTTCATGCAGCATTGATGCCCTGTTGTGTTGTTATACTTAACCTTTTTCTTGGGTACACCTGAAATAATTGAATCTGCATCCCATGTGTATTGATTATGGTGGTCAGGGTTGACGAGGTACCAGCTAAAAAGCTGACCATGGAAGTTGACCATGACGGCTGTGGTGCTGGCCATAGCGGCTGTGAAGCTGATGATGGAGCTGGCAACGGAGCTGTTTGGATGGCGGCCGTACAGCTGATTGAAGTGTCTTATGGGTCAAGTAGCAGATGATCGGGCGTTGCAGACCAAAGTGGTGGGTGCTAATTGCTTGTCTGACCTAGGAATCAATGGTGGTCAGTGACTACTTATAACCTTTGCTTGATTGGCCAGTGTGACTGGTAGAAAAGTGTGATATTGAAGGAGTGTTTGTGTTGCTCCATACATGCAATCTTTTCGCCGTGGGCTAATTTCAGGGGCTTGTTATACCCAGTGTTTAGGAAGTGAAGAGATATCTTGTGATATCTGCCTTATTATCATTTTACTATTTGAGTAAAATATCAGTTCACTATTCTGAGTGAATACTTCATTTGTTTTACTATTTGAGTAAAATATCAATTCACTATTTTGAGTGAATACTTCATTTGTTTTGCAGTTGTGTAAAACTCATTCTTTTCATTTTGTGATATACCATGAATCGTACTTTCTTTTTGTCCTTGTGCCATATAAGATCATATATTTGTATTTGTATTTGTTGCATTAGTAGGTTCATGCGAAATTATGTTAATTCGTCCAATATTTGGACCCATACACGCACATATCAATCATATTTCATTTCTTATTTAAATCATACATCATTAAATATTGTATTTGTATTACCATCAACAGTGTTTTGTTGTTAATCCGAAATACCAATTCGGTTATCTTGTTACAGTAATCATGTTCATTAAACACTGAAAAGTACACAGCAAACCTTTCATCCCAAATGGCATCACTTTATATTGATAAAATCCATCTGGAGTTATGAATGCTGAAATTTCATTTGCCCTTTCCATCAGCGGTATTTGCCAGAATCCTTTCAAAATGTCAAATTTTTGGTGACATTTTTACATTTACAATTTTGTCAATGCAGTCATCAATTCTAGGCATCAATTCTAGGCAATGGAAATGAATCTGTTTTGGTCACACTATTCACTTTTCTATAGTCAGTGCACATGCCAAAAGTATTATCTGGTTTCAGTACAAGAATGCATGGTAAACTCAGTTTACCACTGCAGTCAGTTTTACTCAGTTGAGTTCTATGAAATCATTCTGCTGGCAATAATGAATTTCTTTTATCAAACATTCCTGCTTGAGAGGGTTCATCCAGTATGGATGCTGTTTCACAGGTGTGGAATCTACAATTTCAACATCATGGTAGATTTTATTTGTTCATGTAGGAACATCTTGAAACAAGTGATCATATTCAAGTAATAGCTGTTTTAGTTCATTATTTTCTTGTTGCTGCAGATGTGAAAGTTTCTGGTCCAGATTATTCATATTTTATGAATTCCAAAGATTGGTAACACTAAAGTCACTAAAGTGGGCAAGTGAGCCAGAACTCTATCACCAGGCTGAAAACTCCTTTCCTTTGTATTTTTGTCATACCTTAATTTCATTTTTGACTGAGTAGAGTGCTGATTAGATCTTGCAACTTCACCAACCTATGACAACTTATATTTAAAATTACAAACATAATCGAGAAGATTAATTTCTGTATCTTCATTTGAAAGAAGTTTCTCTTTTAACAACTTCAATGGTCCATGCACAGTATATCTGAAAACTAGTTCAAAGGGACTAAATTCTAAAGATTCCTAAACTGATTCCCTAACAGCAAACAACAGTAAATGAACACCTTCATCCCAATCTTTTCCAGTATCCAAATAATGACTAAATCATATTTTTCAAAGTATGATGAAATCTTTCTAAGGCCCCTTGGCTTTAAGGCTGATAGGCAGAAGATATGAACTGCTGGATGCCCAATTCATGCATAACTTGCTGGAAAATTCCAAACATAAAATTTGACCCTTGATCAGATTAGACAGATTTGGGCAGGCCAAATTGAGTATTAAAAAAAAGCCTTATTAAAGCATTTACTATTGTTTGAGTTTTAATATTCCTCAAAGGAACTGCCTCTGGGAATCTTGTAGACACACATTACGGTCAACAAGTATTGGTTGCCTGACTTGGTCTTAGGTAAGGAACCAACACAGTCTACTTATTATTCTGTTAAATGGTTCATCAAATGCAGGATGAGGTTACAGATGAGCCATAGATATCTTCTGAATGGGTTTTCCTACCATTTGACAAGTGAAATAAGATTTGCAGTATTGACAAACATCACTTTGAATTTTTGGCCCATAGTAATGATTCAAGATCTTGTGATAAGTCTTACTGATCCCTAAATGACCACCCAAAGGAGTTTCATGGGCTCAACTAAGAATTTCCTGTCTATGCAACTTTGAAATGACAATCTGATAGATCGCTGACCATTTATCACCAGCTGGTACCTCAGAGGTCTCCAACGTCTCATAAGGACCCGATTTTTAACAAAATAAGAACAGGTACTTCTGTGACTTCAGTTTTGTTAATAGCCCTCTGAAACTAACAAGACTTCAGGATCTTTTTCCTGTTCGATGACAACTGATTGGCCTTTTTCTTACCCGAAGTGCATGCCATCCACAAAATTTGGTAACTTTAAATGGTGGAGACCTTGTACTGTTGTGGAAACCATGTCTTCTTTCAGTCAGTGACTCTTCCCTTTGACCACTTAACTCCCAAATAGGCTTCTTTCTTACTCGAAGTTCAAACCATCCACACAGTTTGGTAACTGTTCATTATTGAGAAGTTATGTTATGGTACAGAAAACATTTTTCTTCCTGGAGTCATATTTACATCACTCTATGGCCCCAAAATCAAACAGGTTCTGCTTTAATCCAAGTGCAAGGCATCCCTTTAATCCAAGTGCAAGGCATCCACGAAGTATGGTAGCTGTAGATGGTGGACAAATTAAGTTACTGTATGGTAATGAAGATGGTAATAGATGGACAACAACATACCATAATACACACCACCTAACAGCAGTAAATTATGAAGATGGGTCTATTATCGGACAAGAAAATCAGTTTTCCTTGAAATGCCAGAACAAGGCTTGCCCAAAATCAGCATTATACAAGGCAATGTATCATGTCATTGTGATAATGGCACAATGTCATATAGGCATGGACAGTTTCACTGGATGAATGTTAGAGGCCTCCTAAACTGAGCATGGTTTGCATTAAGTACATGTCAAAAAAAAATCTGAGACAGGAAGAAATGTATGTGCAGTCTACGAAGTTTTACTGAAATGCTTTCTGTCTGTAACAGAGATTAAAAGATTTTACCAGACTTTCATTTGGCGGGTATCTCAGAGCAACTCAATAGTCTGGTTGAAAAAGACTACCTTCATTTAACAAGCCAAAATTTTAGGTCACTACAGTTTCAGCTTTAAGGAATTTCCTACGTACATGCAAGTAATAGTCAGTAAATGAGACAAGCATATGACAGAGCAGTTGTTAGACATTAAAATTTTCACTAAACTTTGACACAAGGCAGGCATCGGATGTATACATGGCTCAAAATTTTTTTTTTAAGTTTGATTTCAAGATCAATTGCCATAATCAAGTGCTTTACTAAGTGACCTTTTGTAATTGGGCAAGGAAATGCTTTCACTGATTAACAAGCCATTAAAATAATTTTACTAACTATATTTGGCCAGTTTGTACAATGACTGACACGCAATGTGTGGTATTCACTGGTAATATCTCTGCTCTTAAATGCAGTTTTAAAGAATACAACCAAATGCCATTGTCATAACCCATGATCACTGCCTCTATACAATGAACATACAAAACTGTAAGTTTTATCTTATCATTAAAGTTATGTATTACACACACATTTATTGAAACATACTTTAAGGGGTCTTAAAGAAACTGTTCTCATCAAACTGTTTCTCTTAAAATAGAAAACCCCCCTCACAGAAAAAAAACAGGTGGAATGGAGTTCACAGGGGAATTAATATCTAATTATTCAAAATGCAAACAGCAATAGAATAGAGACCATAATTAGGAAGGGGGGAACCTTGGACTTTGGGGTGTTAAAAAAATCTGTCTCTGAAATGGTTTGGGGAAAAAGAACTAATTATATCCATTATATATGTTGAAACAAAATTATTTATCTCAAGGCAAAAGAAAAAAAAAATCCTGGTGCAAAAGAAAATCTTAAGCAATCCCATCCCCACTATACAATCAATCCCTAAGACTCTTCTGCTTCAAGCTTCAGTTTCAAAGGAATTTAGAACTCCAGGTGAAAACTGAATAAATTATTCACAATATAAAAGCAATAAAGAAAATGTTGACATGACCATAAGAGGTCTATATAAGATCTTGTCTGTAAATTAAGTCTGTTTTCAAAGTCAATCTGTGGTGTCCTGGTATATATCAAATCTCATTCACAACAAAACATTCTCATCCGTGATTTATTGCCAGCTGATTAAGAATAAAAAGGGTATGGATTTGGACATCTACCGGTATTCTAAGGGTATTGTATTACATAGGAGTAGGAGACCTCTTGTATACAGGCAAAGAAGACAGCCTATCTACTGTTTAATTTTATGACATACGGGTAGAGGACATCTTGTACACAGGCAAACACACAGCTAATCTACTGTTTAAAAAGTGAATCATCAAGGTAAACATTAAATGAAGTGATTCATGCCCCACTAGAGCCTTTAACAATTGAGTCAAGAGTCACCTGCACTGGCCATGTCAAGATTTACCTCAACAATATTAACAGCTTGAATCGAAAAACAAACTTCATTACGCATACAAGAACTACATGTAACATTGTCAAGTCAACCATTAGAAAATATAAAATATTTGGTGAGTTTGGTTGAATTTTTAGAGGGGTGTTTTGTCCTTAAATGAAATAAATAATTAAAAGAAAGTTATAATAAATAATGTGCAAGCAGGTACATTTTATTTGTGCAGGAAAACAGCTATGCCTATGTCTAAAAAAAAAATGTTTCACTGTTTGTGTACAAACTGTATTCTTCCCTTGTTGAGTCAATACTTTAATGCAAAGCAAAGCTTCCATGTATTCCTTGGGGTAGAGAACAAAATAATGAAGACTTCAGATTTCCCATTTTGGGGAACAACCTGATGTCAATCAAGCAAGCATCAACAAAAGATAATTACAGGTAATGTACATTCTCTTAAAGCACATGAACAGTATTATATTACTACTAATGTCAGAGTAAAAGCATTTAGCATCTCAATCCAAATCCAAAGGATCACTAGGAAATTGGACTACAAGCATACAATATAGGACCACCCAAGAAAGTGAAAGAATAATGGCATTTATAGGGGCTGCATTATTAGATAATCAAATGCTAGGTTTTCACCTTGAGAACGTTTATTTCTTTGGCTAAAATGAAAAATGCTTTGATGAAATTTAATAATCAATTTACAATTAAGCAATTGTTAAATGCAAGGTGCTCCAGTTACAGCAATATTATTCAGAAGTAAGAAGACCAGATAAATTGTGGTCTTTGTGTAGACATAATCATTAACAAAATGCTTCACTGCTGGTAGAAGCAATCCTGTACATTTAGGCCAATTCTTCCAATGCCCAAACTGCAAGGAAGCAATGGTGATGATGCAAGGAAGTGATGTACCAAACATTTCCTTTCTTAACTGCAACAGTGATGAAGCAACAGAATAGCTGTGACTGATGCTGATGACCCTATAAAGCACCGTGCTAAACATCTCTCCACTGCTTCATCACATCCCTCCATTTCTATCCCTCCAAAGAGTCATCACCATCACTCCATCACATACAGTTTCACTGCATTTTGGGTAACAGTCAATAAAATGAAACAGGATTCCATACTGGCATGATAATTACTCAAAGAATAAAACAATATTTGACTAACCATGTCAAAATATGGTGCCTGATCAACATATCTGGAATTTCACGAATGAAAGATGCGATGACAGAACTTACATTTGAAACCAGAATCCCCACCTGTAATAGTTGGTACTGAATTTACAAAGTTAAAGGTCAGAGCCCAAACAGCAGCAATCGACACATCACAAATCATCCAATGTCCCCAAGATGTCATTAACTGTCTCAAATTCAAATGGACTGCTAAACTAATCCATATGTGGACAATGGGTTATTCCTTTGGCCGAATGCACCTAAAATAAGTTTACTATCTTTCACGCAGCTTATTAAAACCAATTCCTAAAAGAATATGCTAAGCTTATTAAAAATCATGGTCATTTTTGCTCAGGTGATTGATCTACAATGTTTTGTGTCATGTTACTCTCAGCCTGATCCAAGTTTTACACTGCCAGACACAGAAAAAGGAGCCTGCTGGGATTACATATAGATATTTTTCCAGAGAATGCATATGACACCCTGCATATTTTTCATTTACCAGTAATATTATGGGCAAAAAGACAATTCTTTAATGATTTTCTTTAAAAATTTATTTAATTTACCAAAAAAGAAAATTGTCTGTTCAAACTGCACTTGGTTATTTCTTGTTACATTTCAGGAAGTTGTGCTCTTCAGAAATGGAGTCGCCTGTAGCAGCAATAAAACCTTCAAAATACATTACACTGGTGGTCAGCAGTGACATTCTGCAGACAAAAGACTCGACAGTTTTGACTGCCAAACTGGTTATATCAGAAGATATTTTTCACATCTGCAAAAACCTCAAGAAACCAAAAGACTCTCAAAACCTACACTTTTTGAGGGTCCCAATGGGTTTTTGGTTTTGAGGGGTTTCACTTTATAAAGAATTCTAGAAGAAAAAAATTTATGAAGAAAGTTTTCAATTCAAAAGTTAAACATGAATAGCACTACAAGAGAAATGGTAACGATGTTAATATATATATATATATATATATATATATATATATATATATATATAAAATCTGTAAAATATACAGTCACAGTTTGTTATATAAACTGCATTTCATCCAAAAGTCAATGATTTTCTTTAGTGATACAGCATCCAAAAAGGTTCTTAATCAAGTTCACATTATTAAAAAAGAAATAAAATCAGCTAAGGGAAAATTTATTGTGGGCTGTGTACATGGCAAAAATGGAACAATGTGGTGGTCCTATTTAATGCACAGCACTACTGATGTGAACTATATCAAGGAACCTCGCATAAGTCTCAGTAAACTTAATAAGTACCACAATATTTATTCCTTATGTCATGTTCATATATCCAGACATATTATCCTGACAAAATCTGTCTCTCCCACTGTATTATGCAAAAGTAGCAAAAATAATGCCCACAAAAATTATGTGAATTCACAGTAGCTATTTCAGACTCTGTGAAACCTATCAATTTATTTCTGATGTCAGATGTCTTACCAGCTAATACCTGGTTCCAACTGTGAGGAATGTGGATGCAAACAACTTTCAAGCAATGAGATGCTGATGCCTGACATGGTGAGATGAAGATCCATATTTGAGTCCCACAAACTACAAAACTTCTTTTGCTTCTGGAATCATTCCAAGAACAGACATGAAAGATATTCATAGTGAAATCTAGTAGATAATAACAAAACAAAAGCACATGGGGTTTGTCCAATGAAAGGTGAAATAAGAAACTGAAGACTAATCCAAGTTGTGTTTTTAAACAAAATGCAGTGAAACTTCAATAATCTTTTGTTTTCTCATTAATTTAATTATAAAAATTATCTGGAAAATCAATCACTGCAGAAAGCTGTAATGATATAAATAAACTGAACATTCTGACAACCTCGATCATAAAAGGTCTTCATAATTAGTGAATAACACAAGTGTTGATCAGAACACTGACTCACTTGTGACAGGCATTATAATTACAGTTTCTGCTTAAACAGGCAGAACAAGTACTTTGGCATGTCAGGGACTCAGTTTATGCATATAGTAATACTATACAGGTACACACCACTATACATCAATTTGCTCGAGTTTGTTTTTATTTTAGTTAATAAGATCTGAAGTGGGAATATTTTTTATGAATAAATATCTGATAATGGCAGAGTCTGAAAAAAAAAATCAATGATTCGAAGAACAAGTGACAGTGATACTGAACTGAACAGCTAAATAATATTTCAAAATCCACCAAATGATGTCTGACAAAAAACCCAGTCACCGAGAACAGAATATATAACATCTGCAGCTACCTGCTCATTAGTAATGATACTATACAAAAGACTTGTGTAACAATTATATCAGATCTTTGATGAATGATAACAGGGTGACAAGGTTCAAACAAAGGTTTTCCAAAGGATCTCTCCTATAATATGACTGCAAACCTCACTGTGCCAGGATGTTACAAATACACTCCTAGTGTGAAACTCTTCTGGATGTACCATTGCAAAGTAATTTTAATGATCCTTTTTTATACTGGACACAGTCACTGTTAGAAATGAACTTTACAGTGACACCAGTATACATGTATGTATCCATGGAAGCACAAAGCCACTTTTAGTGACACCAGTATATAGACCCATGGGACTACAAAACCACTTTACAGTGACACCATTATATGCATCCATTGAACCACAAAGCCACTTTACAGCAACACCAGTATATGGATCCATGGAACCACAAAGCCAGTAAAAAAGTAAATTCAAGTTTATAGCTTCTCAGTAGGATAAGACACTTTCTCCCTGAAAGGCACAGAAAACTATTTTATAACAGTTACATACAACCCTATTTAGACTACTGTAATACAGTATGGGGTAATTCAAATGATAAAAACTTAGCAAAGCTGGCACATCTTCAAAAAAGAGCATTTGGGCTAATATCAATACAGAAAGAAAGCAAGGAAAATTTAGCTGGTAAGTTAAAAATATTACCTATTAAAGACCGAATCTGTTTGAGAAAAGCCAAATTAATGTACAGGATATCCAATAATAGTGCTCCTGAATATTTACAATCACTATTCCTGTATAGGCTACCTGGTAATACTCCCCACCTGCAATCCATGTCTACCAAACAGTATAAAATTCCCAAACCAAATAAGGAATTATTTTTAAAAAAGTTTCCAATACTCTTGAACTTTGCTCTGGAATAGTATTCCAGTTGAGATTAGAAATGCCCACTCTATTTCCTTCTTCCAAACCCAGTATATCTAGTGGCTTCAGAGATGCAGTTAAAATAAATAAATTCCTTTGTATGAGGGCATCAAGGTAGATTAGCTCTTAGCTAATAGTGTTACCCTCTTTAAATAAAGTTTTTGTTATTATTATTAATTATTATTATTATTTTACAGTGATACCAGCATATGGATCCATGGAACCACAGCCACTTTAAAGTGACACCAGTATAAAGACCCATGGAATCACAAAGCCAAACTTCAGTCCTTCCTGAATGGGTGTACTTTATACAGAGTTCTATTAAATTTAAAAAAGGTGTTCATATTAGATTTTTTATTGGCAGTTGTCCTTTAAATGAATGAGTTAGCTATGAAAGATTATACTTTAAATACTTTGATTATTAACTGGCAATTCATACATAAACAGGTCTATTCTGACATGCTTAGCTGCTGAATTTGTACTCATTGCTCACAAACTGCACCAAAAATCAACCATGCAAGAATTGCACACATCACATTTGCAAGCCCCACATGTGTTTCTTTGTTTCATCCCTCTTATATTTTAAAAATCAAACCCTTGTTTAAATAGAATGGAGATTTCCCCCTATATTTTCAGCTATGGAAATAGACCCTGACATTTAGCCTCATAACCTAATTTTTGTACAAGCTGTAAATCTTAATTCTATCTTTACAAATACCCTTTTCTCTATTCCAACAGACAGGCAGAGAACCTATTTGATGCGATACAGTGTAGGCAGGGTAAATCTGATATTGAATAAGCACTTACTTCATGAGAAAGGCAACACAAATGATGCATATCATACCTGAATTTTTCCTGCTCTATGGATTACACTGATTATTTAACAAGAAAGGAAATGAAAAGTCATCCTATTAACCAGATCTATCTTGTGCATGCATCTTCATAAGATATCCAAATTTTAATACCTTCATGACTGATGAATTTACGTCAACAAACCAGTTCAAAATTTTCAAATTTATTCACAAGGATTTTCCAGCTCAGTGGTTCAGAAGAGACATAGTTAAGTTTCAAAGATCGATGCCAATGCTGCCTCACAATCCCATCCAGGTTCAGCTACATTGCATAAAATGCATCAGCTGGACTCCTTGAATAGACAGCATGAATCAGACTACTAACCTGTAAATCATGTGATCTTTCTGGGGGTTTTGTTGATCTTTCAATCGTTTTATACTGACTGTCAAGGAGGTTCTAGCATCTTTTATCAAGTGCTTCAAATACTCTAGATTGAAGAATGAGGTGGTATTTGAAGTGCAAAATAAGAAAGAATCTTAAAAAACACTATCTATATGTGTTATGAGCAAAGTACTCCAAGTGGTAATCAAACCAAAAGTTAACTGGTACCAAGTTAGTGTCACAACTATGATAATCTGGTCCTTTTTGATTGTAAAGCTCATTCAGGTAAATCCTTTGACCAATGTAATGTATTGACCTGCATGTCACACCCACACATTACTGCCAGCATATGAATTTAGCACCTGTTCATCAGTCTGATGCTGATGATTTTCTGATCAGAAAAGCTTGAAGCAGCTGATTCTTGTAGCCAGGTCAAAATGTTACAAGCTGAAGACAAGCAAAACTGTAATACTAGTAAATGTTGCAGAGAAACTTGTTCAAAGTGTTGGTCCTTCAGGTCTGAGAGAAATTTAGAGATTATGAGGGATACATGCATGTACAGTGTTAACCAACACATAAGCATAATCCTGGCAATATAAGTTTTTGTATTGCAAAAAAAGGTATAAAAAAGAAAGATAAAGGCAAAATAATTTTAAAATCCTTAAAAACTTTAATTTAAAAAAAAAAAAAAAAACAATACTTTTTTCAATTGCCCAAGACCTACTATGACATCATTTTGGGATGCCCATTAGTAGCCTCTTACAATATGCAAAAAAGTGCATTGGGCCTATTCTACATCCCTGGGCCCCAAAAAAGACAAAGTTGGTGGGAAATGGAAAACTGTTTACTGCAAAAAGCTTTAACCCAGATTTGCTAACCATATTTATCCAATAAGCTCATGCCTGATATTTAAGACATCTAATGCTTTTCAAAACTGTGCTAAATATCAAGTATTATGATAATATGAGCCACATTTTTACAAAACATTGATAAATATTTATCATGTATGATAATAAGGGTCACATAATATGACAAAACTTCGACCAATATTTACTATGTAAAATAATAAGGTATACATTTTTTTTTCACAAGACTGTAGTAAAATATTTATTATGTATTTTAATAAGGTCTGTATTTTGACAAAACTTTAGTAAAAATGCACTATGTAGGATAATGAGCCCATCAATTACTTACTGATAAATTTATCACTCTGACCCTTGGTCTTATCTTGGGGTGATACTGTAACAAACTTGAAATAACAAGTTGAATACAGAGATTTCACCCTCATTTCTCAGCACATTCTTTGTCAGATCTGAGTTTGCCTTGTTTGCTGGTGTGCACCTGCTATACATGAGTGACTATGGTATTCTCAAGCCCTTTAATCTAGACATCAAAAGGTATAGTCAGACTGCTCATTAACCACTACAGGTGTGCAGTATTGCTACCTGTAGATAAACACAAAGCACAGATTTTATGACCCAATTCAGGTGTGTAATGCTTTTACCATACCTAATAACAGATAAGATATTCCACTCAATAAATGACCTACAACACCAACTACAATTCAACCACATAAAACACCTGTAAATGAATCTTTACTTGTCCAGGGTATTTTAGGTCATTAGTATATTTACTAAGCTGAAGCTAAATCTAATCCAAATTCAGTCTCCTGGGTGTAAACAAGCTCAGCCAATTAGATTACCTCATTACATTACCTCATAAATAGGTGCAGATCTTGCTCATGATCAAACATTCCCAACATATCGATGATATAATACCAGTACTAAACAAGTTTTATCAAAATCCGACAAGAGCAGCCAATTAGATGCAAGATCACACCATTAATATGTGTGGATCTTGCATCTAATCATGCTCATCCAACATTTTGCTTATATTAGTCTACTGACAAGTCCAATCAAAATTGGGTCAAAAATACTGTCCCTTAGTAGTAAGAAGCTTAACCTATAGGATGCAAGATCACCTTATTAATATGCATTGATATCGTGCATAATAAAATTCATTTGATATCTTGATGAAATAAGTCTTTAACAAAATTGATAAAAGTCTGATCTGAGTTTGCATTCCTAAAATGTCAACAAGAGCAGCCAATAAGATGTAAGAACACCTCATTATTATGCATGGATCTTGATCATAGATGTATTCATCCAATCTATTTACCAAATTTGATCAAGATAAGAAATACACTCCAGAGTGGTAATGAGAGCAACCAATTACTATTAAATGCAATATCACCGGTAATATGACTATATCTCACTCATTAACAATTTTCACTAGCCTAGGTTCCGTTATGTTACCCCTATCTACACCTTGGCGGATTGATCAGATATTTCAGTGCTTTGTCTTAATGACATCAATTGTATGTCATGAGTTGTCTCCCTTAGTATTTAATGCCAACTAACCAATAGCATGTAACAGTGGTACATCGTATGTGGGCCGAAAATGGTGGAGGCAAATGACTTCAAAATGATTTTGCAAGTTTAACATCAACAGTATGACAATATACCAGAGAGAAGCCATTACAGGAAATGGATGTATTTGTACAAACATGGATCGGCAGTTGAAAATTGCTTATTTATGAGTCCATTTCAGTTGTGAGCTCCCTTTATAGAAACAGTGTTCTAATTTGAACAACCTGGTTTTTATTGGATGTGGTGGCCTGCTGCCGCATCCAATGAAATTCACAGATCCAAAGCACAGAAATATCTGATCGGTCCAACAAGGTGTAGATATGGTTAATACATTGGAACCTTAACTAGTGATGATGACTCATTATCAAACTGATGGGAATTCTTGATGGCATAAGCCATTATTCCATTATTTCTTCTCTTATCAAAATCAGATCAGAAATATGACCTTCACTGTGGTAATAAGCACAAACATTCACATGCAAGATAACCTCATGAATATGCATGCATCTTGCTTATTATCAAACTCCTCTGAGGTCATGACAACATATGCCCATATTCCAAGTCGGATTAAAATCAGATCAGAAATCAGGCCTCCGGAGTGGTAACAAGCAACTCCTGCCTAATCTATAGGCCTGTTCGATAAAGGTTGTTACCGCCCCTGAAAATAGGCTCCTTTGAAGAGCTCTTTAGTGAACTGAAAACAGAAACGGTGAAACTGCATGCACAAATTTACAATCTCTATTTCCGGTGAGCAATACCCCCTTATGAATGCATCAACTTGAGTGCTTAAATTGACATAAAGTGTGATCACGTGTTTGTGTGTTTCACAGACTGAATTTATATTATTATCATTAAAATTCAACCCATCACACATAAATTCTCCTATTTAAAGTATTATTATTATTATTATTATTATTATTGTAAATCCTTCATACACCTATTTATATATATTCATTGTTTTCTTGGTAATCCTTGATATGCAAATAATCAGTTGGGTTTTTTTGTGCAATATATTTTGCTTAGATGAAAAGGAATATGAATTAGATTTGTCTGGAGATGACACATTAAAAAAAAAAGCAAATTATCAGTTCTGTCTGATATGTAATAAGAAGGTGCTTTTAAAAAATATTTAAGTACATGTTTGAATTAGATTATTAATGTTAAAACTGTCTCACTTGTGAATGAATAAATCATCTTATATACTTTTAGATACTTACGTGATTAAAAAAACCAAGACATCATAGTTTTCATGTTTTGTTTTCCGTCAAAATCCAGTCCCTAGATTTACCATAACAAAGGGAATTACCGGAACAAAATTGAAATTACTGAAGAAAGGTCGAGCTAAAAAGTTAGCAGTACTGTCCATGCAGAAGAAATTATATATATATATATATATATATATATATATATATATATATATATATATATGTATATATATATACACACACACACACAGATATATTTAATTGAACAGATGCTTTATACTGAATCACATATTTGTGGTGAACATTGAAATTAAATCATCTTTATATTATTTATTAATATTAAGAACTGTTTGAATAATGTTCGTGATGAGCTTTAGTTTCAATAGATACTCTAATTTCATTATAAGTACTAAATTTAACTTCGTTGCATGTATAACATCAACATCTCATGGCGACAGTTGTAGTCTGATTCAACTTAGCCATTTCAATATTCATTGTGTCCTTTTCTTAACTAAATAACAAACTTTGTGGCTTACTTACTTTTTTATAAAAAAAGGCGTGTAAGCTCTACTGTCACATATGCTCATTTATACAACTGTCCCTCCCACCCACCCAACCTCTCTCTCTCTCTCTCTCTCTCTCTCTTGCACACACATACACTTTTAAGGATTATCTGCCCTTCTCTGTAACCATGCATTAATTAGATTATTATGATTGCATTTCTGGATTGAGTAAATTATAATCAACCGTAAACTCATCACTCTGTGTATGTACTGCTAAATTCTGCCGTTTATCAGACCTTTCAAGTACATCCAAATTATGTCATGACATGAATTGTATTTGAAATAGGAAAAAAGTAATTAGTTCATATAAAAATCATGTTTTTCTCAAAGTTTATTTCACTGTTTATTATTATTACAAAACTACAAGTCATAATTTCCACATATACAGTTATGTTTTCATGGTATGTCCCATAAAGGTTCATTCACAGCTTTATTTGGTGACATTACTACAAAGATTTTCTCGCCGGAAGAGCATTGCATCATGGGTGAATTAGGGGAATTAATAAGTCAAGGGATGTATCAACCATTATCGAACAGGCCTATATAATAGACACACAAGAAAGCACCTAAAGCTCACTAAGTTGGCTAGCCTGCTGAGGTAAAAGTTGTTCAACAAGAAAGCAAATTATTTCAAAGTACACACAGCCTGAAAACATCAGACCTGTATGCTTTACAACTCTCACAAGCAAAGGCATGATATTAATAAGATGGTATGACTTTATTCATGAAAATTAATTTTTTATGTCCAATCACAGATGGACTAAACTGTCAGTCCATACCATTTAAACTTCATACCAAGTACATTCTAAGGTGCAAGAGAATGATAACAATAATAGTAAGAAGAACAACAACAATTATGAAGGATAGCTCAACTAGCATGATAAAACTAATATCCGTTGGAACCCTCTACTACATGCAGAATGTATTATTAAAATTGATATGAATGCAATGTGTCCTCATGCATTCATCTCTCTCTCTCTCTCTCTCTCTCTCTGACAAAAGATTTTGAATTAAACATACCTGTATTGGCATAACTAAAATAAACTGTAAATAGTGATTTAACAACATATATAATTTACTATTTCATTTAGTAACTCTGTTTTAATTGAAGGTATGCAGGCGAGTTTGATTACCTCTGGAATGCCAAAAAAGTGCGCCCCCATTTTGTGTTTAGTATAGGAATTCTTCAATTTCTGGCAAAATTTGTGCATGGAGTTGGTGGGAGTACTGAAAGACTGTTATGAAACATATAATCTATATAATCTGGAACATTGTCATTTAACTTTAAACACTGCCTTTGAACTTAAAAACATATTCTTTCTTAAACACTATCAAATAATTATTACCACCTGTTTCATCCAATATACTCTTGCCAACTCGGGGGAGGGGGGGAGGGGGAAATCTAAAAAATCTCTGTTAAATTTGCCTAAGAACAATTTTCCTAAACAGTACTACAATAATCAAGCTTAGGTTACAGCTTTTAAAAAAAGCATATTCTGTGTTTTACAATATGCAATATTTTAAGAGCCACAACTTTGAATTTATTTTTGATTTTATGTGACAATTCATGGCTTTTGTCAACAAAAACTCCAAGTATTTTGTCATGTGTGACCATGTGAAAGACGACATTATAATTAAGATTTTCATATGTCAATTTTGATCACCTTCGCTTAAAACCTATGAGCAGTACTTCAGTTTTATCTGTATTTATTATCATTCATTTTCTGTACACCAAACAAGAAACTTGTTGAAAGCTGCAGTAGTTTTGATTCAAGCTCCTGCTTTTGATCCTATATTTTAAGATTTTTTTTTTCTCTCTTCCTTTCATTTTATATACCTTACACAGTATTAACATTTTTATCTTTAATCTCTTTCCTTGCTGTACCATATGCCTATGTTTTTTGGGAAGAGTTTTCTGCAGGACTTTATCTTCACATTCTTAGAATTTACCTTTTGATCAGCACTATATAACTGGCATATGCTCTTAAATCCTAAACACACCCACTTTGAATTATGTGCATCAGCAATGCAGTATAATCATTACACAATTCTGCTGAGGATACTGTATTTCTATTTTAAGTTGTAAGCGATTTAGGAACCAACCATTAAATTGGGGGGGGGGGTTGCTTTCAATTTCTGGCTTCCAAATATCTTGAGAAATAAATATTCTTGCTCTGATTTTTAGAAAATTAAGAACTAATAATATCCATTATATTAGTTTTAAAAAAATTTATTTGGGCTAAAAACAAATCCAAGCCATCACCACACACACACACACACACACAAATTAAATGGTCAGTCCATTATCAAATAACAGCAATAACTTAAGTCTCTGCAGCATACTTGCAGGGTGGTACTGAATCAGGATGCACAATTGCAGATTCTTGCTTCTTTTTGTTTTTTTAAAATATACTTAACAAAAATTATGCATTATATTTTCAAGACTCCCTTTTTCTTCATTAAATCCCTCTTTTTTCTCTTAAATGGGGTAGAATATTCCCCCACCCCCAATTTTCAGTTCTAGAATTATGACTCGAACTATCTGAGTTAAGCAACTGCCGTTCTAGATCTAACATTTTTGCCACAGTAAATCATGATAAACAAGATCAAAAGCTTTTCTAAAATCAACTGCTACTACTCCAATTTACCTATCCAAAGCATTTAACCATTGATATAAATGTTGTTTCATATGAATGACTTTGTCTAAACCCAAACTAACTTTCATGTACAAGTTTGTGATTGGTAACATAAATCAAAAACGAATTATGACAAATAAGATCCAAACCAATTGGTCTAGTTTATGAGTCAAATACACTTTAAAATACCTATTACCTAAACAACTGTTCCCAGAGTACAGTTAACTGTACATTATATGCCCACCCTCTGTGCTGTACTGACTAATCCTTCATGTAGGCATTAGTAAGTCATGGCAGACCAGGAAGTATCAAGCCATGGGTTATGCCCTCCACAAATTTGATCAAAGTACAAAATCTACACTAAATTTTATTATGCAAAAATCCCAATTCTTTTCAGTCATGCTGGTCTTGACCTTTGATCTTTTGACCTCCAAAATCAAAATAAAGCAGAATCCATTTCTCATTTTTTCTGCCAGTGACCTTAACCTTTAATATAAAAATCAATAGGCTTTTATATTATTTTACTCCAGTGCTAGACAGTCACAAAGTTTAGTCCAGGTTTTTGATGCTGACATGAAACTATTGTACTGAAACCATTTTTCTTCTTCTAGTCACCTAGTCTTCTGACTTCTAGACCCCAAAAGCAATATGCTCCTTTCTTACCTCAAGTCCAAGCCATCCATGTTTGGTCACTGGTCTGAGATGGTGAAATAATGTTACTGTGTAAAACCCATTTTTCTTCTTTCAGAGAGATGCTGACCTTTCACCCTTATATTGATAGCTTTCTTCCTAACCCAAAATACCAAGTTACATGTACATGTATTTACAAAGTCTGGTAATAGCAGATGATGAAGAACTCAAGTTATTAAGTTATATTTCAAAAACAAAATAGGGAACTGATGAAAGGATTATCTGATGTTATTACATGATATGCTTTACTTACCGCAACTTGAACATAAATGAGACATATATAGACCCTATATGCTGAAACCAAAGTAACACTTACTTGACAATCACCTACAGTATCAATTTGGAACCAACTGGGCCTCTCTCTCTCTCTCTCTCTCTCTCTCTCTCTCTCTCTCACACACACACACACACACACACACACAAACAATTCAAAGTTTTCAGGTAAGAAACCTTGAGTTGAAGAATGAAAGTAACTGAAAATTAACACAGTGGATATTAATGCACATAAAAAGCCAGAAGCTTCATGACTGCAGGAGAATTCTTAAAATTTTATCTGTACAAGTTCTAATGAAACAGTCAGTATACAAAGAAAACTTCTTAAAATTTTAAAAACCTCAGAATCCATGTATAGAAACTTAAGTCCTCCCCAAAGAAAACTTTGTCAACTCAGACAGCCCAGGTAATGTACTAGTATACCTGGTAAGCATAATAAAGATGGTGCTTTGTGTTGAGGTCTAATAATGATAATAATAATAATAATAATACAGTTTTTATTTTATAACGTTGACACAATTTATGAAAAAAGGTATAATGGATTGATGTACACTGGAGTAACTAAATATGGATTCAACACAAAGAGCACTGTGTACACATTCATGATCGAAAACTTTTTCATCAACAAACACATACACAAGTGAACAGAGATATTTTAAATAATATATATACATACACAACTATATCACAAAGTTGGCCATAACTGAATATAGACATTATCTGAATTGCATCCATTTCCAACATCTGTGGTGAAAGGTTGGCACTGATGATGCTCCTTTAACACTTTTAAGTAACAGTTATAAATTAATGGACCAGAGAAAGCCAAACTATTTTGATACAATTTCATTTGGGGCTTAGTCGATGACACAAAGCATAGCATCAATAGACTAGTAACTGAATTGATATTATTTATCCATTTATTGAAGACATTTTTCTTGAACATTATTGATATGCTCTGACCATAAGATATTGTAAGAAACAAAAAATTTAAACACAACAATGAAGACTGGATTAGAAAAATATTTTGTATACTTTTTATAGAAATACAACAACCAGTTCATTGGTAATGTACTGTAGTACATGTGTTTGCTGGATCCATACCACAATATACAGATATACACACAAAAACCACAGATCACTACAAAATCAGGAATGGAAACCACTTGTCTATCTAGACTTAAAGCACAGTCATTTAATTTGCCATACCATCCAAGTTTTAATATACCATCCATTCATAAAAATCCTTTTTTTTTCCTTTAATTTTTTTTTTTGAGAACTTTTTATACTGATTCAGGTGTAACAAATATTTCTATTTAGCAATCAGATCAATATTAGGATTATTATTCCTAAATCTATAATTAATTACTGTGTCTGCCCTGGTTATGACATCATTACAAGTGTATGTATATTGTATGGATACTTTATGACAATATATAAATTATTAGGTAACCAATAGCAGGGTGTGATATTTGACCCCAAGCCTAATGAGAGTCATGATTAGTCAAAGTGGACACTGGACCATTCTCCAACATTTGTTCTTCTGTCAGCTAACATAAATATTGCACTGTGACGTCTATGTAACAAGGCAGATGAAGAGCAATTTTATCTTTCATAAGCATAACACAACTAGTAGAATAAGCTGAAGCAGTTATGGGGACATGCATAACCTGTTACATGTGTATACCTCCAGCATTTTCAGGTGTCTCCCTCACTTTCAACCTGTCAACAGAACCCCATCATCACAAGCCATGGGTGACAATCTGTTATGCTCCTTTATCACCCATGGCTGCCTGTGCTTTGATTCCTTCATTTCTCATGAATATGTATAAACCTGTTTAACCAATTACTGACAGTACAAGAAAAGTTATTTTTACCATTGTGACCCAAATGAGCTTTAACGCTGTTTTAATAAGCTGATCAAAGTTTTTCTTTCAAACACACCTACTTATTGATCGATAAAACAGGCACTTTTATTGCTGTGTAGATTGCTATACTGTGTTGTTGACGATGTATTTTTGTGTATGTGTACTCATGAAAAACAAGGAAATCTCAGGCAAGTACAGGTATTAAAGGAGCCTAGCAGATTGTCACCCACATCTTGTGACGATGACAGAATCCTAACAGGAGACAAGGTTAGAGTTCAAGAAATCATGCACCTGGATGCCAGGGGCTACCAGAAGTCAGTTAACTCAGTGGGATACTGTATGAAATTATGAATTGTTCTAAGAATTGTTATCAATACTTAGCTAAAGAACACCTGACAAAGGATTATAATTGGTAAAGGCACATATACAGGTAACAGGATACTTGTTGTTTTAAAACAAAGTTTCATATTTAAGTGCCTCCTTTGGGCTTCTGAATAAGTTTGATTGCCATGTTCTTTTCCAAGTAGCCCACTGGGCTGCCATTTGATAATGAAATCTATGAGACCCTGCAAGATCTCCAACATTTCAATGAAACATACAGCAAACAATGTCTTGATCTCTTTTATAAAACTTGTCCAGGTTTTTGCAATGACATGATAGAGAATTCTAAATTTTGTAACAAGTATATAGTCAGGCCATCACCTTGACCTGTTGGCATTGACTGGGCTACTAGAAAATTGTTGGGCGCATTTATTTTGGTGTTTATTTGAAAAAAAGGAATTGATTTTGTTAGGGTTTTTGTACATGTGAAGTAATGATGTTATTTTAAAGAACTGATTCATTATCATGATCATTATTGTTGCATATCATAGGATTTATTTAATATGGTTATTATGAACATGGTTAATTTGTGATGAAAATAAATAATACAACTTTCAAATGAATAAAAACTTTACCATTCACATTTTTCATAAGTAACAATCTTGTGTCTTCTTCCTGAAATTATTATAGGTTTAGGAAGAGATGCAAAGAGGATGGGTTGCATGTCACCTAATACATACATGGGTATACTATACAAATTCTAATGACCACTCCAGTGACCTAGTGGGAGAGCGGGAGGCTGCAGGTTCAAACCCCAGCGGAGTCATACCAAAGCCTTTTTAAAATGGTACTAACAGCTGCCTCGCTTGGTGCTCAGCATTAAGAGGTTACTGTTAGGACTGGTCGACCTGGTGTCAGGATGATATGGTCACACTAGAGCGCATCCCACTTGAGCGCAGCTCAGTGAGGCGCTGAAATTGGTTGTTGTCTCATTATGGCTAATCCCATTAGGGCGCAAACAAATCTCACTAGAGCGCATTCACACTAGGGCGCGGAGAAAAAAATGAAGTTCAACATGATTTAATTGCCATCACGTTTGAATACTTACAGTCATATATTGTTTCTATTATATTAATATTCTTTTTACAAATTTCCATAACTATTTTTTTTTATCACGTGTCCCTATTTGACATGTTTTGAATTGGCTAGTTTTTCAAAGGTATACAGGTGTTACATTTTGGGGGTTTACTCCCGGAGCCGTCAAACGCAATGCCTAATTAAATGTTTTGCTGTGTTTTTTGGAACGTAACACATGTTTTTACAACAAAGACACGAACCTGTCTTAACCAAATAAACATAAGCCGACAGAGCAATTTCGGTTCTTATTGAGATCACTAAAGCCAATTTTCCATTATTATGGAAAACACACATACATTCAGTCTTCACAGAACATACCGGTATATAATAATTATCTGCATATATTTTAACACAACATTACAAAACAACAACTTTGTCAGCTTAGCGTTTGTTACCTGGGGGACATGATTGGTGCAGGATGTTTTGAAAGGACAAAATTAATTCTTGGATGTGTGTTCAACATTTAGAAAAGTTTTATATAAATTCACGTTTTGTTTTACAAATTCAGAGACTGTCGAAAATGTATAACGATGGGAGCATAGATGCTATTGAAATGACAACTGGTATTAGCCATAATCTGAGTTATTATAATTAATTGTAGTAAATTTTAAATTTGAAACTGTATTAAAGTTTGAATTGAAAACTATGAAAGTTTAAATTTAAAATAAATATAAAGTTACAGTTAACAAATGTGTTTGTCTTTTTTTTGCGCTCTATTGATACTAGTTCTTCGCGCTATAATGGGATGCGCACTCATAGGATTAGCTCTAATGGGACTAAAATATTTTTGGGGCTCTAGTGGGATAAGCTCTAATGGAGTGCGCTCTAATGAGACTTTACCGTCAGGATAATGTGACTGGGTGGGACATCATTCTACATGTCTGCGGCATGATGCCCCTGTGCTAAACATCACTATAAACTGTCACACTGCAGACATCATAGCGATATGACTGAAAAATTGTTGAAGCTGCGTTAAAAATCTAAATCACACACACACACACACAAATTCTGAAAGGCAATAAATATCTGGGTAAATCTGTACCAAGAATAGCTTTCATTTATTGGACCTAATCTAAGTCAGTGAAACATGTACCAGCAGAAGTAACACTTTCAGCTGTACCTAAATCTAGTGGATTTTCTGATGGGACAAAAAGTATCCCAATTTTGAGCTGCTTTTCTTGGCTGCAATAGCCAACTTCTCACATGGAAAGTTATTAACTCTGACCAACATAAACAGTTTTAAAGTCTGTTTCCAATTCACTCCTCTTAAACATGCAGCCACCATCATAATATTACAGGTCTGTTACTATGGAAACCTGGTAATACCTCTGAAAGATGTAGTTCTGTGCTCTATGGTAAACAGTGTAAATAACCCCATCTGATTTGTAATTAAGTTTATTACACAGACAAGACTAAGCAAACAGTAATAGATTGGACATTTGTTCTGGGGTTTATTGCCCCTGCAAGATAACACAGGGTAGGAGATGAAGAGGGAGACTTTTATTGAGCTAGATACAAGTTCTGATTCCATCTGGTCACACTGATAACATATTAGGTAAATATTTAACCAGAAGTGTAATAAATCTCAACAACAGGTTACAATCTGTACTAAGCAGACCCAGAGATAAAGCTGACTTCACAAAACTTGCAGATAGATGCTAAACAACCTGACTAAAAAGAATAAGGAGCTTTCTAATCTTGTTCCAGTATTATCAATATTATCTGTAAAGTAATCTGACATATTGACAGGTCATGACAACCCAGTAATGGCAGTGGCCACAAACCTGCTACATATCTTCACACTTCAACACAATATGATCCTACATTCAACCTCACTACACAGCCTTACATGGGGGGGGGAGGTGGTGTTACAAATGTTAATTAACAGTCTGAAAAGCTCAAGTGAATGCATGTAGTCTGTCATACAAGATAGATCTTAAACTTTTCATATCATCAATTATGAAATAATGATACATAATTACAAAGTATGTATAATCTCTTTCTTAGTTTCATCACCAAATTAGGAACCATGAGAAATAGTTAATCGACAAAATCAATACATTCAAGTATATTTACCAGATTACAAAGACAAATTATAAATCCTTTCAATCATTAATACCTAAATTTCAAGCAATTTAAAAAAAAAATCTGATGCACAAATAAAACGGAAACATTAAGGTACTCTGTCAATACTTACCGCACAGTTAATTATCACATAATCATCATACCAATGCTTACTCCACAATTTAAAATTTATTCATTACATTAGTGCTTACTGCAGTTAAAAATGACATGATCAATGCACCAGGGCTTACTGCAGTTAAAAATTATGTGATCACTGTGTCAATGTTTACTACACAGGTAAAAAGGACATGATGACTATATCAATGCTTACTGCAGTTAAAAATTATGTGAACACTGCATCAATGCTTACAGCCGTTAAAATGATGTGATCATTAATTGCATGAATGCTTACAAGTTTTCTACCAGTGCATATAGCCCCATAAGCACTTGGCTTGTAAAGGCAGCACTCACTTTGCTTTTAAGATGGCAATCATCTGATTGTGCTGCAAAAATATAATACATGTACTTGTTCAGTGCCAAGTAGAGTTCTTCCTCTTCCAGTAAATGTTTGACCTTAATCCCTTAGCTTGTTTTCACACATGACAACCCTTTGATTGAGCTACCAGTGATACTTGCTCAGCGGCAAGTAACAAATATTGCCACACAACTGACACATGTTCAGTTGCAACCTTTAATAGATTTCACAAACTGTATGATCAAAGAGTTACTTACAGAGCCCAAGCTCAGTCTCTACACAATAACCCGCACTGACAGTGAGGCCAAGGAAAGGGTGTCAGACGATATTATGATGAGTTGACCATGATGATTTACTTGACAACAATGAAGGATTTAAGAAATTTATCAAACGATGTGGATGAATTCTAGGAATTTGTACCAGATGACATTAGGTAGCAACATTAATAGAATACTGTGAATTTGTAAAATATTGGTCTTATCTTTCATTATTTCTTTTATAAGATGCACTGAATTAACATTACTGCTATGTAACCTATATTCAAATTAATGGATTTATCATATAAATGGACTTAAAATGTAAAGAATTGTGGATTTTAGTGGACTGAGGTAGAACAAATTGTAATTTGTTAATTTATTTGTGATATATTCCACTCAATAATACAAGTACAATTTACAATTTTGTTAACCTACCTACCTACCTATCTATCAAACACTCAACCCAGTTGGGCTTATTTATTTTTCCCAAATGCAGCTCTGACTCACTGATTACAAGTTACCCCTTCAGACAGATCTGACATGCAATATACACCATGATTTGTACATCTTTAATAACTGAAAAATACACTTTTGCATGCTGTTTGTGCCAGCATCAACCTACAACAAAGCAGTTCCAGTTTACTTGCCCAACTATGAACAATAAAATTTGATTAGTACTTGCCTGACTGGACAAGCTACAGCATAGAGACTGTTCACCACCCACCCACCCCCATACACAAAGTGCACAATGTGTGGCAGAGCATGGATTAATCATACTATCATTCAGACTCACTGATGTCAGGTTCATCCAATCCTACTTCTATTTGATTTAGCAACTAAAGCATAAAATGCATAAAAAATTCAGCTGCCATCTATAACATACAAGAGTCCCTAAAAGGGACTGATGCTCGACCATCATTACGAATTTAAGATAAGACAATTTCTTCCTTTTAACTGTAGAGTCTTGAAACCATCACAGATATTCTTCAGCGATGACAAGAGTTTCAAATCTGCTGCTGCAGTACACATATTGGATGTCAGTTCTACAACAATTTCATTTATGACAAACTAGATATCATTGCATGCCTTTTGGTAAAAACCTCTATGTCATAATGATTATCCATTCAGGGGAGTAGTGACATCAAGATATTTAACACTGTCATCATGGCAGCCATATTCAAAATACAACTGGCATTACTTTCATTTAGGACTTCATGAAAATCCTGTCATAATGATATCCATTCAAGGCGAGTAGTGACAAGGCTTTTTAAGATAATTGTTGTGGTTGTTGTTGCAGCTATATTGGATAAATGACTGACATCATTTTTACTTTTAGCTCCAACTAGGTATTATATGAAGCCAATTGGTGAAAAGCCCATGTTAATATAGCCATCCACTGGAAGAGGAGTAGAGATAATATAATTTTCAATATATGAAGGAGTAGCAATAAAGATTTTTCAACTTGGCTATTGTGATGGCCATAATGAATGTTATAATGGAACAAATTTCATTTAAACCCAACTGGACATCACAAGAAGTCTTCGATGAAAAACCCACATCAACATAACCTTATGTTCAAGTAGAGTTGTCATACTTTTCAAGATGACTGCACTGGCAGCCATACTGGATTTCAGATCAGCACTCATTTTATTTTTTCAGAAACAAATTGATCCAAATAAGATAAATTCAAATGAAAGTACTTTATGTTTTAGAAGCCATCAATATAACTCCTGTAAGATATAAAATAATCATACTGTATCTTGTTTGGTTTGGTTTTGTGCTTTATGGCGCAGCAGCAGGTTTTTTTAGTGCCAGGGCAATTTGAGCAAAGTGCCTTGCCCAAGGACACACAACAGTAGATGGTCCAGGCTGGTCCTATGGTAGGATTCAAAGCTACACCCTTTTAGTCTGGAGTCTGGCACATTAACCACTAAGCCATTACGGCTTACAACAATTGATACACACTTTTGCTTATATTATAGAATATATAATGAGTAATTGTCTGATTTGTACTTATTCAAAAAATTATGCAGAAAAATCAACCAATTATGTGAAAATCATGAATTATATTTTCAAGCCCTACCAATATTTTTTATAAATCTCTTATATATTCAAAAATTTCTATAAAAGACCCTGGTTTTGTAAAGATTTTGTTCAGTTTTACTTTAATTTTATAAATCAATGAGTCACTAATGAGTGTGCAGTTGTGTTTAATGTATCCTTTTAAGTGTGGATCTTGTGATAAATAAGTTACCTGTTTATGTATAACAAACTTTTTATGCCTATTTTTATTATTTTCAGAAGGGGTTCACATTTAACAGTAAAACAAAAAGGAAAGGTATTTTTTCCAGATCAATCTGACTAGTAACTCATGGCACTAAAACTGCCTATTACATAACATTCACTCTTTCTGAAATAATAGATGTTACCCTGCAACAACAAAATTTACCACATTTATTAATGCTTACAAACATCAATAGTGTTAACTTCCTCATTTACTATAATGATTACTTTTAAACTGCAAAATGCCACAATGCAGCAAAACAAATTTGACTACATTACCCTGCTATGTACAAAAGCTGTTGGTCCAATCAATTTTATCTTCATTTATTAATTTAATTATTTATCTCTGAACTAAAACACAAATTTTTAAGAAAATGCAGTCCTAATGTTCTTTTTTCAGACACTTTTCTTAAAGTGACATCTTTTTTGTGACAGCAGATTGTCTATGACAATAACATCGACACATATCACTGAAATTTATACTTGGTTCTTTGCTTTTCTTTCTCATCTTAAATTACTGTATTTTATACTTCTTAGAGACAATACATTGATCAGCGCTTTATTGACTCCGCATTGTGTTTTCAAAAGATAATCAGCACCAGTTAACGCTTTGCTATTCATAATGAAAATGGATCAAAAGCATCAAGATTTTGGAATGTGGGACATGACATGCATAAATTTTTCACCTCATTATAGGTTTAAAATCAGGGTGCACATTATATAATAGTCTGCATTATACAAAATGAAATATGATACTACATTAAACACACCACAAAGAAAGCAAAAGCTTGTTAACTTGTCATGACCGACTTCATCAAAATGCATACCATGCAAATTACATAATAAATAAGGAATTCCAACTCACTGCTTTAATGTCTTTTGTTTGTTTTTTGAAATGCTACATATCTGACAGAGAGACCCCTTAACAGTAAAATATCATATTGAACATTTTAGATATTATATTGTAAGGGACAAGTTGTTAATTGCTTAGTCTCCATTATGTCTTTTCTTAGAAAGACACCTGTAGTATACTGTATCAGAGACACAGCACTAACAACGGTATATTTCTGCTATGTAAGGTGGTCCCCCACTTTAAAGCCCCTCAAGACGCCATTGCCCTATTACAGCTTGGGCATGATCACAGATCTCATTCAATTGGACAAGTTTCACTTTACAATTTGTTTTTGGCTCATAAGAATGAAGTAGATTATCATATCATGAAATTATTGTACACATGATATTATTTTCATTTTCACCTGAAATGGGGGTGGGACATAAATGTTTTCTTCTAACTTTTGATTGAATCCACTGATTTTAAGAGTGTTTCATATGGCTAGTATGATGATGTTTTTGACTGTCCATTTTGCCTATGCATGAGCAGTTGGGTGAACATTTTTTTCTTTCAAGTTTTCTTTCAATGAATCCATGATTTTCATCTGCTTGTGTTGTAAATTTTTTGGGACAGGTCTGTTTTGGAGCTAATAAGAAGTATTCTGGAACCAATCATTTTGTCCCTACAAAATCGGGAAAATTCCACTTTCTCTTCTGTAATTTTTAACTGAGGAGAGCTACTAGATATCACTGTCAAGCTACACATTTCCTCTTTTCTCTGTTATGTATATTTAATTTGTATTATTTGTTGGCTTTTCTTAATGATAATATGTCATGTATACCTGTAAATTTAACTTTACCTTGTCCAAAGTCAAGTTCAGGGTGTTTCTTACCAGTGACATTTATTTTGTAAACAACAGAATACATAGCAGTTATTACTCTATGACTTAGATTATCTATTCAGATCATTATCAATGGTAAGCACGTTTATGCTCTTGATTCTGACCCTAGAAACTTCTAAAAATGGAAGTCTCCATTAAGTGATAGAGTATTTTCAAAAAATGGTAACTGTGACCTAGCTCAAGTAGAGGGCTATATAATGTTGCACATTAACATGTTCAAGATTACAGCACATCAACACATTCAATATCAGAACTTATTTGGAATACCACTGAAATTCAACTGGAACTTCTTACATTTGGACTTGTGATAGAACATTTAGGGCTATTTGGGATTTAATTCACAATACTGTAAGGTCTTTTTTAAATCTTCACTTTGTTCTAGGGAAATAAATTATTTGTTGAAATTTACAAAATCTGTTGGTTTCTGCTCTTCTGTTACTTAATTAAGACCATAAGTCACAGCATCTCTAATTTACCTATTTTGTTCTGTCAGGAATTGTGACGACACCGCTGACTGTAAAAAGGGTACCATCTCATGATGCAAAAAATCTCACTGAATAAGAAGTTAAATTCTCAATGTTTGTGCTTTAACCCATTTTATCCTGTTTACCAATTTCAACTGCAGTGCCTGATTCCTGAGAAGCAATTCTAAATACATTGTGGTAAAACGGAGCATCATACAGCAGCAGCAGCAGAAGTTGTGATGACCTTCACCACGTTTACTAAAAATGTTGTAACACTGTTATTTCTTTTTTAAGTATATAAAACTATGTATCTCTGAAAAGGTAATAAAATCTGCAACACAGTGATATATGTTTTGTTATCATTTACCAATGTACATGCTCACAACTGTATTTTGAAATATGACTTGAAAGAAAAAAAAAACAAATTAAAAAACTTACCATGATGTTCAGTGAATCTTTTGTTCATGAAGATGAATGAAATGCTCCAAGTAGTATACGAATAAAATAAAGATAATTCTATTTCTAGTATTTTGGTCCAAATTTGAAGTTTCAAGCACTGTTAGTTCAAAAGTTATAATAATTTTACTAAAATTGGACAACAAAACACCTGGAACAATTTGTTTACTTCACATTCTAGAACATGTACTTCAGCGTGCAGTTTCTCATGAAAATTTGTCACAAATTAATCCTAGAAATCTTTCAGTAAGATAAAGGTAATTAATCAGTACAATTTTTGTCCAAATTTTGAAGTCCACATCATCACTATGTCAGTAATAACAATATAATAAATCATGGCTGCAACCGAGGTCAAAAATCATCCCGGACCCATTCCTCTTGAAAGCCTTCATAGTCGGCTTCATTCTCCGAATCACTGTTGAAAAGTGCATGAAGCCATGCATCATCTGTTTCATCAACTTGATTCAATTCTAGCCCATCATTTAAGTCAATATTATCATCAGAATCATCCAAATCATCAACTTCAATGTCACTACCCTCGCTATCAACATCCATGTTTACATCTGAGTTGTCATCCATCATTTTATCGACTGATTTTCAAGCCAACAATTTCTTTAAAATTTCACTGTGCATGCGTGCTTTAACCATTTCCTGTGTTGGTGAAGAAGTACACAAATATTTGTGATGTATAACACATATTTCTAGAGACACTACACACATACGTAGTAGAGTACGACCATAGTCGTATTCAGGATAAAATGGAATACTACGACCACAGGTGTATTCAGGATAGAATGAGGTATTACGCCAGTAGTCGTATTCAGGATAAAATGGGTTAATGCACTATTAGGACATGGCCTTATCTGAATTTTACCCCCTGAGGTTTTGGGGATGTTGAATACTGGCAGACCTGATACACTCTCTTGTATGTCATAATAGACAACTAATGGTAGCAGAATCTATGGTGGCCAAGGGATCGTTCACATGCGATGTCACATGGGGGGGGGGTAAAATTTTGTGATGAAGTGTGACAAGGGGGGGGTGAAGAAATGTGACATCACAATAAATATGAGCATGGAACGCTTCTTTCAAAAATAATGTCAGAACAAAAATGATTTTGTGACCTGCATCCTCAGTCCATTTTTATCTGCAATAGATAACAACTCTTTTGTGGACAATTTATATTAACATTTGTTATCTCAGATGAAATATTGGGTAACTGTTATAACCTTTAACTGGTTTAAACTATTGGTTTTTTAATTATGTAATTCTTTTTTTTAATATAATGTAATACACACTTTAAAAAACAAAATGTAGACTAGATAAACTGCAGACCTACTGGTGATTAAACTTAGATTTTGGAAAAGTAAAACAACAGGCAAACAAGTTATCACCATCCAGACAACAGTCTGACGAGATGAAAGACACACGAGCTTAGCAAGCTGAAAGACTGTATTCGGTCCACAGTGAACGTCTAATCTTCTAAGATTTTTTATGTGGAAAAAAAACAACAAATGCAATTAGTTGAGTAGCGGCAAGGTAGGGCCCTGTGTCATGCTGCACATTAAAGGGAATAACTATATCAAATGTTAGCTTTTTTTTCTTTCTGTTTATTAAAAACGTTTTGTTGACACCACTGAAGTGCTAGATTATGAACGGTCCTACTAGTACAAAGTGTCTTTGAAGCTTGATGACTGTGTGTGTGTGTGTGTGAGATTTGGATTTAACGTAGCTTTAACAATTTTTCAGTCAAATCGCTACAATGTCTGCAGTGTGACAGTTTATAGTGATGTCTAGCACTGAGGCATCATGCAGCAGGCATCTAGCATGATGTCCCACCCAGTCACGTTAACCTGTCACCAGGCCGACCAGTCCTAACACTAACCTCTTAATGCTGAGCGCCAAGCGAGGCAGCTGTTAGTACCATTTTTATTAGTCTTTGGTATGACTCGGCCAGGGATCAAACCCATGACCTCCTGCATCCAAGGTGGACGCTCTAACCACTAGGCCACTGGAGCGGTCCTGAAGCTTGACGACATTAAAAAAAAGCAGTCTAATAATCAAAGGATGAGGGGAGAAAAGAACTCTGAGGATTGAACCAGTGTGCGGCACTAGTAACATTTATGCTATTGAAACCATACAACGTAAGATGTCCAGTGTTACATTAGTTTTAATTTTCATGACTTTCAACAGCCCATAGCAATGGATAAAAAATAAATTATATCAGTCTTTATTTAACGCTTATGTGCTAGCATATCCTACAAAAACCTAAAAGATGTGCCAAGGTGAACTTATTATAAAGTGGTGAACTTATTATAAAGTGGAATAGTATCAAGAATGACCGATTTGGCTGAAAAGGTTAACCATATGTTGCAAGAGCTCAAGGCGATCTCCATTATGAAAGAAGAATCACTTCTTAACTTCTGGACAAAACAAGCACCAACAGTTTCAAAAAAAAATTTCTACTCAGGATAATTAGAGTCCAGTGAACAACCTGACTGATGTCTTGAATATCATTACTTCTTAAGCATTGCCTTCTACAATCCATTTGGCTATTCTGAGAAATGCTACTGTTTAATTACATATGAAGTCCCAAACTGATGTCATAAATTCTGACCTCACTGATTTGTATAATCGGCAGAAACAAGGACTACTTTCAAATGAGCAGAACTTAGAGTCTGTCCCAGTAAGATTAATTCGAGCGCAAAATGATTATCACACAAAACATATTGATGGCCAGTTTTGCACAGCTGCAATAAGACATTTGGAAGAACTGTCTTCCATGCTTTGGCGCCCCAACTGGTCTGGTCACTGCCAAGAAGCTCATACTTCAGCATGATAAAAGACAGATTTCTTCCTCCTCCTTTACCCCAGATGGAGCCTTGCACAAATTTCCATCCTTATTTGCATCTCAAAGTCTCAAAACAGAAGACATTCTACCTCAGTCAGCAAACACATTTCAGACAATTCACTATGATCTTTATTGCCCTTCACTTCAATCTGTGCTGAATGAGAGGATTTGCAATATATGCCACATGTACTTCAGCTCTCTGGTCATGCTGCACAGTCACTCAGTCCTTCACAAACAAATAGCAGTTCCATCGAAGCGCATCAGATCAATGAGAGTTGCTGCTAGAAGGCAACGCAAAATGCGATGCGATTATGATTTTTAACGTAGCTTTAACAATTTTTCAGTCATATCGCTACGATGTCTGCAGTGTGGCAGTTTATAGTGATGTCTAGCACTGGGGCATCATGCCGCAGACATGTAGCATGACCAACGCAAAATAATGGTCATACTAGCAAATGCGAAGAATGGAGAAAGTGTGGATTGGATTGACGAGGAGGAGCTTGATTTGGAGGGAATATCCCTTCTAACAAATGATGTTAATCTAGAAACAAATGGATGTCTTGTTCGTTCAGTGGAGGAGCATCTTACTTTGCCTTGGGATAATGATGACTATGAAGAGAAGTAATTCATTTACAAATACTTCAGATTTTAAACCCTTAGAATTGTTGTGGTTTTGCTGAAACTTTAATATTAGTAAAAACTGAAGTGATTGCTGTGTTTAATTTATATTTCATTTTGTTTTAGTTTAAAATTAATTAAATATTTTAAAACAATTTTATAAACTTTTAACTAGCCAAGCAGTCCTTGTAAGAGCCTGATTAATTAAACACTATTTTAGATAACAGATTGTTGTTTTCTCTGTATAGTTAACTGATTTACATTACATTTAGTTTTCAGTATTACAAAATATTGTGGGAAAAAAGGGGGGTAAGAGATTTGTGATATTACATGGGGGGGGTGATGAAGTGTGACGAGGGGGGAGATGGGGGGGTCAAAAAATGGCAAAAAATTGTGTCACATTATATGTGGTCAAACCCCAAATGGTTAGCATACCAGATTCGCCACCAAAAAGAGTACTGGTTTCAATCTTACCAATGGATCAGCCTGGGCTGGATATAATGCAGTGTCAAAGGCAATTTACTGCATATACTTCAGCACTAAATAATCTACTATTGTTCCTCTGCCACAAAACATCAAACCAAACCAAACATCCACACAACATGTTCACTACTCTGAGTCCCATTAATGGTGATGATGCCATCAAATTTGAATATTCCTTGTTTATTTAATCAATTGTGCATCAACACTGCATATAAATTACAAATTAGACATTCCTTGACAATTTGTAAGAAATTTCCAAAACCACTGTTATGACCCAAATATAGAGGAATCACTATGCAGTGGACAAGAAGAAATGTACACACACCATGCCTCTAATTAATACAAGTTGTTACAAGTATACAATATATAATTCATTCCAGGAATATGTCAAGTACTTGTGATCTTCTATGTACATTTGAAAAAATGGCTTAAATATTTCTTACATGATAACATGAAATGACTTTCACATTCTGTACTGACTACTGAGATGGAGGTTACTTCTTAACTTCTCAAAATGTCTTTTGTCATATAATTGTTTAAATTGGAATGAAAGGCTACTATTCCCAGGATATATTAATTTCGTCAATATTTACAAACTTCCACCTGGCTTAAATCAAAAGGGTTGGAGTTTCAAGATTTTGCCCTTATTACAAATTGTATGAGGTCTGTTTAGTAAACTTTAGAAGAAAATCTACAGTACACAAAATACATTTCTTATGATTAAGCTGGCATGACAGAATGATGGACTACACTAAAACAAACACACCAACACCCAAAATACTACACAAAATATGTTTCATATGATCAAGTTGCCATGTCAGAATGACTAAGTACCAGTACACTAATACATACAGTCACATGGATATAAAATCCTGACCTCTAAAGCGCAGTCCAATCTTTTTTTCCCCAGCTATTTCAGATTTTCTCACAAAAAGCTGGCATGAACAACCAATCAAATTAATCAAAACCTTTGTAGTTTAATGAATATCCACAAATGAATTACCTATAGATGTATTGCTCCTTATACATTTTATTCCATAATGGCAACAAAGTGAATGTACCTTGGAGCATTAGTTTATTTTCTTGTATGTTAACAATGATGTCTACAGGAGATGAATTAGTGGTCTTAGCCCTTACAGTACTTCAGGTGGCTTACAGTTTCTGGCAAAATTACCAAGTCTGAATGCAGCAGGGATTTTTCTCCCAGTCAAGTAGTCACAATGTGTAAAACACATAAAATGAAATTCCTTGGAAATGAATTAGGCAATGAATCATCCCCAGCTCTCATAACTCCAGATTCTTTCCAGTAACAGTCTACAAAATACACCCCTGCTTCACCATCCACCCACGCTGTGCAAAATGATTTTACACATTTAAACAAACTTTCAAACTCTTGAAATGCAATAATCATTAATCATTCCTGGTAAACAATAGCTTGCCCCCAAAAAACTTGTACAAATAAAGAAAATGAAACAAGTACATGCATAGTCATAAAACTAAAAGTGACCAAAGAGTGGAGCTCAAGTAAACCTGTAAGAAAATGGATGGTTTCTGGAACATAGAATAAAATGCTATACAGTACCTGGGCTGGACAGTAATGATTATTAAACTGCTCCAGACCACTGAAACTTTAATTGGACAAGTAAAAGTTGCATCCCAACTAGTCTAAAGGACAAGCATCTTGAAGGTTTAAGTTATATACTAGTGTATGAAAAGATCTTTAAATGTAAAAATACAAGCTGTTAGGGGTATGCCATGTAATGTTAAATATCATGATACACAACTCTACAATATATATCTATATACATAAAGAATAAAGAAGCAATGATTAATAAGTATTCATGGCAACTAAGGATTACAAGTAACTTTTGTAAGGTATCATTTTATATCAATTCTACACCTTAATACTGATGTGTATCAAACATGGCAAAATGATAGATGCACTAATCCTGAGCGACAGGGACCAAGCCCGAGACTCAAACCCTCGCTAGAACCCACATGAGCAGGGTTGACTTGGCAGTAATCAGTAAAGGCGAGCACTTTAGACCACTCAGCCACCTGGGTGGGAATCCAAAAAAGTGTATTAAAAAAATGTCAAAATGAATGAGAGAGAAAGTGAGAGAGACTAACTGTGTTAACCCCATATTACACATTGACTGTTTACTGCTTGTGTTCATATTCCACCAAGAAATGTATGCATCTGTTTTTTCAAAAGCAACTGGAGCACCATCTGTATTGGAAGACAGACTGTATTATGCCTGGCTCAGTAATGTAAGATTATTTTTCAAACCCAACTCATTTTAGTCATTTACAAATCTACTTCAACAGGTTGCATGGCTAAAATTAAATGGTTTCAAGTTCAGCAATATGATGATTGTTTTTCTTCACAAGAATATGTTATACTCAGTCCAAAGAAGCCAACTTATATTTTTGTATACATAACATATGACTGCAAATAAAATTCAATCTAACCAACAATACACAATTATGTGTATTTTTTTTTCCTGAAATAACATTGTCTTTGTAATAAAACATATTTTACAGAAAGATGAACATAAGATAAAATGTAAATGATGCCATTTTACACATGACAACTATATATATATATATATATATATATATATATATATATATTGTAATACCTAACTCAACAAACCAAAGTACTGAGCACTATTAAGAACTACATTCCTTTTTCAATAATAATGATAATGTAAAAACATGAAACGTCTGAAAAGCATGATGCAGTTCAGTATGTTGTAATACCTTAACGGTATTGTGAATAGAGTTTTGCATGCATAAACATTGTCCAATTAATGTGTGAATATTATCTGATGTTAAACGTTGAGATGTGAGATGGTGTTTGACCTATGAGACTATGGCATATTTGATCATGTCATTTTTGTCTGTCACTGAAAACGTCTACCATGTGTGACTTTCCTGAACGTATGCCACCCACCCACCATTGTTTAGCTCGACGTCTGCATCTCTTATAAATGTGTACTCTGTGTTTTACACTGAATGTGAGTATAAAACCTTGCTCTGGTCTTCGTAATGTCATGCTGTTGTTGTGAATTCATCAAGGAATTCATCTAAAAGACAAAAACAGTGCTACAAGCCCTGGGACATCAACATCAAATGGAAAGAAGTTCGCATGTTAGCAGCTATTGTGCCCTATTCATTTCCATGTTGGACCATGCGTTTGTCGTGCTGGAATTTCACATGAATAGTTTAGGAAATGAATTATATTACCTTCCATGATTTGGGATTATCAAAGCCAGAAACATGATGTTAGTCCTTAAGTTAGTGACTTCAAACACCCGGTGAGTTTTGTTACTGGAACAGCGGAGATGCAGGATAGGGATGGAATCAATGTGCCCAGCCGAAGAATCACATTTCACTTGTCAGACTTTTGTTGAACAATAAGTTAGAACTAATGTTACTGTTCATTATTGTAAGTGCTTGATTATGTAGAACTTGTTATTTTACTTTAATGTGCAAAATATGACAGGGACTATTTCTAACCATATTACGACTCATTGCACCACCAGTACGTTGTACTCTAGCTTGATTCACATTGAAATTTGCTTGTCCGTTTCGTTCAGTTCTACTTAATTATAGGTATGAGTATGCAAATAAGGTTAAAGGTAAAAACACACACCACGGACATTGAGAGGACAACTTAATTCTATCTACATTTTGTGTTCAGCGGGATTTTTCCATGCAGTTTGAACAGTTGACTTAATTACCGCCATGGCTAGCCCTGAGAAGGACAAACATTGATTGGCTAAGATCATGTGACGTAAATAGGAGTCTATAAATATGAGTACAAGACAGTGCACTGGTAGACAGCTGTCAGAGCGGCAAAGTATGAACATCTAAGTAGAAAAGGATTTCAGCCATATAAAACCATAAATTATATTTTTTTTACATAACCGATATTAACTTTGGCACTTTAAAACTCCCAAAACTGAATTGTATTCTTATGAGAAATTTTAAGTAGATTTATTATTGAATTTAAATGCTTTATAATTATTATATAATTCTTTATAAAGCCGCTATCTCCCACCACACTGCTCAAGTACACTCGTACTAAAATTATTATTTCTTTTCATTGCATTCACGCTACCATGTCAGAACGTGTTACAGTCAATATAATAAATTTAGCTGTTAATATAAACAGAAATGTAATAATAGAATTAATTTCACCATAATACAGCGTATTATAACGTTGTCTTTTGGCATTTAGACAAACAAGTCTGCTCTATATTATCTGAAATTGATAGTGCTGTGACAGACACTGTGTTTATGTAAAGTCACTATGCGGGATTGAAAAGCATGTTCCATCTCACTTTTATTTTTATTTATTAAAAATCATTTTTAAGTCCTGAACTCTGGTCTTTTCGATATTTAACACACACGGTGTTACTATATATATATATATATATATATATATATATATATATATATATATTGTAACACCCTATATATATATATAAAGACTGCAAAATGTGTGGATGTGTAGAATATAAAATCAAAGAAGTCACTTGGATATAAAATATTTCTGTGTGTGTGTCTGTATGTGTGTCTGTGTGTGTTCAAACTGCATGTAGTTATTGTTTGACTTAATGATAATTGTGCATTTGTGAATGTTGATTCTGTTTCCAACAATTGTGTCACTTCTAGCGGCAGTACAACATCGAAACTATGGTAGACTTGAGGACATGATTGTCTTTCGTTGGTATCAATGTACAATCTGATGAAACAGTAAAACAATCAAAATTTTCAATCAGTAAATATTTTTTGTTTTAGTTTTACCAAATGACATCTGAAAATATGATCACCTCTGCAACAGGGATTTTAGAAACAAATTTCTTCAAAAAAACTCAATTTACAAGTGCAGAACTCCTGTCCTTAGACTGATCAAATTTTTCACGATATGGCTCATGAATCCACACGAGAAATAACTTCACAGGTGAGTTATAGTTATTTATGTTAACAAATCTTCATTTTAAATGGATAGTTTCAATCTTTGGCAGACAAATCAGTGCCAAACCCTACTTGAACTTTAGACATTATGTCCTTCAAAACCATGTCGGATGTCAACATTGGTATATACCCAGCATATGTATACCTATGTGCCAATTATGTGCTGATTACACATAATTAAGATATTTGTTCACAGATGTGGCACCCATGAGTAAAAAGCATCTTTTGAACACTGACAGTTATTAAAGAAAAAACTTCTGACTTCAACAGAGGGTCAGAAGAAAATAACATGCATCAGATTGACAGTGAATTCCTTTGAAGAGGTTTAATTGGACTTGTGTTTTGATATAAACACTGCATAAATGAAAGCCCTGAAAAATAGGACTTAAGTCCCAACTGACACATAACCCCATAAAAGTCTAACAATAAATGCTTAAAATGGTCTGCTTGCCCACAATGGAAAATGTGATGAAACTGAGGCAATCAGTCCTGTGTCTTCTGCAACACAATAATCTGGTTTGGTTGAGCTGAACCCTCTGTAATGTAATTTGCCTACACAGCTATTGGTTCCCATTGACTCATGAAATGGGAATGGTGCTCAGGGCCTGAAAACAGTGGTGGTCCAAGGTCAGGGACCTGCTGCTTTCCCATTCTGACCCAAGAGATAAACTTGTCAAATGTCTACTGCACCTACCATGTTTCCCCAAAAAATGGAAAGTAAAAATATTCCTCTGTAGTCTTATACTTGTTTCTTAAACAAGGTGTAAAATGTCAGCAAACAGAGATGCAAAGTTAAGTTCAAACAACGTTACTCAAACCTAAGAACAGTTTTTGCTGTGGACATGATAGTCAGACTGGAAAAAAAACAAAAAATAAAAACTGTCCTACCAGTCAGCTAAGTTCAGTAGTCACCTGGTCACAATAGCCATTCTAATTCCTCCACAACCACCCTGCACATTTCCTATACAAATGTCGTGTAATCAGCGGTCACCTGTCTTCCTGCTGTCAGCAGCCATGTATTTGTTAACCAAGTAATGATTTCACCCTGCCTTCTGGGGTCATTAAAGCATATCAGCAGTGACCACTCCAAGTATGCATATTAAACTTCTTTTGTTTGCTGAACAAGGCTTGGTGTATATAAAGGTGTATTACATGAATCAGTGTTTAAACACTTCATATTGCGAATGTCACTTACTACAATTCAGACTTGAGAAGTCTGATGTAATGGCTGACCAAAAAACGTGTTCACACATGTAACTTGACTGGTCCTACACTGCAAGTTGAGTTAGCCACTAACTACAATACTAAAACATGAACCAATCTGCCAGATGTGGTTCCACTCTAATAAACGTTAACAGATGATCAATAGGAGTCATGAGTTTATCAAACTTAGGCTTCTTATCCATCAGCAAATGCAAAAAGCTGCAGGAACTCAAAACTGAAGAAAATGGACCCAAGCAAAAAAACAAAAGAAAAAAAGCCAAACAAGGATGCAAAGTATGACAAAAACCATCTTTGCACATTTAACCGTTTAACGAACACTAGAAAATTGGAAAACAAATTGTCTGTGGGTTTTGGAACAGGCTGAACACAATGTTTTTCTGTATACCGATCATATTTGTATGATCAAGATACAGGAAAAATGCATTCAATATGTCTGCAGTTCCCTAGGTTACCCGATAGATCCAGCGCCCTATGCTGTCATATAACAAACTTAAAGGTTAACCCTATTCAGGTGCATGCAAAAAGCAAAGAACATTTGGCATGTGTAAGACAACAACCTGCAAAATCTAGTGATGAAGATTGTAATTTTGCTTTAGCAGCTGCCCCAATCGTTAAAGCCATTATTAAACTGAATAAAGTGCAGAAAGATCATGTCATTCTTATTCAATACTGTCTAATGTGTTGCAAAAGCAAGAAAACTATTTCTGGTTTTGAAATTATTTTGCGTTGTGCATTAAAAATCATGTCAATTTAGATGCAAGTAATATCAATTCACATGGATTCCCATGGATGCACTGTCTTCACTGCATTTATTATAGGAGCTCCTTTCTGGATCTAATCAAACCCAAGATCAAAAGTGCAAATTTCTTCAGCATTTTAAGTGATGGATCAATAGACAGTGCCATAGTGGAACAAGAAATCATATATATATATTATCTGTCACCATCTGAGAAAATACCCCTTATAAGATTAGCTTGGACTGAGATCAGTAATGAGAGGAAACTGCATTTTTTTAAACAATTCCTTTATCAATTTATTAATGCTGATACATGTAACTATGTTTTTGTATTGAATCTGATACTCCTCGCAAAAGCTCAAACAATTCAGACCTGTTTATATGCATGTCGGACCTGGCTCCCTCTGAAGGTGACAGGTCCTGGACCTGCCACCCACCAACACTATTTTCAAACCCTTGTACATACTTCACTGTGTAAAGAAAACCAGCCTGAAAGTATTATTCACTGTGAAGAAAAACAAGAGCAGCTGACCTGGGCAGGTATCAAACCTGTGACCCTTGGATGACAAGTTCTGAAACAACCTGGGACACTCTATTCATAACGTGACACACTAATAATAGTGTACCCCAGCAAGCACTATATGTGTGTCATCATTTAACAATCAACCTTTCTAGAACCTTCAATTTCCAGTTAGGAGCATTAATTTCTTTATTTATTTGGTTCAGGATTCTATGTACTCTTCTTTTGTTTTTTTGTTTTTTTTGAAGGGGGGGGGCAGGAAGGAGGGTTGTTAAAAAGGAATGCAACATTAGGCATCCATATCTCAAATCTACTAAGAGGCTTGTAGTTCATTTACTTCCCTGCTTAAGCTGGACACCCATCTGTCTTGATAACAAAAGCACAATATCAGTGATTCCACAGACCTTCTTCATTACTGCACAGTGGAAACAGCACTTGTCATGATATGGATTAATATGTCCTTCTCAGTACAATGTCAGACAAAATGTGCAGATTCCCTCAGCACAATAAATTAACAAGACAAATGCCCATATAATTTCTGCCTTTTCTTGGGAGAAAACCTACCAAATACTCCAGGGCCCTGAGTGGCTGAGTGGTCTAAATCACTCACCATTCCAGATCACTGCCATCTCACCTCTGTCTGTGTCGGTTCAAGTCTCTGGCGCGGCCAACGTGAGTACATGAGAAAGCCTGCCAGTAGCTTCTCGTGGGTCGGTGGTTCTTCCCGGGGTTTTCCATTGTTCTTCCTCCACCAGTTATACTGGCTGCCATGTATATATTTTGTGCTGTAAAATGGCATTAAACTCTACAACAACAACTAAATGCACATTACCCAAGGACTATAAGAAGAACACATTTAAATCTTTATATCTAGGATCAGAAGACAAAGGATAAAGCAAGAAAATGCTTAATTGTTAAGCAATTTGAGTAATTTATTTATTTTCTAAAGGTATTGAGGGGTTGGTAAATGGAAGCTTCACAATATTAATGGCCTGGTCTCTTCTACTTGAAATGGTCAACTTTTTTGTTCATATAATGTACATTTGGGCTAAAATGGGATGGGACTCAATTGGACATTATTATAATAATAGAATGATATATTTACAGATTATGACAATGTAAATGATTTACACCTATTTCCTTCACCCATCCTCTTGACTGTCTTTCTCTTCATTATATACTATAAATTTGTAAGTGTAAAGTTTGTAATTTATCAATGAATTATAAATCTGAACAAATAAAAGCAATTTTAAAAAATGGGAATTTTTATAATAAATGTTGATAGAGTTAAGGTGGCAAATCTGTCAAAGCTAATAAGATTATCTCCTTGTTTTAGCACCTTTTTCCTTTGTCCCTTTAAAATTCTGTGTCAGTCAAACTGGGAAGTCAGGAGAAGCAGTGTCCCCTACTCCTGGAATCAAAGGTGCAATACTGGCTTATATGTTTGTAATTATCTGCAATAAGTTCATTCATTTTTAAATACTGTGACCATGAATTGCTTATTATACAAATATTATTGTCAGTCAATTTTAGGCATTAAACATGTAATAAATCCATTCTCCTTCTAGATCCCTTATTGCTATCAAAGCATATAAACTAGATGAGTAAGTGATTTGGAAAAAATGTAAACCAAGTTTTGAAAACTATATGTCATGGACCCAAAACCAGAAATCCTGGAAAAATTTTTAGTTTCTTATGTTCCAAACACTACCAGTTCATTCTATGATCCTAATATCAGTCTGAATACTATGGTTACACTTTTAAAAGGAGATGCTTCTGAACAGGGAGTGGGTATGTGGTAAAAGTCATGAAGTTTATCCACTGAACAAAAGTATAAAAAAACTACTTAAATAAAAGGACTGCAACCATCTTAACTTCCCATATAATATTCATCTTCTTTCTTAATACACATTAAACATGAAACAATTTATTTACCTGCAAAATACATGCATCTGACCGTAAATGATGCATGTACACATATTATGAAGAGTGATGTTTTAAAGGGGGTCTATACAATTGTTTTTAAAGCATAATGCTATTTCTGGCAAAAATTCAGTCCAGAAGAAAATGCCCTTTGTTTCTTTTTAAAATGCTTGTTGTTGTTTAGTACTATTATTACTAGGTATTATTATTATTATCATTATTATTACTGACTAGTATACCAGATCATTTTTTTTTTAAATTGACCAGTGTTTTAGGTCATTTTCTACAATCCATGCTTTCTTCATGTTGCGATTAGAACTGTGCAACACCATTTAAAGCATGAAATGATAAATATCATGATGCTTGGGTGGCAATACAATATCATTATGAGTATCATACAGTTGGCAGGTGTACAATATTATATTGCTATACTGAAGTAATGACACAATATGGATCATGACACTGACTTACTTCTCCACTTCCCTTTGCATGAAATGTCTATGTCACTGTTTTGGAATGGTGAGCATGCAGCAATGTTATTAGCACCAACTCAGGGACTATTGAAGAACATGCAGTTGCAAAATTAGTGCTAATTTCTATAGCAACGTGCCAAAAACAACCAACTGCATAAAAACTGCTCATCATATTTCAACATCTTTACTTCTTCATTAAATCACTCACATATTTCAATGTTCCCTTTCTAAATAGAGTTGAGTTCCTCTAAATGCAATAATGTACTGGATCATCTGTTAGATATTGATGCAGCATACTGCAGTAGAAAATATCAAGATGTCTATGTGTACTGATGAATCATTACAAAACTGGTTGCAATCTGAAATTATTTAACATATATTTTCACAACCTTAACTTGGTGAAAACAAAGAAGTCTGCAAGAAAGATCATAATGTAAAGTGCCCAGCTAAGAAGAGCCCACTCTTTTAAAGCCACTCTTCAGAAACAGAATAGCCTCATGCTCACAAGGTAGTAATTTATCAACGCTGACAGTAACTATTAGCTAATCTAGACCACTAGGATAAGCTTATACAGGTCTCTGATGCTCCCCACTTATGGATCAAAGATTGATGAAAAAACTATTTTGCCAAGAAAAGGTGGCATGTGGTGAAGCATTTTACTACTCAGATACAAGCTACCTGTTATCTGTATGGGTCACTGGCGAAGAGAACCTGTGGAGTCAATAGATCAATTTTGTAACTAGTCTTGGACATGTTAAATATAATTAATAGCTTCTTCCATTTCAGGGACAGCTAAAGTAAACCAGTTGTTTCTCAGACAAGTTTTGAACCTTTTTCTATATCTGATACTATTAGCTAACATTCATATCATTTAAATATTATCATAATTATTTAGAATATAAAAAGGGAGTGGTACCAAAAGGCTGGATCTTAAAACTAGTAATGGGTTCTCAGAAAATCTGAAATTAACACACTTCAAGTTATTATACTTCATCTTCGCTAGCCAAGGTTCCGATAACCCTATCTACACCTTGGCGGATCAAACAGTTATATTGGTGCTTTGTCTACTGGATTTCATGTGTTGCCTTCATTAGTATTTATGCCAACTAACCAATAGCTTTGTGCATTGTACATCGGCCAAAAACAGTGGAGGCAATTGACCTAAAAAGGATACTTTGTAAGTTTAACATCGAAAGTATGGCTATGTACCAGAGGGAAGCCATTACAGGTGTATTTGAATGAAAGGTATTTGTGCAAACACGGACCTGCTGTGGAAATTTTTTTATTTATCAGTCCATTCAAGTTGTGTGCTCCCCTTGACTGTCGTGTAGGAACAGTGTTCAAATTTGAACAACTTGATTCTTATTGGATACTGTGGCTTGCAGACACATCAAATGAAATTCACAGACTCAAAGCACAGAAATGTCTGTTTGATATGCCAAGGTGTAGATAGGGTTATTGGAACCTTGGCCAGCGAAGATGATTATACTTGTACTTTTGATTTCCCTCATGAATATATATGCATTTTTGTTTACTACTTCTATCAATAAGCACAATTTTTCAAATGTTGATATACATACGATAGAATCTTTGAAACTGATGAAGTTAAAGATCATAGTGATAACTTTGGACTGAATTGGCAACCATAAACCTTTAATACCAGTATCTAAGTTCAAATCACGCCCAACAAGAACAAGGACTGTCTCATTCAATGATACAAATGACACTTTCTCATCCACTGAGACCACCAGTCTGGAAATGAAACTTCATGTCACTACGCTTTTTTAAAATGATAACCCTTCAATACAATTGTAAGATTACTTCCATAAAATCACTAAAATATTACCTATATACTGAATTTGGCAAGTACTTCTAAACAAGGTTCTAAACATACGATTCAATGAAGGCTCAAGACAATCTGTTCTGCTGAGCCAAGAGGGAGATTGCCTTAAAATAAGAATAGAATAGAATACACACACACACACACACACACACACAACAGTTACAAAATTTATGGTATAAAGTATGGTATTTCAAATGTTTGCTTCAAAGCTATAGTACTGTGCCATTCTTTTGTCTTGCTATTTCATCCTACGTACCTCCAACTGCCTTACTATTAACATCTTATTCTGAGGAGAGGGGGCTTAATTTATATATTGGAATGTTTCTAATTCTGACCTATGAATCATTTTAAGCCACCTAAACATTAATTTTTTTTTGTTAATAGTTACTTTTTATATCCTTAACTCCAACCTATGCTTCCTTGCAGATAGAGACGCTAAACTGGCTTCTAAAGACTCTTTTTTAACATGTTTAAAGTCCTTTGCTTAGTCAGATTTCAAATTCCATAAATATAAAACATATCCATTTCATGATTTTGTTTTATGAAAAGTAGATAAAAATATAATCTGACCATATGATTAATTCCAGTTTTAATTACCTATCTTGCAATACTAGCCACTGAATGACCTATTCTGATAAATAAGCCTCCAAACCTGTGTGTGTGTGTGTGTGTGTGTATATATATATATATATATATATATATATATATATATATATATATATATATATATGCGTGTATGTGTGAATGTGCGTCTGTGCGCGCGCAAGAATATGATGACCATATAGTCCAAGGGAACAATGTTTAAATGTTTAATGTCAAAACACTGGTACAATTTGTACCACATTGTTTTTTTTAGCCGATTATGAAAGTGGCAAGTAAGATTCAAATATTAAAACAGACTATAGCAAAATCTGCTTTAATAGCAGTTTTACCTTATCGAGCATAGGTACTTAAGTCAAGTCTATAAACTATTACAGCAGCGATTAAACTCTGAACGATGTTTTGGGAGGGTATTTTTTATTAGCCTGATGAATGGATAAAAACAAAAAATTAATTTTATTTTGCGTACATAAGCAGTAAATGATATTATATTATTATATACGGGTAGAATAACACTTTCTCAAACAAACTGAATCGAAAGACGATGAAATTTGTCAAAGAAGAAAGGAACCACTTACCGCTGTTGAACAAATAACTAATCCAAAGAAGATGAAGAGTGCTAATAAAGTCCTTGAATTTTCTTTCATTTTAAATGCCATTTCACTCCGAACCGGGTAGTCGGAACTTTCTCCCGACCCGTCCTGAACTCAGTCAAATGTCCTGAGAGAAAGTTTTAAACGAGTAAATCCCCACGCATCTAGATCAGAAATTCTGCATCGTGCATCAAATTTAAGGAATGTTGATGCAGAGGAAACGATCTAGTGAGCTATTTCCTCTCCCTCTCTTTCTCTCCACTTAGCTGTCTTACAGAGAAGTTGTTCACTCCCTAAATAGACCTAAATCTTCCCTTGCCTCTCGCATAGCAGACTACACGAACGTTTTACGCGCCACTAGGCGGTGTTATAGCACAAACATCACCCAGAAACAAACAACCGTCTGTAAAATGCAATCTAGCCCACAGTACTTAAGTTCACATGACCTTTTGTCACCGTGCACCTTTCGTCCCTAACCAAAGTTATTCACTTTTTACTTTTGTCAGTGAATACTAAGTCTCTTGGATTGGTTTGGATTTTTAAATGTAAAGCGTAAGGCCAAAGACTACACTTCTTACAGACATTTGATTATAAGCCTAACAGTTGCTGTACATATCTGAATGTGTTTTACAGTACCTGCGCCAATAAGATTGTTGATAATGGAAAAATTATGTGCAAGTACATAAAACAATTAGTTAATCCGCTTACAAGAGCAAAATAATTAAAATAAGAAACCAGTGATATTTTTTTTTAACGAATGACTGAGCAATTTCGGAAAATCGAAAATTACTGATACATTGATAATGAGTCGATATCATTTGTGATTTTTAAGGGACTTACAACAATGTGTTAATTTATAACAATGTATCAACTATAAACATCGTTCCAGTTGCGGTTGCACCGTATCTTGTGTCAATCATACAACAAATCTTGAATCAGAATCAGTCTTGACTGGAGGTTGTTTAAATGTCAACTTTGGAAGCATCCAGCCACTGTATTATAAAGTCATCATTATTACGCGACACGTTGTCAGACTGAATACATAATCAAGTCATCATTATTATGCGACACGTTGTCAGACTGAATACATAATCAAGTCATCATTATTACCTGACATATTGTCTAGACAGAAAATAGCCGTTTCAACTGCTACATAGCAGAAGTACAACAGGCTACACTAGCAGTTAGCTTTTGGGAGCGTCGAAAGGAAGTGACATCCGTTTCCCTTTGTATCAGATAAAGCTTCGTGTTGTCTGCCTCTACATTTTTTATTGATCTTTATCCCGTCTCTAATTTTTTCTGTTAATATTTCTTTATAATTCCTTTTCTTCTTTTCTTCGATGCCTTAGGTGGACAAACTGTCCAAGGCTCTCGCCTTTAATGATCATAAGCACCTCACCTCTCAGCGTGGACATGGTCTCGGATCACAATATTTATCTAATATAGCCCATACATTTGTTTCTCAGTAATGAACTTTTAGGTGCGTCCAAATATGAATTAATCATATATTAATCTCAACTGTCTTCAAAGATGAACTCAATATAATAGGTAAATGGCATTTTTGAGAGGCTGGACTATAAACAAAGCAACATGCAGCGTGTCACAGCAACATCAACAACAATCCCTCATTACTCACTTTGCAGTGTTTCCGAAACACACATACACAGACAACCACACCATAATGCTCATATTCTAAAGAATAAACAATTACCTTTAAATCAATATCAAGAATGCCTACATCGAACTTCTGCATCGTGACCAGAATGAGACAGGAAGGTGTGCATTTAAACAGCCTCGGACTACAGGACTACATTCGTTGTTACTGACCCAGAAGTACTAATTGTGACCCGAGTCCTTATCTGAGGATGCGTACTAGTAGCTTCCCGTATGTCGGTCGTTCTTCCTGGGATTTTCCAGGGCTCTTCCTTCACCCGATATGCTGGCCACAATGTATAGCCTGTCATGTGCTGAAAAAAACTGCATTAAACCATGAAACAAAACCACAAAACCATTCGTTTTCCTTGCTTCCTTCATTCATGGGTGCTTGTAGAAAAAGGCAAGACCCCACCCCACACCCCGATTTCACCTCTAAACATGTGTTGTCCTACATCGGTAAAACTAAATAACTGACCACTACATGTTTGCAACCCCACCCCGCCCATTCATTCATTTCTTCTATATCTTTCTCTTCTTTTTATTTTACTTATCATCAGGTAAGAAAACTTACTCCACCCCCACCCCAGCCTTCTTTGGTCTTCATTCACTTTGTATCTGCCTCTGCTAGGTGCTAGACCTTGTGCTGACGACATTATTATTAGCATGCAAGCCACGTGCTATTTTGCTGCAACCAGCGTTGACATTTTCCAGATAACAGACGAGTTTTCCTATATCAATAAAATACTGATGAAACAATCAGATGCAGTTAAGTAATGCTGACTCAAAATTTGTACTTAACCATATATATGCTTTTATTCAAATTGTACAAAAATTGCATGTGTCGTTCATTTTCAGTGATCACTATCCATCTACCGGTGGGGTGGGGACGGCAGGCCCGGCCCAAGGGCAAGGCGAACGAGGCAACTGCCTTTGGCCCTGCGCTTCTTCGCAATGCAATTTTTTTTTGCTTGGGGCCCCGCGCTCATCCTTTGCTGCCTTGGGCCCCGCACATCCTAGGGCCGGGCCTGGGGACGGCTTTTATTAGCCCAGCCATCGCCTTCAATAATATAAACATATATACTGCTTTCATTTGCTACAGTATATAAAATTCTTTGTTTTTAATTAATCTGTAATAGTGCACGATCATCTGTTTTTAATATAATGTCATGGCCGATATTGTAAATGTCTAATATCTATACTAATATACACTGAATACACGATGCGTTCCTGCTCCTTTCGAATGAATTCCGGAAGGCAGTAATCGAAATTGATCTCAGGTTAGTAAGAAAACCAACATAAACGGTACTTATTCATGTAGTAGTGTTCAGTACAATCATGATAGATCGCGCTTTTGTTTGTTTGTATTTGTTTTTCCTTTCTTTTCTTTTTTTTTTGGGGGGGGGTATATCTAAAGTTAAACAATATAATACTCGCTAGTCGGTTTTATTTATTATTTTTTATTATTATTATTTCTAACATTACCGAGTTTATATTTTGACACATGACTTCGGATCAGGTTGAACTACCAAATATTTATTGATTACCTCCCGAGAACAGGACTCTGACCGGAATGCTCTACGTATCGATGGATTAAACGCTCCCATAAAGAAGAAAAATTAGGCCTTGGAGAACCAACAGCTGATCGTTGCGTGTGACGTCATTGGGATCTCTGAGTCACAACATGCGAATGTATTCATTCAGCACAACACATCATATATGGACGCTTATTATGGGATAAAATGATTTCAGGGTAATAACAAAAGTGGGTGCAGGTCGGAGACACGGGACTTTTAAATTTAGTTACAAACAATAAACGCGCAAGCACTGAAAACCTGCAACAAATAACTTTCTTCTACAACGGACGATGCTTATATAACATACCCCATTTTATGCTAGAGTCGTTTATTTTATGTTTTTAACGTTTGCGCGTGTTTTTGATGACTAAACTTCAACGTTCAGTGTTCAAAATGAACGTAATTCCCAGAACTAGAGGAGCATACATTATGTGTCTTGTACAAAACATTTCGGTGTGAGATCAAACAGAATAATATGACGTACCCAATCCATGAAAAGTGACGTTTAATCTATCAAGTAATTGTGACTGGCTGACAATTTTAAATCAAACTCGTGCCTAAACTTAATGCATATTTAGAAAGTAACACAAACACACACACACACACACACACACACACCAACTCTGAACTATACTTGTAGGTTTTACTTATTTGATTTTACTCACGGAGGCTCTTTCAAAAACGAAATCATTAAACTAGTATCTTAAGTTTTAATTTGAAAGAACTTAAGTGGCAAATCATTATCTATGCGACATAGATGCATGGATGGTTCCTCGCAACAGAAAGTCTTGCTCTCATTTTATTCCGGTAGGCTTCCAGCAGCAGTACACGATCACCTACGTACACCTCTTTCCTCTTGAAAGCTTCCAGCAGCAGCACACTTTGGCTTGTGCTTTCTTTCTTTTTGTAGGCTTCCATCTGCAACACACAGTAGCTTACCCTCTGTTTCTTCGTGTAAGCTTCCAAGACCAACAAAGTGGCTTACCCTGTTTCCTCGTGTCGGCTTCCAGCAGCAACACACACTGGCGTACCCTCTGTTTCCTCGTTTAGGCTTCCAACAGCAACACACAATAGCTTACCCTGTTTTCTCAGGTCGGCTTCCAGCAGCAACACACGTTGGCTTACCCTCTGTTTTCTCGTGTAGGCTTCCAACATCAACACATGGTGGTTTACCCTGTTTCCTCGTGTGGGCTTCCAGCCGCACTTTATTTTCCTTTCAGTAAGTTATATCGATATTACTTATTAAACAATAATAGAATTGGTTCACAAATTACTTTTGGATCAGACTGTTGCCCTCACTTACAACCTGCCTAATCTTGCGTTTGGAATTTTACTGCTGAACAAAATAATAATATCCCAACCGGTATGGATTCACTTTGGATTCATGCTTGTTTTAAAGATACGCTATCAATGTTATTACAGAAGAAAATACTTCATATTCTCGTGACTTCACTATGCTTTGCTCGGCCTCGTTAATTTTGGGACAGACTGGATTTAATTTGTTTTAATGATTTATGTATATCAGCAGGTATTAATTTTTTGACCATCGTATGTACTCGCTTATAAGTAAATCTGCAAACAATAAAGCTCCTGATCTGCCATAACATAATGCGACTGCAGATCAAGGTCTATGTGTTTTGTTTTACTGATTACTCCCAACAAACTGCACAGTCCCAAATTTGCAGTCGCAATTTTAGTCGGTAGTTCTGGGTCTGTCCAGTTTGCAGTTTATAGTCTTATAAGCGAGTACTGACGGTATATGCACGAGTGGAATGCCGCAGATATTGAAGTGTGGTGCGTCATAAAAGGTATTAATAGAAATACTGAGGGGGACTACATTGGAGGGCGCTTTAGGCGCCCCCCTCCCCCCTCGAATTTTCTCAGCCAACAGGCTTTGAGTGAACCACCCTGCAACAACAAGCACATCGGCGAAAATGGTCTAACTGATCTGATCTATTGTATAATAGCCGCTTCATATCCAATGTTGATAGTATACGTTTATGCGCTTGTCACGCGTATCTCATGTTACGCCATGCAACGAAATTTATCGGCGGTAAATTTTTGCATCATCCAAAACGATTAACTTAGAAAAAAATCCGATGACTTTAAATTACTTAAGTGATTATACTCGTTAGAAATAAAAAAAAAACAAAAAAAAACAACCAAACAAGGACGTTTTCTCTAAAAACGACGACCTTATTTGGTCTCGTGTAGGACCTTTTTGAAGGAAAGACCGAGAATAACAACGAAATTATATTGTCTCAGATTGATGCTATTGTTGAAGGACTGATTTAAGAAATAATCCTATCGGATATACCATTGAGCTGTATCAAGTTTCCGACGGTGATTTTGGAGGAAAACAAGTATATTTTACATCCCTCAGATGGTCAGATTTAATAGGCTATTGTCTTTTATAAAGGATATGTACTTCAAAGTGGATATACGACATTGTGGTCAGAATTAGTCATTAATCCTGTTCTGGTGTTCGTAAATTAGCACAACAGTCCGGTGAAACTCTGATGGATATTTTCAACAATTGTACTCAACCCAAGACTGAGGAAAATCGCAAAACATTTAAAGCTGACAAAAAAAAACAAAAAAAAACAAAAAAACAACCAGCCTGATAAATATGCCACTGAAGGTGAACTGATTTGAAAGGTGGCGTTTAAACAATTCGCTATAAATCTACCGGAAAAACTGAGTGCTTAACGGCAAAATGGACTAATGTTGTAGAATGTCAAAGCGTAATTTCAGGATTATGTTCTTTGGACTGATTCGTAACACGATTTGTTTGTTCTCTGTTATTCGACTTAATTTATTTTGCCTGGATGATCTTATTCGATTTCATAAATACTTTAGTGGTTTCCATTTTTGTTTAAAATAGATTAAAAATGTATGTGTGTGTGTGTGTGTGTGTGTGTGTGTGTGTTTCAGCACAGGTGTCTTTTTGCCGCCGTGAGGAGCACAGTCCACTCAACACCAGTGATGTAATTAATCAATATTCCACTTGGTGACGCCCGTCAGTTGAATACTAGTTATTGGTAGCCCACGGCCTAGGCGTGGGCTTCCAGAATTTAGAACATGTGAAACATTCATTAGACGAGAAAGCCACAATCATATAATAAATAAAGGATATGTAGTGGTGATGCAACTAGAGTGATTTGCTTACTAATATACTACGGTAGCTGATGCGGGGTGGTCAGACGGTAGGATCCAAACTCTTGTAATTTCAATAGTGAGTCCAGCATACAACCACTGACCTGTCGCGACTTCGCGAATGAATGAAAAGCCTGAACAACCCAGAATGGTTTCAGTGTGTGGAAGAAGGAGGGAAGGGGCAGCGAATGACAGAATAAGATCATACAGGATTTGTTGGAAGCAAACGTTTGCCTGAGCACGAGGTAACGGTCTCATAGCGCAATAGGTACGAAACAGAACGAACTAAAGTCATGCATTTTGAAATCTTACTAAAGCCGACTCAGGATCAGACGAATGGATTTGCATAGAATTATGCGCATGCTTTCTTCCGTATAAGTTTATACGATAAATCATGTCCGCTTTCATCTTCTACCATACTGTGGTCCGAAATATGTACCTTTCAGATGAGCACACTAAATAATAATAATAATAATAATAATAACAACAACAACAACAATAATAATAATAATAAAAATAATAATAATAAATAAATAAATAAATAAATTAGAGTAATTGCAATGTCTCGCCATTACAACTTCGTACGCTAATTATATTCCATTCCACTCCAGTCTCAGGCCCCACAATAAGACAGTGACCTAGGAGTTATAATATAAAAACTCTGTCGTATATATTATGTGACTCATAATACAAAATACCGTCTCATATATGGTGCGTTTTCCCGCTATGACCGCGTATTTAAGGCTTGGTCACAGAATTTTTGAAAATGTCTCTGCCGTTGAAATTATTGTTTTCTGAGCATTTTCCGTCTCCCAGGAACCCCTAGGGTGGAAAAACAAGTATAATGCCGCTCTTGCAGGCAGGGCCGGATTAAAGTCTTTGGGGGGCCTTGGGCAAAGCCAACATAGGGGTCCATAGCTATCCTGCCTTGTCCATAGATATGGCTACAGTATTATTAACAACACTGCCTCTGAAATCAGACGAAATATACGGGGTCGCTTGAGCCTCGGGGGCCCTGGGCCCACTTTGCCCTATGGATAATCCGGCCCTGCTTGCAGGTGGCTACCACGAGGCAACACAACTTCGACGTTTCATGAACTTGAACTTAGCGGGTAAAATACAAATGTCATCAGACCGCTCCGGTGGCCTAGTGGTTAGATCGTCCGCCTCTGATGTGGGAGGTCTCGGGTTCGAACCCCGGCCGAGTTATATTAAAGACTTATAAAAATGGTACTTGCAACTGTCTCGCTAGGCGCTTAGCATTCAGAGGTTAGTGTTAGGACTGATCGGCCTGGTGTCAGGATAATGTGACTGGGTGGGATATCATGCTACATGTCTGCAGTACTAGACATCACTATAAACTTCCACACTGCAGATATTGCAGTGATATGACTGAAAAATTATTAAAGCTACGTTAAAAATCCAAATCACATACACACACACACACACATCGTCACGGACAGACGGATATCACAATATCCTATTTTGGTTGTTTTTATTTACGCGTGAAGATCATGAATAAAGAAAAAAAGCGGTCGGTTAAGTTTTTCGAAACAAAAGAAATAGAGAGGGTTCTTAGCTATTATTTTCTAGTTCGTCACTAAATGTACTTATTCAGTCTCCCCCAAAAAAGATTCTTCTCCCCACCCCACCCCCCGACATTCTGTTTATATCTGTCAGTTTAGTAACCGTACCAATGTGACTGACAGAGCCAGGCGCAGACCGTACCACGCTTTGGGACTGACAGCTCGATTTAGATTGTGACTCAGTTAGGTGTTGTTGTTGTTAGAAGAGGGTTTAACGCCATTTCTCGGCACAGGATAGGCTATACATGGCGGCCAGTATAAATGGTGGAGGAAGAACCCGGGAAAACTCCGGAAAGAACCACCGACCCACGAGAAGCTACTGGCAAGCTTTCTCACGTACCCACACTGGCCGAGCCCGAGACTCGAACCCACGCAGACAGAGGTGAGATGGCAGTGATCCGTAACGGTGAGTGCTTAAGACCATTCGGCCACTCGCCACCGCCCCCAAGTTAGGTGTAGGTTGTGCAGTGTTTTGGAATCATAACAGAGCTAGGTGTATATTTTGCCACGTTTTGACTCTTTGATAGAGCTAGGTGTAGATTATATGACGTTTTGACTCTGTGACAGAACTAGGTTTGATTGTGCTGTATTTTGGAACTATGACAGAACTAGGTGTACATTGTGCCACGTGTTGACACTGTTACGTATATGTAATTTAATTGCTTGTGTGTTAGTTTTACATTTTTGTATTATTTTTATTATTTTTTTCATTACATTTTATTGTAAGAATAACATTTTTACTGGATTTTATATTTTTCCCAGTAAATTTAGTCTTTTGTTTTGACCTGTGTAAAACGCAAATGTTTGCTTCATTTTTATTTTTAGCTAACCTAGTTCTTAATCTTAGTTCCGATTTTGTAAACATTGAATGAAAATCATTGGTTATTACCAGGGTCATGTTCGGCCACGTGTTAGCTAAGTTGTAAACAGACTTTCTTTTAATTTATTTCCAGCGTGAGAATCTGATTCTTAGATTGGGCTATTCTAGGTTACGTGTTAAATTTTTTTTTTTTTTTTATTTTTTTATTTTTTTACTGCGCTGTTCAAATTAGTGATCACGTAGTCCCGTCACGTTAGCCACCATGTGATCTAACATCGTGAGTTAAGACAGACGATTTCTAGTAGATTTACCAGTCGTATTTTTACACCTTTGGAGCTCAAGGTGTTTTTTTTTATGTTGATGCCAGTTGATTTAGACTTCTTCTATTTTGTGAATTTAATAATTTATATTCTCTGGAAAAAAACAAGTGCTTTTCTTTATAAAAATTCTGGGACAAAGACATTTAGTGGAAATTTATTCTGGAGTTCTAAAGGGGAACATTGTGATTCAACGAGGAACTGTTGCCATCAATACAACGAACTCATCTGACGTCATCGCCTTCCATATTGGAACTTCATCGAGATTCGAACCTGGATTCAATTAGAACTGTTTAGTGATAGGACTTATATTTTTAAATTCTAGGATTAATTTTTGGATTATATTCAAAAACCGTAAGTCCTATTTCATATTTTTACCTTGTTTTCTAGGGAAATAAATTATTTTGTTAAAACTTACAAAGCTTGTTGGCTTCACTCTTTTCTTTTGTTACTTTTGTACGAGCCTACACGTAACAACACTGTGACAGAACTAGGTGTACATTGTGCCACGTGTAAACACTGTGACAGATCTAGGTGTAGATTGTGCCACGTGTTGACACTGTGACAGAACTAGGTGTAGATTGTGCCACGTGTTGACACTATGACAGAGCTAGGTGTGGATTGTGCCGCGTCTTGACACAATGACAGAGCTTGTAGATTGTGCCACGTGTTGAGACTGTGACAGAACTAGGTGTAGATTGTGCCACGTGTTGACACTATGATAGAGCTAGGTGTGGATTGTGCCACGTCTTGACGCTATGTATAAGGCATGCAGAGACACGTTCAACCACACTGAGCAAGGAAAATGACAATCATCTGCATCACTTGCATTATCACCACCATCAACGTTGCCATTGTTATTACAATTATTGATATAATAATAATAATAATAATAATAATAATAATAATTATTATTATTATTATTATTATTATTATTATTATTATTATTATTATACTGCTGATGTACTACTGCATTTCCGAAATATCATTATAGTAGTAAGCAATTCAATTGCCTTACAACGAAGTTTCGTGCTTTTATCTGCCTACTGTTTCTTGATATCATTATCTATTTGTTTAAATTTCTGTCCTAAATAAGGTCTTCCCAATGTCTACATTCTAGTCATTGAATTGCGGGCCCTAATGGAACCGGGCTATACTACTAAAGCTACTTTATTTTCTTTCTTTCTTTAAATCGTTGATGAAGCCTCGAAGGCGCTAGCATAGCTGGCAGCAGAGATGCGCTGTGTTAACCACATACCGATTTACCGCGGTATATTTTTCTGGTGGTACGTACCACTGTAAGTTTTCAGTTTTAAAAAAAAAACGGAAATTTCCCAGTAATTTTGCTACGAATTTTATATTAACAGCATGTTTTCGTTTTACACGACAAAATAATTAAATAAATTATACATTTTGGTTACAAAGCAGACGTGTTTGTTACAAATTAATTTTGAATATTACAAATATAATCATTTTCACGATCCTTTAATCACATGTTTGACACGAGTCACATTTGCCAACGTGATGGTCAAATGGGATGTTCAGATATTCAGTTAAAAAAAAATTTTAAAACAAATAAACAAAAATAAAAAAATAAAATTTAAAAAAAAACAACAAACATATTAAGAAAACGATGTAACTAGTTATTTTCCAGCGCATGTTAATGTGTCTCAGAAGAGATGCATATTAGCGCTCACTTTAGTAGGTAATGAAATTTACCAAAAGTCAAGTACATGGAACTATTTTGTTACTCTTAACATACAGGCGTGTCCTCAGCTGGTCGGTGCAAGGATGATATCCCAAACTGAATAATAAATCGCCAGATAATATATTCGCTTACTTACTAGCGATGGTGCCGAGTGGTAAATTTGGCTGTAAAATGCCACTTGGAGAAATCTTTGTCCGATAATCAGACCACAACCAACCATCCATGAATAGAATACAGGTTTGAAAGCTGATTTTCCGCGCGCTTTGATAACTCTTTAATTTGGACTGCGTTTTCTGCAATATTTCCTCTTAAAGGGTTTTAGCGAAGAATATGTAAAATGTTTCTGGACAGAGCCATAAACTTTCCTTGCTGTGATGGAGCTCAACACCGATGATGTTAGAATGTGGCACTCGAACAGACTTAACGTAACCTTAACGATGTGGCACTCGAACGGTCTTAATGTAATCATAAGGTTACATTGGGACCATCTCAGCTGTTGTGTGAAAAACAAACATGCTTCGGATGTATGTCGGCGTAGTCATTTACAGAAAATCAATCACTTTCTTTGCCAGACATTTCTTCGCAAACACAAAAGAAACAACAATCTTTACTGACTGACTCTGCTATTTGTGCTATGTAATAAAAAAAAAAAATACATTCGCAGTTTCTCGGTTAATGATATGTCGAGGTGGTCCGAACAGCATAAGTATCTCGTTGTTAGTCGGAATGCTTTGGAGCGTTAGCTATTGACATGCATTCATGTTATGATCCGTAGGTTTCAACAAAAAGTTTCAAAAAAATATAGCGCCTCTTATTAGCAGCTTCGAGAATAATGTATGCCTTGGATATATGACGACGCTGTAATTTACAGAAAGGTTATACATTTTGTTCTCCGTGAAAAGAAACCATAACGTATTCGGATTACTTTTGCTATTTCTACGATTTGATTGACTGTAGGATTGACAGAAATAGTACGAATGAAAATATAGATCGATCTTTCGTAACTCCTCAGTCAATCCTTGTTTCACAAATAGCTAGAGATGTGCGAATGGGAACCATTAAGGATTTATATTGAAGTTGCGATTGATGTTGAATGTATGCCGATAGCTGCTATTCGGACAAGCTTTGCTATTTACGAAATAAGGATTGACCGAGAAGTTGCAAATGGTCCGAATTAAGTACATCTAAGCTGCCATACTTAATCTCGTTCTATTCCATTGTTCATGATTAGATTTCAGTCTTGAAGAACGAACGCATGAACAGATACAGTCATGGAACTCGTGTTCTAAAACTATAGTTTAAGGTTAAGATGATACAGGGGACAAAAACATAGTTCGCGCTGCGATATAATTTGAAAGGCTATGAGACGTGAGGAGCGTCAGTCGGAGCATGCTTGACTTTATTTGTCAAGTCCGAAAAACATAAGATGGACATCACCCCTCCTCGACAACAACAACAACAAAATAAACATTGCCACTTTTGTGCGCAACAAAGTCATATGCATCCTAAGGGCTGTTTTGTGAGCGTCTGTAGACAAAATAAAAGAATAAGTGATAATTCAATGAATTCAGTTTCCCAAAATATAGTTCTAACTAATCTTTATCATTATGAATCAATACTTGAGTTTTATATATACAGTGACGTTGCATTTTGTCGCTTTATCTCAAAAAGTAATATGTTTATTGTAATGAAATTCAGAATGGCTTCCCTAGCGGCAGGTCTGGGGCTTTCTAAAGCTGAGAAGCGGGGAATCCGGGTGATCGAGTGGCTCCTCCTCGACCAATTATACTGGCCACCAGGTATCGTGTGCTGAAAAATAACCTTAATCGCACAACAACAAAAATGGAAGCCGATGATGCTCCAAGCGTGAGAAACTTACTATTGTAGTGCAACCACGTTTCTCTCGGGACAACTGGACAGACCCGCTACGTCCGTTAAGTATCACTGTAAACGTTCCTGTAATTGAATTTGTGCACAAACTCTTGCATTTATGACGGCATAATGTTTACCCATACGTTATACACTGAGTTTCAAATATTTAGAAAAAGTCTAGGAAAATACAGCAATATAGCCACGGTGATCGAGTTTAAATTAAGTTGAAATTAAATTAGTCACTATAATAATTATGGTCAGAGGTATGTAAAATGAAAAAGGAACCTTTTACAGCAGTAAAGCAAATTTTAATTCTGAAAAAAATGAGATCTACTAATGAATAAGTAGATCCGATATCTGCCAATTGAAGGTCAAGTTCTGTTGACCGTTTGATTCACCAATTACAGTATAGCTTTTACAGTGCTTAAAATTAACAATGTAATTCTGAACATATATTTGCTACCTACAACTCTTCCAAACACAAAATGCGACTCTTTATGTGATGAACTACTAAAATTAAGTGGACATGGGATTCTAAAGGTCAGTAGAACCTTAACTGTGTATGTGCCTGTCATATCTCCGTTATGCCGGAGATCTCGACTTTAATCAGACTGGACAAATGGACAAATCTCTATCTGTTTTTAATCAATGGACAAATCGCAATCTGTTTTTAAATAAGAAAGTTATTCTTATCTTATAAGGAAAGCAGGTGTTTTCGTACACAAGTTTTTCGTACCCGCCGGAGAAAGGAGGTTTCAGACCCAAAGGACGGTAGTTTCGTACCTATTGGAAAGTGGTTTCGTACCTAATGGAGAGTGGTTTCGAACCCAAAGGATGGTGGTTTTGTACCTAATGGACAATGGTTTCGTACCTGTGCATTGGAAGTTTATTGCCCGATTGTTCCACAGAATAATTTGAAAATCACACGGCTTTTAAAATTGCGCTGGATCAAAGGGATCGCGTCCAATGGGGAAAAACCCCACCCATAATTATATTAAATAAAAACTGACGAACAACGTTGCCAAACAAAACTTAAACCAATCCAAACTGGATTTAAATGTCGAAAACTTGCTAAATGCTTTATGATGTACTAATTGTATCCCAACCGACAAATTTAAATATGGGGGAAAATGCAAGATTTCAGTTATATTTTGCGGTGGGGGATACAAGATTTAAGTTAAATGCGGGAAAAAATAAAAGATTTAAGCTAAATCGGGGAAACACTCTTTAGTCGCACGCTGAGAATTATTCTGTCTGAAAATCTCTCGGGCACGAAACCTGATAGGTACGAAAAGAAGATCACTATATCTTGCTGGAATACATTTAAAAGAAATTCATATAATAAAATAAAAAATTAAAACAAATCAATATATTTAAAGAAATAATTTTAATAAAAAATTAAAACAAATCAATAAATTTAAAGAAATAATTTGAACAAAACTAATACGAAGAATGGGCTCTGACAGCTTCGTTAAATCTGAGACGACGAAACATGTATAGTCTGCAAATTCTGCTTCACTGCATAGCAGTTTGAACATCCTTACTGCATAGCAGTTTGAACATCCTTACTGCATAGCAGTTTGAACGTCTTATACATCTGTAGAGACACTAAAATGAGACAGAGGAAATACATTTTATTTTATACATTTGGGTCACTTCTGACTATGTCATTTGCTCTATACACGTACCTTGTTTTCACCAAGATACTTAGATCACAATGTGGTACCCATTTGTTTTAAATATAACATGCTTCATAGGCAAAAATTAAAACGGGCAACAATTAAACTAAATTAAGTGGAATGTAATTAAAAACAACTTTAAATGAACGAACTGCACCGAAAACGAAGGCAAATAAATCAGCTATGTTAAAGAACACAAATTTATAATAATGAAAATAAAACTTGAGGGGTGATCTAGCACCATTTTTTGAATGGTTACTGTCCGTGTTATTGTGTCATATTTAAGAAGACTCGTAAGCTTCTTTAAAAGACATAAAATAAGTTCCATACATATCCTTGGGGTGGCGTTTTAAGGGAACCGGAGGGTGGGGTGGGGTGTGTTTACAAATCATTCTACATAATAAAAAAAAAAAACAGAGCACCTCCCGAATGCCTGTGGCAGATAAAAACTCCATTTTCCCAGGTGTCCAAACAAGGGTAAAATTGGAAATGAAAATTATTTCAGAAAATATATTATTTTTCAGCCTTCTTTCTCGAATTAAAGTTGGCAATTCGATATTAGCAAATTTCAAACGTTACAGCATCTTTTAATTAACAAAAGGAACATATACCATCAACTAATTTTATTCCTTTGTTAATTTCTTTGTTTATCTTGTTTGTATAAATTGTGGTTAATTTCGGTAATTTGTGTCTGTTTCGTTAACTTTCTGGATTGCCAAAATTATGGTAACTATGTTTGCTAGATATATTAATAAATAATATGATTAATAACTATAATTGTAAGATGTTTTGCCTACAAGAAAAAAAAGTTATGCCTTGAACTGAAACACGGAGGGGAGTGACTGACTAGGGACCTTACGAAGAGTATAATTTTCCTGAAACACGAAGAGGTTGAACTGACTAGAGAAACTTAACACAGAGCAACTGACTAGAGACACTTAACACAGAGCAACTGACTGAAGACATTGAACAGAGAATAACTGGAAAGAATGAACACATGGTAACTAATTGATACAGGCGTCACGATTGAGTATGCAAATACCCACAATGCAACGCGCGTGCACCTTGCGCCGCCATTTTGAGTCTCTAACAAACCTTTATCAACACGAGTCATCACGTATATATGTATTCAAGATAATAATCTGATTTAATTGTCGATAAGGATATTTACTTAATCGAAATGATACATAGATTATACCTGAAATTATGTGTCCCTATAGCACGAAAATAAAAATGCAACTGTAAAGTTCCCCGTCTTATATGGAAAGAAAGAAAAGTCAAGTTAAACCGTAATCGTGCATATTGCTATCAAATAGAAATGCTGTTATTTTTTGTATGCAAACAGACAATACTGTCTTTAAAAAAAAAAAAATATTTTGTATGATGTCCCTAAGCTTGTCACCTTGAAAGAGTATTTCCGGGCAATGATCTTCGGGATACAATAACAGTTACGGAAATAAAATTTCATAGCATGTGCATTATGCTAGAACTATTTAGTACAAATACTTTTCGCGAAAACATGTGCTTGTGCGAAAGACAGCTGACAAATCAGTTTTAATAAGTACTGTCAAAGATTCTGTTTTGTGGTGGAGATGATGGGCGCAGGATGATATTGAATGAAAGCGATAACCGTTCAAAGAAGTTTCATCTTCAGTGTATTAAAACGAAACATTTGCCTTACGGAGCATGACTTTATACCGAATTTCAAAACCGATTATTCTCGAAATGCTTTTAGAAATATGAAATTATATATTAACGATTGACATTTTAACTTGAACTATAACCAAATGATTGATTTCAGTCCATGTAAATTGAAAATCATTACATGTTTATATTTGTTTGTGTATCCGTTTGTTTCTGCGTCTGTTTATTGATGGATCTATTTGTTTATGAAAGAATAACAAAGATGGTTAGAATTTCAAATGTTTTATTTGAAGATAAAAGGAGAAATGTCACGCATTTGGTCTCGTGCAGTTGACATGCAAAATAGAATGTGATGTATTATATCCTTGCGCACAAAATGAGATGTGCCTTCATAATTACGTAGAAAGAACAACTTTCTAAGGTCCCGGTTTGCGTGGTTAGAGACTCAAAAAGGCCGATATGGAAGTACACACGTTTTGTGACGTCACGAGAAAACAACGGTATATATAGTTCACCGTCTTTAACATGTTTATATCAATAATACCGTAAATTTTGGAGTTACATCTCTTTGAACACATGTATACAAGAGTTTCTCCTTTTTGTTTTTTCACTTTGTTTTAGACATATTACAACTAGACATTGTAAATATTCAACGTAGACGGCACAGTCTTACTGAAATGGACTGTTTCTTGAAACAATCGGCCTGTTTACATCGAGAGCTTCCGTTGTTTTGATATGCCAATAAGTCGACAGTGTAAGCGACCTCTTGGCGACATTCAGTTTCGAAAATATAAATCAACGCATGAATTGACAAAGTTTTATGCATTTTTATATCCATGATGCTTTTTGTTTTTAAAATCGTTGAGGCGGGTTCTAACAAACGGGAGGGTGTGCGAATATTGTAAGCTTTTGGGTCATCACTTTCTCCCTAGCCGAAATTATTGCGATGATGCGTGTTTTGCAGCTGAAATAGGATCTGTATTTCATTGTCAATTTTTAAGAAGAGAGAGAGAGAGAGAGAGAGAGAGAGAGAGAGAGATTCAAAAGTTACAGCTGCTTGCTATAATATAGCTAAGTCAATAGCATATGCTCAAGGGCAGATTGACTTACTTCAATTAATAAAGTGCTTTATCCTCCAGTAATTCTCATTTGTTTGTGCATCCATGTATTTCGGAATCCAGTCTGATTAAACTCCAGGTCTCCAACATAATGGAAGCGGTGTCCGATTTTAATATGATTGCGTAATTCTCCCATTTGTTTCTTTTCATGTATATGAATTTATTTGTTGCTTCAGTTATTCATTCCTTCTTATGGTTACTCGCTCACTCTGCTCTTACTTTTGTTTTTTCGTTGTTTTGCTTGTACATTTTTTAAAAACTTTACAATAATTTGAAGATGACTTCATTGGGCTAATTAGATCAATTAAATCGTTTAGGCCAGTATGTTAATTATGAAGAAATCGATTGTCAACGCATATAATAATAATAATTATTGAAAGTTTCTTCAAGGAAAAGTAATTGCTTTTTACTTTGAGTGAAAATTATATGCAAAGGAATATAGAGAATCTCAAAACTATCTTTTTTGAAAGTAACACTGGATAAATGTTCTCTCTCTCTCTCTCTCTCTCTCTCTCTCTCTCTCTCTCTCTGATCTAATTAACCTTTAAAAGTCATCCTGAAGTTAATATAAAGTTAAAGAAAACAGTCTATAAACGAAACAACGAAAGAACAAACGCAAGAGCAGAGTGAGTGAGTAACTATAAGAACGAATGAGTAACTGAAGCAACGAATACATTCATTTACATGAAAAGAAACAAATGGGAGAATTACGCAATCTGATTAAAATCTGACATCGCTTCCATTATGTTGGAGACCTGGAGTTTAATCAGACTAGATTCCGAAATACATGGATGCACAAACAAATGAGGATTACTGGAGGATAAAGCACTTTATTAATTGAAGTCAATCTGCCCTTTAGCATATGATATTGACTTAGCTATATTATAGCAAGTAGTTGTAACTCTCTCTCTCTCTCTCTCTCTCTCTCTCTCTCTCTCGTTGATCTCTCCTGCCTAAGTGGTTAGAGCGTCCGCCTCGGATACAAGAGGTCGCGGGGTCGAACCCCCGGCAGAGTAATACCAAGTCACACTTATAAAAATGATACTTTCATCTGCCTCACTGGCGCTCAGTATTAAGAGGTTTGTGCTAGGACCGGTCGGCATGGTGTCAAGATAATGTGCCTGGGTGGGACATCATGCTACATGTCTGCGGCATGATGCCCCAGTGCTAGACATCACTACAAACTGCCACACTGCAGACATCGTAGCGATATGACTTAAATTGTTAAAGCGTTAAAAATAAAATTTTAAAAAAATTTAAAAAAACAAAACAAAACAAACACAAACTCTCACTTTTTATCCAAACAACGACATAGAGGTTTGTCTCAGAATCTCAAAAAGGAGACTCTTTCACAACTAATAATGATTTCTCTCAAAGAACGACACATTTATGAGAACGATGTCCGTAACTTTTAGAAAGCAATAGCACGGCTGAACATTTCATTCACTTGATTTTCTTCAAAAGTATTATCACAACATTCCTTGTTTTCTATAAAAATTAATATTTGGGTTCAAAGGTTCTTTACATCATTTACATTGTGTGAAAATTCACTTACCTCGGATCACTGAAAGCATAACAGATGTTTTTTTTTAAAAGTTTCAAGGCGATTAAGCACCACCCCCAGTCACATGTTGCAGGTTTTAAAAGGTTAAAGGTTATTTGTCGATTGGAACAACTCAGTAGAACAAACTGTAGCAATAACAGATCGCGGTAAAAGACTTTCATATTGGCACCAATGACCTCACACGCGCTCGGTGCGTAGAAGTAAACGAAAACTCTTATAATATAGGTTGTACGTTCACAGACCTTCACCTTTAATGTTATTTTGAGTTTGTAGCAAAGGTCAATAGATCATATTGTGTAGTTCATCAAGGGTACATCAGAAGTTGGACATGTCTAATGACCAAAACAAACAAAATAACGAGGAGAATTGTACGAACTGAAAAATTAACGAAAGTCATCAAAAATGAACATACAGGTAATAATCATTTGATTATATATTTGGTCATTATAATGATAATTTATAACTAGTTAAAAAGATGATAAAATGAAGCTTTAATTATTGATACAAAGCCATAGCACTGTGTACAAACTATCAATGTTTTAACGATTAATATTAGGAAGAAGTATTAACTTTTATGTAGCAGACTAAAATGAGATACTATATTTAAAACAAGGACAGCTGCATTGAATGTATTCCCTAGATAGCTTGAATGGATGAATAATCATTAAATAATATAGCTATTCGGACGGGTGTAAAGACAAATCATGGGTTATTTGCATTTATCGATATGTGGGTGTGATTGCTTTTGGAATCTTGCAATACAGGCTGGTTGGGCTGACTGGACATGTTAAAAAGATTATGAAATTTAGGCTCATTCCTGTATTAACTTTGCAACGTATTGACTACTACACGCTGTAGTAAACGTTTTGTTGATTTTCGGAAAGGTCCATTAGCAATGATTCTACACCTGCATCATTGTATAAAGCAATCCTAATAAACCATCAAGTCAGAAACGAAACGGAAGACTCGAGTATAAAGACAAACTAGTGTTAGATTGAAGAAAAGGTTAAACAGTAATAATTTGATAATGAAAAGACAACAAGGAGGTAAATATCAGTTATTTCGTATGATGTCGAATGAACGAAAAATGTTTAAACCAAATTTTAATGTGACGGAAGGAAATGAGATAAACGGAATTAGTCTGGAAAAAACAACAGAATCAGCTTCTACCCTAGTTGCTTAATGTTAACTTATCAATTCAATTCGTTTCCATTACAGGAAAATACCATTACATAACATTTTACTGTTTTCATTATTTATTTATATATGAGGTCCATTTCAATGGAAATCACAAGCTAAGGCAAGTTCCTTAATTAGCAGGACGAAATAGACAACAATATTTTTTAACTTTATTATTCATTATAATGCATGGGGGGGTGTCTTTTAGTTCTACTTTATTCTTCATTATAATGCATGGGGAGTTCTTTTAGTTCTACTTTATTATTCATTATAATGCATGGGGGGAAATTCTTTTTGTTCTACTTTATTCTTCATTATAATGCATGAGGGGGAATTCTTTTACTTCTACTTTATTCTTCATTATAATGCACGAGGGGGAATTCTTTTACTTCTACTTTATTCTTCATTATAATGCACGAGGGGGAATTCTTTTTGTTCTACTTTATTCTTCATTATAATGCACGGGGGGTGTCTTTTTGCTCTACTTTATTCTTCATTATAATGCACGAGGGGCAATTCTTTTTGTTCCACTTTATTCTTCATCATAATGCATGGGGGGATCTTTTTGTTCTACTTTATTATTCATTATAATGCATGGGGGGGGTCATTTAGTTCTACTTTATTCTTCATTATAATACATGGGGGAGTTCTTTTAGTTCTACTTTATTATTCACTCTAATGCATAGGGGTGGGGAGTTCTTTTTGGTGTACTTTATTCTTCATTATAATGCATGGGGGAGTTCTTTTAGTTCTTTATTCTTCATTATAATGCACGAGGGGAAATTCTTTTTGTTCTACTTTATTCTTCATTATAATGCATGGGGGTCATTTAGTTCTACTTTATTCTTCATTATAATGCATGGGGGGGGAGTTCTTTTAGTTCTACTTTATTATTCATTGTAATGCATAGGGGTGGGGAGTTCTTTTTGTTCTACTTTATTCTTCATTATAATGCACGAGCGGGAATTCTGTTCTACTTTATCCTTCATTGTAAAGCATGGGGGGGGGGTCTTTTTGCTCTACTTTATTCTTCATTATAATGCACGAGGGGGAATTCTTTTTGTTCCACTTTATTCTTCATCATAATGCATGGGGGGGGTCTTTTTGTTCTACTTTATTCTTCATTATAATGCATGGGGGGGTCATTTAGTTCTTTATTCTTCATTATAATACATGGAGGAGTTCTTTTAGTTCTACTTTATTATTCATTATAATGCACGTGGGGAAATTCTTTTTGTTCTGCTTTATTCTTCATTATAATGCATGGGGGGAGTTCTTTTAGTTCTACTTTATTATTCACTCTAATGCATAGGGGTGGGGAGTTCTTTTTGTTCTACTTTATTCTTCATTATAATACATGGGAGGGGTCTTTTAGTTCTACGTTATTTTTCATTGTAATGCATGGGGGAGTTCTATTAGTTCTACTGTATTCTTCATTACAATGCATGGGGGAGTTCTTTTAGTTCTACTTTATTCTTCATTGTAATGTATGGGGGGGGATTCGTTTTGTTCTACTTTATTCTTCATTGTAATGCATGGGGGAGTTCTTTTAGTTCTTTATTCTTCATTATAATGCATGAGGAGTTCTTTTAGTTCTACTTTATTCTTCATTGTAATGCATGGAGGGGATTCGTTTTGTTCTGCTTTATTCTTCATTGTAATGCATGGAGGGGATTCGTTTTGTTCTGCTTTATTCTTCATTGTAATGCATGGGGGAGTTCTATTAGTTCTACTGTATTCTTCATTGTAATGCATGGGGGAGTTCTATCAGTTCTTCTGTATTCTTCATTGTAATGCATGGGGGAGTTCTATTAGTTCTTCTGTATTCTTCATTGTAATGCATAGGGGAGTTCTATTAGTTCTACTGTATTCTTCACTATAATGCACGAGGGAGGCTTCTGTTCGAATTTATTCTTCATTATGATACAAGGGGGAGGGGGCTTCTGTTCTAATGTATTCTTCATTATAATACATGGGAGCAGATGTTTCTTTTCAACTTTATTGTTTATTATAATTTATAAGGGTGAGTTCTGTTAGTTCAGCTTTATTCTTCATCATAATGTACGAGGGCGAGTTCTGTTAGGTCGATTAAGATGCATATCGTATCTGGCAAAAGAAACAGAAAACGAACCACCAAAGCCGTTGAACAATTTTGTATTTTATGGTTTGTAAAACGAAGATCTGTGTTTGGTATGTATTAATTTGTATAAAAATCAAACTGCGTGGCTAAAATCCAACGCCTATTACCCGGGTTGTTTGTTCTTGGTATGGACGTGTTGAAGGAAACAAACCCGGCTAGGTCAACAAACATTGGACTATTTACTTATTACTTTTCATTTTCCATCTTCGTTAGCTTTTAGCACATAACGTGATTGATGTGGCTTGGCACGAACTGACCCAACAAATGATTTTTTGCTATTTTTGTATTTGTGGTAATGACATTTATCTACTGGGCTCGAGAACTTACGAAGGGAATGTTGGTATGGGGAAGAGGTGAAAAAGGAACCAAAATATGTTTGTTTTCCCAGATTAAAGCCATGTGAAGATTAACCTTCTTCTGTTTTATACGTGTAATAAATAAATTAACTATGTTCGAAGTCACCGCTGACAGATCCGGGCAATTGCTCTCATTCCGTGCTAACTTCACATCAGACCGAAATGAATAACCTGTGTGTGTGTGTGTGTGTGATTTGGATTTTTAACGTAGCTTTAACAATTTTTCAGTCATATCGCTACGATGTCTGCAGTGTGGCAGTTTATAGTGATGTCTAGCACAGGGGCATCATGCCGCAGACATGTAGCATGATGTCCCACCCAGTCACATTATCCTGACACCATGCCGACCAGTCCTAACACTAACCTCTTAATGCTGAGCGCCAAGCGAGGCAGCTGTTAGTACCTTTTTTGTAAGTGTTTGGTATGACTCGGCCGGGGATCGAACCCACGACCTCCCGCATCCGAGGCGGACGCTCTAACCACTAGGCCACCTGGGCGGTTCTGAATAACCTCTTGACAAATGGGTGCTCCTCGATGTGAAAGCATTTTATAGGGGCTTTTTTATTTATTTTGTTCGAGGCTGTTGTGACACTTGTCTGGTCATCTGCCTTGGTAAATGTACGATGATCAATAACACTGGAAGCACCAAGGGGAACAATAGCAAACCGGAAAGAACATACCCTTTATTTCTACGTAATTGATTTTTATACCTTTAAATTTGATAAACAAATTGGGATTATTGGTGACAAACTAGTGTAATTTGTTTGTACAAATAATAAGGCAATGTACTATCTTCCCATTAAACAGCACCAAATCGACTGTGTGGCCCCAGACTGATCATTGGAATGCATATCAACAACGAGCAATTTCGATGCTTCCTTTTCTAACATCATAAGGGATGAATTTGATACACGAAGCAGTAAAGTTCAACGATAATAAAGTTTCTGATATGCAGAGTCAGAATACATAGGATTTTAATTAGCGGTTATGAAATGGATATTGGGTTAATTAGCGGTTATGAAATGGATATTGGGTGTATGTTACTGAGATTGTAGAATATATGATTGTATTTTTACGGCGCATCAGCGCTCTTTGGTTATTTAGCGCCATACAAAAGGTAATATGTAGGATTATATAATTATATATATATATATATATATATATATATATATATATATATATATATATATATATATATATCGTTACCTATGCATGCACACAATTGACGTTGCTGAGACGACTTTAACTTCTGAGAACCACAGCATCTTTCCGTTGTGTGTTTGACGCGAGAGTTTTCTTTGGCATTGCAAGTCAAACGATTTTAGCATCAGTCGTGATAACCTGTTAAATATCCGGGGAAGGTCCCAGTGAATCCTACATTTATACGGCATGTCTTAGACCAAAAATGGATGAAGATAAAACATGTGCAGAAAAGGTGGGGTGCGTGTGTGTGTGTGTGTGTGTGTGTGTGTGTGTGCTTTGAGTGTGCATATGATATATTTTCGTCATGTAAATGAAAGTGCAACATACCTCTATATTTGTGCAATATAAAGTTTGCAGTGTGCCAAAACCTTGCCGGAGCTAGAGAAAACAGTATGGGCCGAATGGCGAAATCCCCTGTGTTTATTCTTTCCCGCGTGTTCCGGCAAAGGTTTGCACGCAGCAAACTATGTATCATTACATCATGAATCACTAGGATTTTTTTTTCAACACGTTAATACATGTATTCAAACGGCACGCGCAATTCGGATGCCTGGGTAATAATGATATAAACAAAAAAAAGGGGGGGGGGTAGCAAGCGTTAAATCGGGTACAACCGTCCTGATCATGTAAAAATAAAGATTTGTTGTTAAGTAGTATACTGTTAAGCAGTATAAATCTTCATTTATCTTTTTGTCAACAGCTGGTCAGAATATTCTTCATGATATAATTTGCACACAAATGTCGTTGATGTTAGGATGCCATGGCCTGCTATCTTTTGTTGTTTTCAAGGCCTGGAGATCACAAACCTTCAGCTTGAATCAGAGATTGTGTTTCTAACCCCAGACATTCGAGACTGATTTTCAAAAGCTGCTTGTGATTGGCATGAGTATTCTTTAAGTTAAAATTAAACACAATGTTAAAAGTTCCATGAACTCCAGAAAAAAGCATTTTTTTTTTTTTTTTTAAAAATATTAATTTGGCCAAAAATTCTTTCATCTTACTAATATGCGTTATTGAAATATATTTTATTGCAGGTGATCCACGTGGGATAAAGAATTAAAAAGAACCGGACGTCCGAGACAAACTTACAATTTAATTCCGAATTGACCAACATGAAACAACAAATTTACCTCTTCTCGATTTAGACAAAAATAGGTCAGTGAGAGCAATATACACATAGGATCATTTAGGCAGAAAATATAGCTCCTTACCACATTTCACAAAAGAAACACAACATCTATTAGAAATGTGCCTAAAATTTTCAGATTTTAGTTAGGTTTGTCAGGTGTCACTTTTTTGGCAAATTATATATATTATTACGTGTAGGCTCGTACAAAAGTAACAAAAGAAAAGAGTGAATCCAACAAGCTTTGTAAATTTAACAAAAATTATTTATTTCCCTAGAAAACAATGTAAAATTAGGAAATAGGACTTACGGTTTGTGAATATAATCCAAAAATTAATCCTAAAATTGAAAAATATAAGTCCTATCACTAAACAGTTCTAATTGAATCCAGGTTCGAATCTCGATGAAATTCCAGTATGGAAGGCGATGACGTCAGATGAGGTCGTTGTACTAATGGCAACAATTCCTCGTTGAAACACAGTTTATAATGTTTCCGTTTAGAATTCCAGAATAAATTTCCACTAAACGTCTTTGTCCCAGAATTTTTATAAAGAAAAGCACTTATTTTGTTTTCTAGAGAATATGAATTATTAAATCCCCAAAAAATAGATGAACTTCAGAACAAGCCGGCATCAACAATATAAACACCTTGTACCCTCAAGGTGTAGGAATACAACTGCCATCTGTTAGTAAAATGGCTGTTTTAAGCCTCCATTTTAGATCACATAGTGGCTCACATGACGGGCTACGTGATTTCTAATTTGAACAACGCAATAAAAAAAAAAAGCCAATAAGCACGTAGCTAGAATAGCCCTATCTAAAAATCAGATTCCCACACTGAAAATAAATTAAAAAAGAAAGGCTGTTTACAACTCAGCTAACAAGTAGGCCGAAAATGACCTTGGTAATAGCCAATCATTTCCGCTTAGTGTTTACAAAACGTCTCAATCAAGGTGAGCTAAAAATATTGATAATGTAATACCTTTTACGTTCTATTCAAGTCAAAACCGAGAAATGAATTTTCCCGTGAAAATAATCATTACAATAAAATGTAATGAAACAAAAATAAAATAGAAAGAATTTAAAACTAACACAAAAGCAATATAATTACATATTCGTAACACTTCCCCCATAAAGAAAAAGAAAGATATATGTAATATGTAATAAAGCTTTCTTTTTACCATATGTAAATTATACATGAGGTAAAACAAAATTACACAAGAAAACGCTTCTGAATTATATAAAGTGTACATGAAATAATATTTCTATACACGGGAAAGTGCATCTGCAATCAAATTGTCTTTTCCTTTGATGTGCCTGATGTCAAGATTATATTCTTGCAAAAACAAACTCCACCTTAATAATCTTTGATTTTTATTTTTCATCTTGTCGATGAAAATAAGGAGGTTGTGATCACTAAACACAACAACCGGAGAAGGAACTGAGCTAATGTAAACTTCAAAATGCTGTAATGCATTACTCGACTGTTGAGTAATTTCTTTGGTGCTTATTTAATTTCTTAATGAAATAGCACACTGGATGATCAACACCATTTCTATCTTCTTGAATCAATACTGCTCCAACCCCAACATCACTTGCATCCACAGATAATTTAAAACATTGATTGAAATTTGGAGCAGTGAGAACCGGCGCACCCTTGGGTATGGCTTTTAATCTATCAAAAGCCTCTTGACATTTTTCAGTCCAAAGAAACTTGTTTTTCTTACTTAACAAGTTTGTCAGGGGTTCAGCAGTATTATAAAAATTGGAACAAAACTTTCGATAGTATCCGGCCATACCCAAAAATCGCATCAGTTGCTTTTTACTGACAGGCACAGGGAAATCAGAGATAGCCTTGACCTTAGTATCTGTAGGTTTAACTAGACCATGTCCCACAATATGTCTTAGAAAAGTTACACAAGCACTTTTAGATAAATTGATTGTTTAATTTGCATCAGTGAGTCTGTCGAAGAATTTCCGAATCGTGGCTAGATGTTCTTTCCAGGTGTCGTTGTAGATGATGACATCATCGATGTAAGCAACACAATTATCTAGACCAGTGGTAATCATATTCATCAAGCATTGAAAAGTATTTGGGGAACCCTTCATCCCGAACGGCATTACTTTATATTGATAGAGTCCATCTGGAGTCACAAATGCCGAAATTTCCTTTGCTCTTTCCGTTAGTGGAATTTGCCAAAATCCTTTCAGAAGGCCAAAGTTGGTGACATACTTGGCATTTCCAATTTTATCAATACAGTCATCGATTCTTGTTAATGGAAATGAATCTGTTTTTGTCACACTGTTCACCTTCCTATAATCAGTGCAAAAACGGAAAGTTTTACAAGGTATCGGAACAAGTATACATGGTGAACTCCAATCACTTTTACTGGGCTCTATGAAATCGTTCTCCAGCAAATACTAAATTTCCTTTTTCAAGTATTCCTGTCTGAGAGGGTTCATCCTGTATGGGTGTTGTTTCACAGGTTTTAATCTACAATTTCAACGTGATGAAAAATTTTGTTTGTCCTCGTAGGAATATCTGGAAACAAGTGCTCATATTCGAATAATAACTGTTTAAGTTCATTCCTTTCTTGTTATTGTAAATGTAAACGTTTCTGGTCCAGATCTTTCATAATTTCCGAATTCCGAAGATTTGTTGCTCCAAGATCAACAGTGTACGATTGAATTTCTTCACTTAAATCCTCAGTTGGTGGGACAGGTACAACTAAATTAATTGCATAATTTACTTGGCTATCTCTTTCAATATACTAGTACTCCATTACATTATTTAGACCAGAGTACTATAATTATAATTTAACTCATTCATTTTCTTCTTTACTCTGTAAGGGCCATAAAATCTAATTTGAAGAAAATTTTGAAGAATGAGCAAGAGAGAATGAACTCTATTACAGGACTCAAAAATTCTCTCAAGTAAAGTTTTGTGAAACCATAGTTTCACTTTTGACATGAATTGCTGAGTGCCAAATTCAAGCATAACAAGCTGGAAAAATCCAGACAGAAAATTTGACCCGTGACCTGATTGGACAGATTTAGGAAGGCCAAACTGAGTAAAAAACTTTATCAAAGCTTGTACTATTGTATTCCTCAAAGGAATCACCTCTGGGAATCTTGTTGACGCACACATAATGGTCAACAAATATTGGTTGCCTGACTTGGTCTTAGGTAAGGGACCAACACAATCTACCATAATTCTGCTAAATGGTTCGTCAAATGCAGGAATAGGTTGCAGATGAGACTTAGGTATCTTCTGATTGGGTTTTCCTACCATTTGACAAGTATGACAAGATCTACAAAATTTACAAACATCACTTTTGATTTTTGGCCAATAAAAAAGAGTCAAGATCTTGTGATAAGTTTTATTAATCCCTAAATGACCAGCCAGAGGAGTTTCATGGGCCAAACTAAGTATTTCCTGTCTGAAAAGATTTTGGAACTACAATCTGATAGTTCACTGACCACTCGTCACTAGCAGGTACCTCGGGAGGTCTCCATAAGAATTCCATTTTTAATGAAATAAGAGACAGGTACTTCAGTGGCTTCAGTTTCACTAATGGCCCTCTGAAACAAACAGGAGATCTCAGGACCTTTTTCCTGTTTGACGACAAATGACTGTCGTTTATCACCCTGATTAAATAAAAGAGAATGGGTATTTAAAAGAGGATCACTGTGATCAATACCTTTAGACTGATCCAAATTAGGAGTGAAAGTGACCTCATCTAAAGCCTGACCAATATATGTGTCAGCTAAAGGAGTATTTTCCTTATCAAAATCATTCTCAAGAGCTTCCTTTGCCATAGCTCTGGTAACTGCACAAGCTGGGTATAAATCAGGGTATTCTTTTTCAATAGGATCAACTTTCTGATCCAAAGAAGTCTTGTCAGTTACAAGTGGATTAACCACAACCTTGTCTCTAGCTAGACCGTTGCCAAGCAAGAAATGAATGCCCTCAACGGGTAAAGTAGACACTATGCCGACTGTCACAGGTCCTGAAACCAAGTCTGATGACAAATTTACAGAATGGAGAGGAACATTAACAAAGTCGCACTCTACTCCCTGAATGAGAACACTTTCATTAGAACAGGACTTCTCAGAAAAAGGCAAAGTACCTGATAATAAAAGACTCTGAGAAGCTCCTGTATCCCTTAAAATTTTAATAGGGATAGGATTGGCCAAATCACCCAAAAGCGATATAGAACCCTTTGACATGAATGGTTCATAATTCTCTATAATAAAATCAGACTGGGGTTATTAGACTCAACAAATGTATTGCTTTCAATACATGACCGTGACCTTGACCTCTTAGAAATAAGAGCATTTGTGATAGGTCTATCTTGATTCTGATGCCTATATTTCAATTTGAAGCAATCAGAAGTGACGTGTCCTTTTCTATTGCAGTAGGTACACATAGGAATAGACAAGGATTTTGAATCAAGTTTATCAGAAGCTTGATTTTTAGAAGTTGTGCCAGAATGAGTTTTAGAAGGAGTCTTATTAGGCTCAAATACCTTTCTACCAGTAGATTGCTGAGTGGAAGATTTGCCTACAACATAAACTTTATGAGTTAAGGAATACTCATCAGCAGCAAGAGCAGCATTTTCCAAGGTTTCGATCTTATGCTCTTCAAGATGATACTTAATGTCATTAGGAACACAGTTCTTGAACTCTTTAAGTAATACAGGTTGTTCGAGACTTTCATAATCATGTTCAACTTTCTCGGCTAAGCACCATCTCTTAAATAACTGCTCTTTTTCTCTTGCAAATTCAACATAAGTTTGTCCAGCTTCCTTTTTATAGTTTCTGAATTTTTGCCGATAAGCCTCAGGGACTAACGCATAACCCCTTAAGATGCACTCCTTAACCAAATCATAGTCAGAACTTTGCTGTACTGACAGGGATGCATAGATATCTCGGGCCTTGCCAAGAAGTACACATTGCAATAATTGAATCCAATGCTCCCTTGGCCATTTCAAATTTTCAGCAACTTTTTCAAAATAAATAAAATATTTGTCTACTTTTTCTCTAAAAGGGGGCACTAACCTGATATTTCTTGTAACGTCAAAACTTGAATTTGTATGTGAAGTGGGATCGTGCTTTTCACTTGCCAGCTCAATTTCTTTCATTTTAATTTGAAATTCCTTTTCATCCTTCTCTTTTGCATCTGTACGTGCATTTGTTCTTTTTGTAATTGTATTTGTTCTTTCTGTAACTCCATTTGCATTTCTCTCTCTCTCTCTCTCTCTCTCTCTCTCTCTCTCTCTCTCTCTCTCTCCTTCTCTTCTAATTGTAATTGTTTATCTTCTCCCTCTCCTGTCTCTCTCTCCTCTTTCTCAAATTGTAATTTCATTTGTTTATCATTCTCTCTTTCCTGTCTCTTTTTCTCCTCTTTCTCAACATGTAATTGTTTATCTTTCTCCCTCTCCTGCTTCTCTCTCTCTCTCCTTCTCTTCAAATTGCAATTGAGTTGCTTCTCTTCAAATTGCAACTGCAATTGTTGCTCTTTCTCTCTTTCCTCTTTCTGAAGCTCGAGCTTCCTTAACTCCAATTCCATCTTGTATTTCATTTTTAATTCCATTACTTTTATGTCAGAGTCTGATATAGACTTATTGACCGAAGCAAAAACATATTTATCAAGAACATTCTTCTCTACCAAATATTGAATCAAAATATTTTTAATTTCTTGTTTCGTTAAGGAAGAGTTTGCTTCAGATAGATCGTATTTTCTGGCAAGTTCAAGCAACTCATCTTTTTTCAAACTATCCAACTGCTCTGAGTAGGACAAGAAAGAAAAGTCTCCACTTTTGATGACATTGTGAATGAAAGCCCATTGTTTTCATAAATGATTTCAAAGAAATGTAAAATAGTACTTGGGATTTAAACACTAGGAGAATTTAAATTTCTAAAAACAATTTTCTGAAATATTTTAGCCAAATTCAAATATCCAAGGACGAGCAACCCCAATTTTCTCTTGCTACCTGTAGGCTCGTACAAAAGTAACAAAGAAAAGAGTGAATCCAACAAGCTTTGTAAATTTAACAAAAATTATTTATTTCCCTAGAAAACAATGTAAAATTAGGAAATAAGACTGGTTTGTGAATATAATCCAAAAATTAATCCTAAAATTGAAAAATATAAGTCCTATCACAAAATAGTTCTAATTGAATCCAGGTTCGAATCTCGATGAAATTCCAGTATGGAAGGCGATGACGTCAGATGAGGTCGTTGTACTAATGGCAACAATTCCTCGTTGAAACACAGTTTATAATGTTTCCGTTTAGAATTCCAGAATAAATTTCCACTAAACGTCTTTGTCCCAGAATTTTCATAAAGAAAAGCACTTGTTTTGTTTTCTTGAGAATATGAATTATTAAATCCCAAAAAATAGATAACTTCAGAACAAGCCGGCATCAACAATATAAACACCTTGTACCCTCAAGGTGTAGGAATACGACTGCCAATCTATTAGTAAAATGGCTATTTTAAGCCTCCATTTTAGATCACATGGTGGCTCACGTGACGGGCTACGTGATTTCTAATTTGAGGAGCGCAATTTAAAAAAAAAAAGCCAATAAGCACGTAGCTAGAATAGCCCTATCTAAGAATCAGATTCCCACACTGAAAATAAATTAAAAAAGAAAGGCTGTTTACAACTCAGCTAACACGTGGGCCGAAAATGACCTTGGCAATAGCCAATCATTTCCGCTTAGTGTTTACAAAACGTCTCAATCAAGGTGAGCTAAAAATACTGATAATGTAATACCTTTTACGTTCTATTCAAGTCAAAACAGAGAAATGAATTTTCCGAAAATAGTCAAATCCCGTGAAAATAATCATTACAATAAAATGTAATGAAACAAAAGTAAAATAAAAAGAATTTAAAACTAAAACTTACACACAAGCAATTTAATTACATATTCGTAACAACACACACACACACACACACACACACACACACACACACACACACACACACACATATATATGTAAGCGGGGGGGGGCGTAAGTATTCTCAAGGATAATAAAGATGTGTCTTGCTTTAATCAGTATGAAGCAAATAGGAAGTGGTATGGTGTGCAGCAGCGTGTAGTTGCAGAAACAACTTTAGTTCACCAATCAAATAACTAGTTAGGTGTTCTGTTAAGTATTTAACACGGCGGCTTCACTAATGTCAACATACATTGGCTCTAAGAAATTTATGTGTGTGGCAGATTTAAATTGTGGGAGATTTGTATTCGACAGGTGTCACTAAGTGCGGATTCCGGTTATTCGAACTGTTTTCTAAGATAATTGAAACCAGTAAGCTGAACGGGTCAGTTTCTTTCAGCTGCAGCTTATTCGGATAGTGAGGCGATAGTTACTGTTTCGGCTAGTTCAATATGCTCAGGAAGGTGCGGGACGAAGTGGATTGACGACCTTCGGCTAGTGATGTCCTCGACCTTGTAAAATATCACTGACGAATATTGTGATATCAAAATAAATAAGTCCCTAATTGGACCCATATTAGAACTAGCTATTCCGAATATAACTATGTCAAGCATGGTTGGTATGCAGGTAATGAGAAATATAACTATGTCAAGCATGGTTGGTATGCAGGTAATGAGAAATATAACTATGTCAAGCATGGTTGTTATGCAGGTAATGAGAAATATAAGGCACAGGTGGACAGGCAACGGCGGCTAGTTTACTTCCGTGTAAACTTCCTAAATTGTCGGTGAAAGAAGGTCAAAAACAGTGAGAGGAAGAAATTCACGAAACTTTAAAACTTGTAGATATTGTTATCGTTTTATTTATTATTTAAGACTAAAACTGGATAAAACAGAATTGGTCACTTCACACGTCTTTGCGCTAAGATGCTTCCTGATAAGGTCGCCCATTGTACCTGGACGATGGGCAATCTGGCAGTTTCTCCTACATGCGATCACCAAAACTGACAATTTTGAACTAGGCACTATGAAGCAAAATCAACTGATAAATTACAAATATAGATACAACCAGGAAGCCTGATTTGCGTTATGTTTATGTATGTATCTTTTGTAACGATCTCTTGAGATTAAATGAATTTATTTCAGCTTCCAAACACCATATAAACTCAACGGGAAATCTGCCAGCATACCATGTATATGGCGGCTGATGACGTCATTCGGGGACTATCAATAAGCATTTTATGCAATGATGTTCTCATGACAAGTTTCAAGTGTTTCAAAAGGAACTTTGTGTAAAAAGTGAAACTCTGAACTCTTTTCTTCTGAAAAATCGAAACAGTGGGAGTACAAACCAAACCCAGATTTTGTATATTGAAAGAAAGTCAAAGTGTAATGTTTGAGTTCCTTTTATTTCCTACCTTTTCAAAATGTTTCTCTTCGTTATACTATAAAAATTCAAATGCACCTATGATGCGAGTGCTTTTTGAAAGGTATAAGGTTACCTCAGGCCTTTGAAATTCTATCACTGTAATAAGAAGATGGCAGAATATCAAAAAGCATATATCACACACACACACACCACCAGCACCACCACCACCACCAACACCACCAACAACAACAAAATCGCAAGGTTAGCAACGTAGTCTCTAGGTGGGTAGGGTTAAAATATAAAAATGCTCATTTTTTTCTACGGAATTAAAAATATTTTGTTCAAATCCTACCTCACCTAAAAGAATGAATGCTAGTCATCTATCCGACGAGTTAGCATGACTGTAAGGAAGGTAGTTCTACAGCAATCAAGAAAATAATCATTTTAAATTCAAAGTTTCACTATTTCCTTTCTACACTGATAGAATTTAGAATTTTGAAGATCTGTGGATTACCTAATATTCACTGGCGGTACGAGGGTACGAGGGTTCGAGACGCCTGGGGCAATGTTCTTTAGTGACGCCCTTACCTTGCTACACAGAATAAAAGCTATGTCAGTTTCCACCCCACCTCCTGGATTTTTTATGAAGAATTCTACCCTTTGGATTCTGACACTCATTCTTGAGAAGGATAGTATCGTGTTAGCGCAGAATGGCACGCACCGAGCAAACGACCCGTAAGTCTACCGAATAATTAAGAAATAACACGATGGCTATTATCTAGACCTATGCACACTTTCAGTACTGCATACACAGCACGAAATTCTTTCTATCCTTTCTCTATCGCTTCATCTTTTTGATTCTGAGTTTTACTCACACGAGCATCCGTGGTGCTGAGTAAAACTCAGAATCAACTCGCGTTTGGCTACCATGGGAAAGTGCTGCTTTGATGTTTTGAAGTTTCTACAATTTATTGCAAGTAACATTTTGTCTAAATAACTGCGGTAAATTAAACATGTCTTTCACGTCACACATTTTGAAAAAAAAATCAATTAATGGTATAGACAGCAGTCATATTTATACAGACACTGGTAGTCCGCTGTCTCATTTTGACTTATGAAAAAGCTACTGAAAAAGTAAAAATTACAGTAAGAAATATAGAACCTATTTAATGTTATTTGAAAAAAGTTTCATGTATTTCCGTGAAACGCCTTTACGTAATTATTGTAAGATTCCAAATTCATACATTTTTTGACAGCATCTAGAGTGTCACAGTTTACCTTTCCATGCATTTATATAGTGCTATACAGAATCCAAGAGAACCCTGTTAGTTCAGCCATGGCTTCTTGAACACAGTGAGCAATACTCATAACTCAATGTAGTTTCAAAGACAAAGAGCTGAATATTGCTCACAAGACAATTTTCATTGACTTTTCAAATTGAAAAGAACATCTACTTCAACAAAGGCAGTCAGTTTGAAGTAACATAAGGATCTCAAAACAAAAAAATAGTTATAAACTCATAAATAACTAAAACATGGTGATAAAACATAGAAAGTACTTCGAAGCAAGATTAGAGGGGAAAGGGGCGCGCAAAGACTGGCAGCGTACCACCCTATAAGCTGTCAACTAATTGACCTCAGAGAGCTACAAGGCTGCCCAAGACAGGCAGATATACTGACAGCTCAGGAAGCAAAAGTAACTAAGCTAGAGGAAATAGATGCCCTCCAAAATGGAGGAAGAAGAAAATTTCTCCAGTATGCAAAGGGAACAATTCCATAATTCCAAAAGGAATAAAGTAGAGAAAGTGACAATAGCTAAGGTAGAAGTCCCACCAAATAATATGAGGCAAAGACGATTGATACGCGCGCGTGCGCACGTGTGTGTGTGTGTGTGTGTGTGTGTGTGTGTGTGTGTGTGTGTGTGTGTGTGTGTGTGTGTGTGTAAGATATGAAGATAAGAATTCTTTATTTCAGACTACATAGTCCATACATCTAAATTAAAATATAAATATACAGTGAAAACATTGTAATCATAAAAGATCATATATATCTTATATACAAGTATACAGATACATCTACAACAATGGACTGTGTCGATATTAGAACAGGCTATTCTGTATATAGCTATGTCAAGTTTGGTTGGTATGCAAGTAATGAGAAATATAAAATACAGGTGGACAAGCAACGACAGCGGTTTTACTTACGTGTAAACTTCCTGAAATGTCGATTATATATATATATATATATATATATATATATATATATATATATATATATATATATATATATATATATATATATATATATATATATATATGCAATCGGTTCCATCAACAGGGGGATGTGTCCCTATTCCTAGAGCGTTTCGGTGCCACCCACAACACTCTCCATGGGTGCACCGACTGAGTTGATCAAACTCAGCCCGGAACCAATTAGCTTTTCCAACGCTCCTTTCTTTCCGCCAAATCCAATCTGAGGCTTCCTCTGCTTGTTTGCCAACCTTGGTGACTAACTTCATGCGGCTAACTCCTTTAATCCCGATGACTCCCATGACACACCAAAAAGTCTGTGATACATAGCCACGGCATACTATTTCCACCGGTAGATTCCAGACCTTCCATCGATTCTGCTGGCACTCATGGATGAGTGGCTGATACTTAGCAAATTTCTTCTCATGGGCCTCCTCCTTTCTAGCTTCTCATGGCACCTGTCGGTTCTAACAAATCACCAGATTGGTACCTCCTGACCACAGTACAATACCAGGTCTGATGATGGTGTTACGGATGTCTTGAGAATTTTAGCTGTTTCTTAAGATCTGCCTGCATCTTCCAAAACCTGTGCTGTTGTCAGTATGCCTCATGGAGCAGAGTAAAGAATCCAAGAGTGATAGAACGGCGGCGAGTCGTTTGGCATGGCTTATTGCTTGGAAGGAAAGATCCACCTAACACGAGGCGCACGCCAAGCGTGAGGAAATGGTCGCATAAATGGCTCCCGAAATACCCAAATTTCTGAACCAAAAGGTCCAGACAGTGAATAAACTCTCACAGTAAGACACAAGGCTCTGACCACAAATGTATAGAATCATGGTGAAAATTATATCGTTATCTTATCTTACGTTATAGACTTGTTCGACGAAATGTACGGTGCTGATTAAATAGGCGCAAGCCAGATGTTTTCCTTCAAGCCCACGCGTTAACAGACAAAAAATGAGACACTGTTAAATTCGGGTTCAAAGGACACAGAGACACCAAGTAAGGGTCCTACAACTTTATGTAAAATAAAGCTAAAATTTTCACAAAAACTAAAAACCAGTGCTGCTTACACTACCAAGCCCAGCTACATAACTGCCTGCTCTCCCACTTTGTTCTTGTTTTGGTAAAGGTTAGAGATAAGGGATTTTAATTAAATTAACATTTGTGCCTTATCCTAGGGTATGAACTGGTCTAGGCTCAGTTACCCATGGGTAGATAAACAACAGAACCGAACCTGTTGACAGTCTCTGGTATCAAATATACAGAACGCTGGGAATCATGTCCTGGCCAACTGTCACTACTAACGGCTAGAATCTGATACAGGCACTGAGAGCAAAATCATACTGATAACACACACAAAACAGTCGCAAAACACGCAGGCAGCAGTACAAATAAATAAATCGAAGGCTTTTCTTTATTTCAGTTTTTTTTTATCGTTATAATGAAAATTAAATCACAAAAATGTCACTCATATACGTTGACTATATCCTATCCGCACATTAGTACAAGACAACGTCGACTAGATCCTATCCACGCATTAGTACACGACAACATTGACTAGATTCTATCCACGCATTAGTACACGACAACATTGACTAGATCCTATCCGCGTATTAGTAAACGACAACGTCGACTAGATCATATCCGCGCATTAGTACACGACAACGTCAACTAGATCATATCCACGCATTATAACACGACAACATTGACTAGATCCTATCCATCCTATCCGCGCATTAGTACACGAAAACATTGACTAGATCCTACCCACGCATTAGTACATGACAACGTTGGCTATATCCTATCCATCCTATCCGCGCATTAGTACATGACAACGTTCTCTAGATGCTATCCACGCATTAGTACACGACAACGTTGACTAGATGTTATCCGTGCATTAGTACATTACAACGTTGACTAGATCCTATCCACGCATTAGTACACGACAACGTTGATTAGATCCTATTCGCACATTAGTACACGACAACGTTGACTAGGTCCCACTGTAATTATCTTTTTACAGATTGAAATCCAGTCAAAAACTAACGTTAAAGAACAACGCTCTTCACGGCGTCTCCGACATACTTCATTGTGACGTCATCACTAGTATATTGTTGCGTCAGCCGCGTATTACATTTGACCACATAGTCGGTACACTTCGCCTGTCGTGTGTGCAGTTTAATATATTTGATATTATAACATGTAAACATATCACTTTATGTGATTCTGATAAGTCCAAATTAGCCATTGAAATTGTTGTACGGTATTCTCTTTACTGATTGGCAGCGTTCGTGGGAAAGCTGGACATTATTCAACTCGTTTTATAAATTCATTATTAAAATCATTACCCATTTGAGATCCTCTAATAACATCGGCAGCCCTGTGTTCCATAATAGCAAATAAATAATTCCTAACAGTATCCTCCTACGTATTGCAAAAATCTCCTCACGTTCGATAAAAACCGTTGGAGAGAAAAGATCAATGAAAATGCAGTCTAAATTGACTGTGATGGTTTGCAGCTGCAAGCCCCAGTTGATATAATTGTATCATAGAATGTTGCAATCGAAACCCGTAATGATCACAAGTGTTGCATTAAGAGTTAATACCATCATCAGGGCGTTGTCAATAACAATGCTTCGTGATACAGTTGTATTATTATGGGTTGATTATAACACTTTGCAGAAGAATAATGGAAAACACCTGATAACAAAGGTGAGTCGTGTTATTGTTGCTGTTATTATTAATATTATTTTTATTTGATTTTGTTGTTGTTATTTTTGCAAAGGACGAAATTTGCTGCAAATTGTAACGACATGAATGGTAAAGAGTTAATTATAAAGGTAACAGCTAAGTCGTCGGGATTTAGTTTTATCTTTATATATTAAGTAAAAATCAATATAATACAATTCTTGAAAGCAATGCGAAAGAAACAGAAAAAGAAAAAGAAAAAAAGAACAATCTCAAGAATTTAATAGTCATGACCCTATCTCGTCTCACGGTAGCTCAACTTGAAGAGCGTCTGACTCGTCATCCATGGGTCGCAGGTTTAATACCCGCCCGACCCAGCTCGGGTCGGCTGCCTCGGTCTGTCCTTGGCAAAGGCACTATGCTCCGGTTTCCTTGCTATCAGTGTAACCAATATTGTGTTAAAACAACCGTTAAAACCACCATCAGCAGCAACAAGTACAACAGTAATAAAACACCACCTTCCTCTAACTTGAGCGCATAAGTGATCAAATGGCAAGGAGATACAGCTGAAACAAATACCAAATTTTCCTGTTAGAATACTCGTTGAATTTATTCGAATGGGATTCGAATATTCGTTGAATTTATTCGAATAGAATTTGAATATTTGTACATTTTGATAATAGCATCAAGTCCATCCTATTTTCGTTGTCTACTTTAGTCTTTACTGACACCCCCACCCACAGCCAGGAAGTATTAAAAACACCGTGATCTGTGTCACCTAAATCTTATTAAATAGCATTGTAGGGTCTTAAGACAAGTTTTTGATGATTCAAACGAAAACTTAAATTAATATAGGTGTTATATTTAATGTTTGTCATCAAACTCACTATAAACATTAACGTTCTATTAGTGCTAAACACGGGCGCTTATGGGCAGAACCTCAATTACCTATACCTATTTATTTAAATTCGGGGACAATCTCAAAGATTTATCCGCATAGTGATTTGATCACAATCAATATCACATGGACATAGAGTCAATCTAATTTAATTACATTTGGATACGTTGATTGCAGATCTATGGAATACGTCATACAAGTGTATTCCTGACATGTCCGATGGGACGGACTTTTTGACTGACCATAAAATGCCCAAATCGGACTTGGGAATTTTCAGCTAAACCATGGGAAACTTATGTTCCAACTTGGAAAACAATTATTTTAACTGAAACCCACACACTGGTATTGACGTCGTCTTACACGTAAGATGTTCATTGCAACAGGTGTGAAATGGCCTTCTGGCCTATTTAGACAGTATAATGCAACCTCTATCAGGGCCAGGTACATGAGAACTAGTTCTTTCCTCAACAAAGTTGAAGAGGAGACGATTCGGTTTCATGGTTCCTAACAAAAGAGTAAGTCACTTTCAAAATAGCAAAGAAAAGAAAAAGTGAAGCGCGTGTGTGTGTGTGTGTGTGTGTGTGTGTGTGTGTGTGTGTGTGTGTGTGTGTGTGTGAGTGATTTGGATTTTTAACGTAGCTTTAACAATTTTTCAGTCATATCGCTACGATGTCTGCATTGTGGCAGTTTATAGTGATGTCTAGCACTGGGGCATCATGCCGCAGACATGTAGCATGATGTCCCACCCAGTCACATTATCCTGACACCAGGCCGACCAGTCCTAACACTAAACGCTTAATGTTGTGAGTCTTTGGTATGACTCGGCTGGGGTAAAAAGTGAAGAGAGAGAGAGAGAGAGAGAGAGAGAGAGAGAGAGAGAGAGAGATGACCCATAGCACGATCTTCGTCAACAGGTTATCTTGTCAAGAGTACAGTGAATATAAATGTGAGCAATGTAACTATTCGGAATTTTGTTACCTTGTGAGTTGGAGTGCGAGTTTCGGGTGGTTTAGCTGGTTTTTAGTTATTTCCTTGTAAACTAATTAATTCAATGTTGCATGGTTTACATTTCATTTTTTTTTTTTTTTCTGTGACAAAATGCTTCCATACTTGCTGCGTAAAGAAACGGATATTCGCATACCAATTATCTATTTGAATATTCGCAAAAGGAGTATTCGAATTCAATACTTGAATATTCGTTTCAGCTTTATACGGACATGAAAGCCATTTAAGCATGACAAATTAAATGTCTATGAACTACAGACAGAAATCCAGTGCCGGATTATCCTAGTAGCAAAAGTAACATATGCTACGGGTCCCGCACTTTCAAGAGCCCCGTCCTAAATGCTTTCAACCTATCAATTACCTACATGTAAATAATACTATTACTGAAATGTCAGACGTATTTGTCGTATTATCTGGCTGTATAGCAAATGAACAAATACAATTACTTCACTATGCAAGTTAAAAATTGATGTGTTTTAATATTTATACGTTTGTTTTGTTTTTTTTACATTTAGGGCCCATTTATAACATATGCTACAGGCCCCGAACTAGCTTAATCCGGCACTGCAGAAATCACCATTTACCATATGACTATAGGGGTTATGGCTGTAATCCAACCCAAAAGAAACCTCTACATATTCACTTTACCTACATGACCATGCAAGGTACTCTTTATCGTTAGGACTTGATCTATCAGTAAGGAAGCTGTATACAATTCCCTAATGTAACAGGTTGTTGTGTATCAAACCAATGCAACCCCCTTAATGACACAATTATATTATTAGGGTTTCTTACAGATGTCCCTTTAAAGTGCACAAGTGTTCGAACCACTTTTGCTACTCGCAGTCCTGAAAGAAAACGTTCCAAGTAAGAAAACACTATATATGTGAACACGGCCGAGTTTAGTCTCTTTCATTTTGATAACTGATCAGGCCCGGCCCTAGGGCAAGGCGAACGAGACAACTGCCTTGGGCCCCGCACTTTCAGGGGCCCCGCGCTGCTGACGGATATCAACTCCGCAATGGAAATTTTTTGCTTGGGGACCCGCTCATCACTTGCTGCCTTGGGCCCCGCACATCCTAGGGCCGTTTCTGTAACAGATAGTGAATGATGGTAAAAAGCGTGAAAGTATGGCCCCAATACAAAGGTTAGCGATGGGCCCCTGCCTCATCTATTATGTAAAAAGGAATTCGTGGGCCCCTATCCTTTGCATACTCTTGCTATATTATATGGTAGTTACGATCCTGAGGAAAGGGCACCTGTCTTAATTAAACTGCAGCAAATCGACTCTTCGGCCTCAACTGGTAATTAGAACGCACACGTCAAGAGCTGATGATCGTGATGATTCCATCGGTAGTCCCCTAATGAATATATTTAATGCAGTAATTAATTCTGGTACAGGAAACATCAAGCTTTAACGAGAAGTATATATGTATTTGTCAGCTATTTTGAATGTATATTTTAACACTGCATACAGTTATACAGTAGTATGTCTATTCATACAAATTGATTTATCTAAACAAATATAAATTATAAATTTTACTGGGGGAAGTTGGGAGTATATTTTGGCATAAAAACATGATTATTAACAACTAATTATTAAAATAAATTAAACACGCTTGTGCAACAAATCGAGTGTGGTTCATACGAGAGAATAATGTTTCGGCAACTATTTTGTAATGTTTTCTTAACTTTGTTTTGTATTTTTTTTTAAATACGCTTTTCATGTGGAATATAGTAGTAGAAAAAATCGGTATTATTTTCAGTGAAGCTCAAATAAGTATCCGTGGTATGTCTTTAAACGTTTATACTATTCTTTTGTTGTCAACATCTATTTTTCAACATTAACTGGCCAGTTAATTGGTAATCAGTCAGTTTCTCGGTTTATTAATTATACATTCATTCCATCAGTAAATCATGCAATCAGTTCTCTCTGTCTCGATATCACAAACATCGTTCTTCTTTAGCTTCGCTCTTAATGAGGTTAGAATCACGGTGTTTATACCCTCGCCCAAACTTCTGTATAATGTGTGAACGTTTTTGCAATTTTTGTCATGCTTTAGACAGAGAACCTTTAAGGTAAAGGAATATTCATTTTTTATTTATCTTTTTCCATCGATAGCTTTATCAGATGAACTCAATACTATATAGTTATTTTGTTTTAAGACATTACTTTTGTAGTCCGTGATTCGTGACAAAAATCATCTTTTTTAAGTAATAACAATATTGAAAGGCCGGGCAACTCTTAAGTTCACAAGTTGATATTTCTGTCTCGTTTGTAGGCCAAACGCGAGTGAAATTTATCGTCGCTTTTATTATTTTCCTTGTCTCTGTCATCTTAGTCAAAAGATCCGTAACAGATACTTTATCATGTAGAAATTGTGGATCCGTATGAATTTATTGGTAGATACGTTTTTTTCTCCAGTTTTCAGTGTTTTAAGGGGTCTTTTTTCCAAGCTTATTTTACTACTCTTAAAGCGGTTTGCTTTATGGTTTGCCCTTTTAATATTTTCCTGATATTTCAATAAGTATTGCGGTACTCATTGAAGGTGACACAATAAGTATTGCGGTACTCATTGAAGGTGACACTTGACAGCAATTACTTCCCTTTGCCGTCGCTTGCCATAGTACTAACAGGTAACAACGGAGTTAGGTTCTGTAGTAACGACATGATGATTAGCGTTACACTCGCCTATAAGCCGTGTCCAACTGCAAACTGCACAGACCCAGATCTGAAGTCTCGTAATGCGCCGACAGATCAGGGTCTATATACTTTGTTAAATGTAATCAGTAGAACAAACTGCGTAGATCCAGATCTGCCGGCGTGTTATCTGCCAGCAGATCTCGGTCTGTGCAGTTTGCAGTTGGGGTCTACTTAGAAACGAGTATGGACAGCACTTTTGTACGTAATCTCTCGGATGTATGTTTTGGTGCAAATTGCATAAAAACATGCAATATTTGACAATATTTGCTACAGCTGAATTTTTTTATATCACTTTCGAGTATTGCTGATCTACTTCGGCTTGTTTTAAATTTTAGTTTTCCAAATTTTACTCAGGATGATAATGTTTGTTGTTACTATCACAGGCTAATAGAAGAACTCCTTTGATTATCAAGTTTCATTGTTTGTTTCTGTGTGAATCGGTCGGTAATCACGAATTCAGGTTTTTGTCAAATTCACGGATGCCGGCAATAATTACACTAAACATCGATACTCACAAGTTAAATACTGTTACATGTCACATCTATGCGCAATTTCACAAGCGCGCAAGTGAAGGACATGCTCTGAACAGAAGTTAAGGGGGACTTATTTGTACCAAATAGGTAAATTCAATCAGGTTTTCATGTTTTAATTAAAAAAAATACTATTTCGCTTCACATTATGTTTACAAGGGAGACAGTAATGTTCCGGGAAGGTTCACACAGTAGGGTAGATCTAATAAGTGTCGTATGCATTTTCTGTCCTTTTCAAGGAATGAAATGCTATATTTGCTCTTGTATAATAGGGACTGCAAATCTGCCGTCGAATTTTGTACATATAGACTAGCCCAGGCTGTTCGTGCTTACAAAGACTTGAAGCAAACAGCGTAAACCCTAATCTGTCATTATGGGTCTATGAGGTTCACCTTGCACGATAAATAGGCACCCTGGGGACCAAAGAACCATTAGTCTCCAGGTACACCACAAATCTCGAGGTCGAGTGCATTTTAAAGGGACCTTGGGAACGGAATGATTTAATACTAAACACCTAATGAGTCCTTACCATTTATGTAGCTGTATAGAACGGTCTGCGGTGTAATTGCATAATTGCCAATGAACGTCCTTTGTCGATGAATGAGATGAAAAATGCTTTGAAATCTGATTAACTTTTTAGCTTACACTTAGGAACGCTCGTCATTCGGTCAATAATACAAAGTTCTTTAGCCAATATAGAACTATTCTAAAAGCAGGCAATCGATATTATGGACTCCACGAGGTTAAATAAATATAAATGTGCGTGAAATGGGCTTTTGAATAGGAGCAGCCCATCCCCAGTCGGTTTAGATCTGAAAAGTATGATTTTATTGAATATTTGGAATCGAATTCGTTAGAACTACTGATCCAAATTGATCGGCTGCCTGAATTTGCTAAAGAATTTGTCCGTATCGACCAAAACGTGCTCTATTGAGTTTCTGGAAGAAAACAAAACAGACGACGACGACGACGATGTTTTGATGATATTGACGATGACGACGAGGATGACAAACACGACGACGATGGTGTGACGACGAGGGTGGTGGTGGTGACGACGAGGATGATGATAATAACAACGACAACGATGAAGAAGAATGTATACCGTAATTCATACCATCCTAAGAAGAAGAATAAGTAGTACTAGTAATAGTAGTAGTAGTAGTAGTAGTAGTAGCAGCAGCAATTCGATCGATCGTTCGTGATATCATTAGTGCAATGTGCGGGTCGAAATTATTTCAAAATAGTGCAGAAAGACGACGGGTTTTAGGCATATTCAGAGTAAACGGTTAGTGTCACATCCAAAGAATCTTGTACGTCTAAACTGATTGTGGTTATTGAATACGATATACATGTAAATCCTCTCGTCATCGGCCACTGCAATGACTCGGACACCATTGTCGCTAGAAAGTGTAAGTCACTCAGGGCCGGATCAGGTCAAGTGTTGGGTGGGTGGATGGTGGTTTCCAAAATTTCAAAAGGGTCCTGATTTTCCTTGAAAAGGTACCAAAGGAAATGTTAATGCCTATTTACTCAAAGTGTGCATAACACCCAATAAACATGGGCAAGAGTAAACAGATGGTCAATTTTCAAGTGACAAGTGACTACGTTTGTGTGTGTACATATTTTTAGCCGGGTGTGGTCCGGACACCCTGGAAACACCCCCTCCCGATCTGGCCCTGGTCACTTACTACAGTACTTATCCATACACTTGAACTGTAGCTCCGCTTTGTCGGGGGTGGGTGGGTGGGTGGGTGGGTGGGAGGGGTGGTATACCAATCATATTCGCTGTGCCCCCCCCCCAATTGTAATTGATGTTGTCATTACATTTCAAATTTAGGTAAAGCTTAAAAACAAGTGGTGACAAAAATTAGCCCTTTCTAAGTATGTAAAGGTCATCACTGAAAAACTGATACAGCTGCATATTTCTATATAAACATGATCGCAGTCATGATGTAATATCATTTTTCTTTTCACGTTTTGCAGACACATGATTTTAAAATTCTGAGGCTATGTCAAGTATACGTTTTCGTATTTAGTGTCACAATCCGCCAAAAAATGTGCTGAAAAATGGCGCCCCTAAAACAACAATGCGCCAAAAATGACTTGTTCTTAAGTAACTACCTAGGGCATTCATAGCGCACACCTTCCCTGTCAATGATGTCAGTGTTGAACGTTTCCAGGGCTCGCGGTACTAATTCAGTTCCCATAGTAAACCTATGCAAACACCATGATCTTAAAATTTCAATAACTTAAAATTTCTGAGTGCTCATGATCAAACCTATATTTATCAGTATAAATGAAACCTGTATGAAAGCTTCTGTGTAGAGAAAAGGATATGAGTCGCGGCATTTTCTGGACCTACATGTGTTTGAAAAATTTGCTTTCAATTACGTACCAAAGAGTTATGTCTCTATTTTGTTTTCAACAACTAGGATAAGCTCTCAAAAGATTCTTTTCCCTACAGAATAACTTTCGTTATCAACCAATCCTGGCCAGCCAAACTCATATATGCTGTGTTTGATGTTCACCTATTTCCAGGCTGATTCCCATTTTTCCATACAATTAGTACCGTGTGTCCTCCAGGCATTATGGTCCACACTGATCTTTTGTGTGTTGCAAAGCAGGGGGTGGTTTAGTGTACTTCTTTAAGTAGGTGTTAAGCAATAAGTTTTGAAAAGAGATCTACAATTATCTTGTCATGTTAAATCCAGTTATATTTTCAGATCTTTTATATTAACGGAATTCTCCAAGGGTGTTCACAAACTGAATAACACCACCAAAACAGTAACCTTCCAAAATCTTGTTGAGAAATTATTGGTGATAAAGTTCGTCGGGTTAAGTATGTTGTCCTGATGCTGCTGATACTAGTAAGGAATATGTGATCAATTATATATATATATATATATATATATATATATATGCTGCCAGCCTTCAGCTGCTCAGCAACCAGCAGCAGCAGCCCAGCCATATATATATATATATATATATATATATATATATATATAGTACAGATGTTTTTCCGTTTGTATGTACGTCTTTACAACCGTGCATGACATTCAAAGCTTAAATCAATAAGAGAGATAAATAAATACAAAATAAAATTAAAAAAATAAATAAATGATTTAACTTGAAGTTGCAAATGCTCGAGAAAGAAACCTTGGGTGAAATTCGCCGCCCATGAGAATTATATTCGGAACTACTTTTGTTCCAGTGGTACAATATGGCGACGGAAGGAGACCAAGGCACAATTATAATATTGTCGGCCTTGTCAGATCTTCACGCAGAACAGTAGGGATCTGATTTTAATCAGATTGCTTTGTTTTGTTTTGTATTTTTTATCTTACATTTTGTGTTCTTTATTTCTTCCTTCCATCTTCCTTTCTTTTTTGTTTACTACATTTCTTTGCAGAACGGAGACCAGGAAAATAAATCAGTTTCAAAACTTGTCTCTAGTACTTTCCCTACCATTTAACAGGAAGCTAAGGTCGCGCAGACATATTATGCGTGTACTGTTACATAGCACATTGTGCCTATTCGTGCCTAAATTGAGCACCGAACTAAATGAAAAAAAAAAAAAATTGGCTCACAGGGAATGAATTACAAAAGCAGTACGGGAACTGTCATATTTATGTCATACTTCATTGTAAGAAATAATGTACTAAATATATGGTTCAACATTAATGCATTACACACAGAATACGAACACTGCTAAAACTTAATTAATGCTCAGTCTCATTAAAACGAATATGCTTTGCATGGTCTCTCTCAAATATAATCCCGGTTTCGTTTTGGTAAGAAAAGACGACATTGAACTAGACAGCGATACAGTATGCTTCGTCTTTAACGTGTCATGAGGAAGTTCATTTTCCTACATGTCGTTATTCTTTAGAGATTGCTAATTCGAGCTGACAAAATTTTAAGTGGAAAGTGTGTGTGTGTGTGTGTGTGTGTGTGTGTGTGATTTGGAATTTTAATGTAGCTTTAACAAATTTTAAGTCATATCGCTACGATGTCTGCAGTGTGGCAGTTAATAGTGATGTCTAGCACCGGGGCATCATGCCGCAGACATGTAGCATCATGTCCTATCCAGTTACATTATCTTGACACCAGGTCGACTAGTCCTAACACTAACCTCCTAATGCTGAGTGCATAGCGAGGCAGCTGTTGCTACCATTTTTATAAGTCTTTCGTATGACTCGGCCGGGGTTCGACCCCGCGACCTCCCGCATCCGAGGCGAACGCTCTAACTACTAGGCCACCGGAGCGCTCTAAAGTGGAACGTATTCATTTAAAGCAAATAAATAAAATCAAATTGAAATGTAACAAGAAACCGCGCGATATCAGTAATATAAATGACTGATTGTTCTAAATGACAACGACAACGGCTACGACGATAAAAATCGATGACGATGACAATAATGGCGACGATCATTATCATGATAACGGCATTTATAATCATAATGGCAGGTGTAGAAAAGTTGTAAAAAAATGATTGCAGTAAAGAAAAATGCTTTAATTCTTTAACGCAGTTGGATCTAAGATAATGATACAGATACATTGCTTTTCATACGCGTGTCGGAATGTCCTCGGATTTTTCCGTCACCTCTTAGAAAAAGACCTCGGATATAACAATTGCTCCCCGGTGCGATCTAATTTCATTCAAAATGCCATTGGCTCCACAAGTTAAAATTAGCCACTTTCTTGCATAAACGCCTGCTAATGTTTTTACTTCATCATTTTATAAAAGTCACTTAAATAACGAAAATATAATATAAAATGTTAAGCCCTTGGCTTGCAACTTCGGCAATGTCATTATCGTTTTTTTTATTGTCAAATTTCGACGAAAAAATGACTGAAATGACAACAAAAATCAAGGCTGACTCCAGTGTCAAACGGTCAATGGCATTGCTTACCTACATCACTGACCATTCTGGTGGCCTAAGTGGTTAGAGCGTCCGCCTCGGATGCGGGTGGTCACTGGTTCGAACTGCGGCCGAGTTATACCAAAGACAATAAAAATAGTACTAGCAGCTGCCTCGTTTGCCCCTCAGCAATAAAAGGGGTAAGTGTTAGGACTGTTCGGCCTGGTGTCATGATAATGTGACTGGTGGGACATGATGTTACATGTCTGCAGCATGATGCCCCATTCCTAGACAATCCCACACACACACACACACACACACACACACACACACACATCACTGGAGAGTAGTTGCAGACGTAAAGACTACTCAGCACAGTCGCTTCTAAGTTAGCGCCTCTGTTGTCCGTCGATTCACTATACGGTTTCGTACATTATCCCCAGCTCGGAGGACACGTATGTATGTTGAGAGTCTAATAAAATAATTCCAAACATTTGACACCTGTACTTTGGTTACTCTTATGACTTGCTAAGGGCTTGATTTTAATATGAACTAAGCTAAATTGTTCGTGTTATCATGTGATGTTACGTTAAATTGACCGTGCTAGAGGTGGAGCTATTCCGCGGTCAGTTCTTCAGTTTCGTAGGTGCTTAGTACCTGCAAACAAACGGAACGTCATCGGCGTTTTCCATCAGTAGCTAGAAAAACACTCATGTAAATAATTGCTATTTTGAAAGTCCCTCCTCAAGCCCGTGGTTATTACTGCGTCATAAATAACTTCAAGAACGTCACAGTAACTCGATGACGTGTGATCAATAACAGTAACTTAAGTAATCGTTTAACGCTATTGAAACTGAAAGATTTCGTCAATTTTTTTCATTACGAAGCTGCAGGAATAATACGACAAAAACTAAAAGTGTAGGTATTTCATTGAATGTTGAAACGCTGTCCAGTGTTATTTTTCAGCACCAATCATTTAGGAAAAAATCTGTTCCTCGTAATCTAACCGCATATTCCTCCGACAAAAGGTTATTAGTTCGGGAAGTATCACTTGGAATACATTATAGTCTCTGTCAGCGAGTGGAAATTAATTGAGTCGCATCGGAAAGAGACCCGCATGTTCAGAATGTTGTTGCACGTTGTCAAGTTCTTCAACTTCAGTGGTACGTAATTATTGCATATAATCCGCAATCCCATACTGCCTAAGGTGGATCTGTAGAATTTCGTATTTTGTATAGGTTGGAATTTTAAAGATAAGGAATTCCCCGGGTTTCAACACTGATTATACTGAAAAAAAGATCTTGCACATCTTAGGTATTGTTAAAAGAATTTTTAATTCCCTTTAATTTGGTGTATGACTGATTGGTGTAGTATGGGTTATAGAGAATATTTCTTGACCTTACTTCAGATGTTCAATAGAAAAAATTGCTAGTTCCACTTGGTCAGTTTCACTTCCTGGATTTCTGTGGAAAATTGTAGAGAAAAAGAGATGATAACTTTTTTATTAAATATTTTATATATTTGTGAATTCATTCATTGCACTTTCACAGGCTGCAATTTTCTAGTCTGGCTAAATTAATTTTCCCTATTTTAATAAATGTCAAAGACAGTGTACATTAGACTAATTCAGGCTGATTTTCGAGCGTATGGGATCAGTCATTTGGGTTAGCTATATGCACTGATCATGTAGGATTTCCACAAGAACAATATCCAAAGAAATTTCAGCCAATTTATATGAAAGTAAATTAGAGATATGCCAACATTCTGTCCAATGCGCATCTTGCAAATGCAAACAACTTCAACTTACAACTGACACTCTCTCAGAAGTTCATAATATTTGTACAGCGCCCCCTGAAAGAGAAGTGATCGGCTTTGAAAAACACTGGAACTTAAGACAACTAATTATGAACATCCCTTGATCCCGCTCTGTAAACAGCTATAATATTCGCACACCCTCCCCTCCCGTCTTTTATTGCATCACCTACCGGTTAAAAAAAAAAAATGCAAAAAGGATGTAAAAAATGCACAAAACGTAGTCATTTCAATAATCAATTAATAACTTCTAATCTGACTGTATTATTCATAATATCAGTAAATAAACTATGTTGCAAAAATCATTTGCTTTCAATAGCCTCAAACTATTGCTTCTTTGCCAATAGTGATGACATGTTCATGTCTTTGTGACGTCAGTGAAACTATTATGATGCGTTAGCAGCCACAATCTTGAAGCAGTTTAAAAGTGCCGTTATGTCATCCGTAGTTAAAATCGGTCTGCCCAAACGGCATATGCCTACAAAACTTGCAGATATTAAGATGGGAAAAAAACGTTAAAGACTGCGCCCTCTTGCGGATTATTTGCGTCAAGCGGTTACGCTCTGATTTCATCGCTGGAGTTTGAATATTGACATCATCAACGTCTTCATGTGCATGATATAAAAAAATATGACGCTAATTAAACAAAATTACACAAACAACCAACAACTAAATTAGTCTGAATGCATTCTTCCCGACTGGCATACATCTTTGGTTGTATTTATCTTGAAGATATGAATTGGTATGTTTTGTTTTATTATTTAATTTTCTTTTGTTAATGCTCACAACAACGTCTCTCTACTCACAATTGGGGCGCCGCGTTATCGTTTCACTTGTTTGGATCTTTGCTTTTCCCCCCAGGCTCCGGATTTGCTTTATCTTTCCACATGAATGTAATCCGAGTTGACCGTGCGACCTGAGTTATTATTTCTTCTTTTAACGGGACAAATAGACAGACATCTGAGAACGATGTAAGAATATTCCACAATCAGAGATATTCGACTCGCGTTGGAAGGATGAGAATGTTCCTCTCGCATATGTGTGTGTGTGTTGTCAAAAGGTTGCACTACTTTGGAAAGATTGGGATGCTTTCCAAAGATCTATCGCGTTGCGTTTTAGGTCTTAAAACAACACTTTAGTGTTAATAGGTACATCGGCAACCTGAGATGCACTTTTTACGCTTGTGACCAGAAATAATATTCTACCTTCATCATCACTCAGATCTTTTATTTCTGACTTTGGTTTTGACAAAGGTTACCAACACGCTTGAACAACAAATAAAACATGAACCAATTTTTTATTCGCAGCGTCAAAAACGAGCTCCGTGTGAATTATAAGGGAAATAAAATATAACCAAACCGCATACAGATATCATTAAATACATGCATATATAACTTTGACGTTTAAATTATTTGATACCCCCCCCCCCAAAAAAACCCTTACCAACAGAATTTAACATGCAGCATCTTATAAAAGGAAAGCTTTATTCATTCATATTGCTGAATGTGTTTCAAATATCGCTTTTCTAATCGTGCTCAGAGTTTGAATACAAGATATAAAGACTATTCATGTCCATTGAATACGTTGACTTCACATTTAGAATACAATTCGGGAGGTTTATTCCATATAAAAAGCCCGATTAAGGTAATTTCTTACAGCCCGTTGCCCTTGTATGGTTGTCAGTAATGACCCAGTAGCAAGTTAGTACCCGAATTAATGGAGAAGATCTAGGTTATGAACTCGTAATGTTAAACGATAGGTCTATCAAACTTCATGGCCATCAAAAATATACTTATCGTATGACCACATCGACCCCTGATTTTACCCCCACCCGCTCAAAAATTATAATAATGAAAACAATAAAATTAAAAAAATGCGCAGCAGCCACGTCACTTCGCTTCTTAAAGTGTGTCATTAATGTATTTGTCAGGGGGTATAAACTATAATAATTCGTGGCTAAGTAGAAGATATTTATGTTGATTATGTAGAATTAAGATGCTCAAACTCAGCGTAAAAGTCAACAGGATATTATATA